>KE150694.1:0-49345 GCA_000411095.1 Aethionema arabicum
ATATAATTTAAACAACACCTAATTAAGTACATTTATTATATTAGCCTATTCGAAGAATATATCTGTGCTACTCAGCCACATATAACAGACGAAGAATTGCTTTCCGCAAAAGAACAATCAACTAGCTGGCATACGTGGTACTCTCGACGTGATAGTCGCCAGTTTGGGTGCAAGGAACCAAAATCCCCTCCCCCCTCCCGCTCCTCTTGCTTCAGGTTTTTCTACTGCTGCTTCAGGTTTTCCTCCTGCACCTGCTTCAGGTTTTACTCCTGCATCTAGTTNGAAAATTAATCACAACCGTTAGATTTAAAAATGATGACATCAACAGTCCCTAAAACTCATTTTGCTATTATATATAGATTATTAAAATATGAGTAAAGAAATAAATATCCTATTGTTTGTTTAAAAAAATGATCTATATCTTCAATTTTTATTTATTTATCAAGTTGTTTATTTTCATTTCAAATAATACAAAAGAAGATCGAATGCTGTTAGAAAATGATTTTAATAATATATTTGGGGAAGAAGGAGAGGATTTTTCTCCAACTAATGGCAACTTAAGTTTTTTTATTATTATTACTATTTTAACATTAATGAAGAAATTTTTCAAATTAATTATTTTTTATGAATAAATTTCTACATTTAGTAATTGAATCGACGTGTTCAAAATTTGTAAGTCCACGTCTTACATGAAATGATTTCGGCTAGTAACTCATTGTCGTTGAATTCATCTAAAATTTATAATTAATAGTGGAGGTGAAAGAAATAGAAAGTTATGGTAGATACATGTCAAATTTTTGCAGATATTCCATGAACTTAGTTAAATGATTTACAGGTTTAATAAATAAATAAGAGGTTATTATATTAAACTGGTGATTCTCAAGTTTTGCAAGATTTATTTATTAAACTTGTTTAGTTTCAAATACATGTTTGATATTTGCAAATTACATGGTGGTGATTCATATATTTAATTTTTGGAGGAATTACATGAACTTAATTAAAGTATAAATTTAAAAACTATTACCCGTTTTTAAAATAGGTAAATTCTGTGATGGTTTTTTTCATTTAAGGTAACATTTAAGGTTTAATTTGTGCATGAATTACATGAATTTTCAAAACCACTACCCGTTTGTAATTAGGGTAACTCCATGATGGTTTAATTTCTTTTTTTAGTAAAATTTTCTATAAAGCTATAATTTTCAATCCGTGTTTAATAAGTTCAATTTTTTTTAGTCAAACATATCCGATTCTTGCATACTTTGTTTACATGATGTCAATAGATTGATAAATTTACAAATATGTATGTTATGTCAATATGTTTAAAGATACTGTCAAAATACGATGAAGTGTATTGACCGTAACTAAGAAGATGAAGTGTATTGACCGGATCTAAGAACATGAAGTGTATTGACACCGTATCTTAGAAGTATTACGTTATGAAATGCAAAAAAATAATTGATTTTTTTTAGTATTTTGTTTTGATTTCATTTTCATAGTTAATTTAGTTAATTAAAAGAAAAAGATTATTTACCAAACTTTTATAATACGTAAAACAATTTTTAATATTTTGATTGACACGTCTTGTAATTATTCCTAATAGGACGAAACTATATATTAGGGTAGGGGTTGCTCATGGTCAAATTAGTAAAATATGGACTATTATTTGAAAAAAATATTTCTTACAGTTCATCCTTGTAATTATTCCTAATAAGACCTTATTATCATTTGTAATCATCTCTCCACTCTCGCCCTTTTACAACTTTATATATACAAACTTTCAAAGACCTCTTTTTCATTTCTTCCAACCTTCAAATACATTGTAAAAAGAAACTACATAAATTCATCTTTTTACAAAAAGATCAATTACTTCTCCATCTTCTGTTTGGTTCGGGTTTTTTACACATCATTTACTTCTCCATCTTCTTCTGCTCATAAAAAAATATGATAGTAACAAAAATAAATCAACTAATAAAATGGCAAACAAAATGTTTCAACTAATAAATAAAATGACAAAAAAAATTGTTACAAAATTAATTAATAAATTAAGAATTTAAAAAATAATCGATTAAAAAATAATAAATCTATAAATATATCGATGAATCAACTTGCGCAATGTTGTGTTTGAATCTGGAGGGATCATGAAGTGTAGAAATTCGTGTTCTAACGGTGGACTAGATCTGAGAAGAAACATTGGATGCATTTTGCTTTGTGTTCTTGAACTCTCAAGAGTTACGCTCGGACCATAGCGCATAGAGTCCTGCCTGGACAAGAAGCTTGTTTATTAATCGCTAGGAGAGTTTGGAGTTTGGAGCACCCATGTAAGTAGATCTTGCACTGAAATTTGAGCATAGCCATTAGGGTTGTTGAACAACTTCTCCACATTTTCTGCGCGTAAGAGCAAGAGATAAAAAGATGATTTATGGATTCAGCGTTAGCAGTCGATAAACCAGAGCATAGTGAACAGTTTGGGGGAATAGGGATCCCCCAACTCACTAAACGATCTTTTGTAGGTAGTCTACCCCAGGCAACTAACCAACAAACGAAAGCATGCTTCGGGATATTATGGGTGAACCACACAACTTTGAACCAACTAATGGTGGGTAGTAGTGGTTGAAGATGTTCCCAAGATTTTGAGGAGCTGAAGAACAGATCTTTGTTCCACAGGAACTCGTCTTTCAATGAGGGGGATAGGACTGGCAGAGTGGTTGATAGCAATGATCTGAGGAGGCTGAGAAGAGGGATATGATTTAGCCTAGACCTTGAAGTATTGAAGCCCCACGTCCCTTGAGTGATGGCTTGGCTTACCGATGCGCTGGAAGAGATTCCTGAGATAGAAGGTCCGTTCTGTCCCACTAATGAGATCAGATTATCCGACGAAGTCCATTTATCATACCAAAAGGACGTTTGATCACCTGAAAGAACTCTACAGGAGATAAATTAGGATACTAGTAGTCTTAGCTTCAAGATGTTTTTCCAGCTCCAAGACCCTTTTTGAGTTGCCTTCATTGTCCAGAATACCTTCCCTTTTATGAGATGTTTATCAATCCATGTAGCCCATAGAGACTCATAGCCATTAAACAATCTCCATACTAGCTTCAAACCGAGAACCTTATTCCATAGACCGATGTGCTCTAGCCCGAGACCCCCTTTTTCTTTTGGAGAACATATGGTATCCCAAGAGATTTTTGCGCTTGTACACATTTCAGAGTTGCCTTGCCAAAGGAAGGATCGACATAAGGCTTCTAATTCTGAGATACAGCAAGGAGGAAGGGTGAAGATCGAAATCCAGAAGTTTGTAGTACTGTTGAGGATAGAGGACAGAAGTTGTAATCTGCCGGCATATGACAAGAATTTCACTTTCCAAGAGTTAATTCGCTGTATGATACGGTTGAGCAATGGTTCCTAATCTTGGACTCGCAGTTTACCAGGCATGAGAGGAAGACCGAGATAGCGGGCTGGTAATAATCTTGCTGATATGCCAAAGCGAGTAGTCATAGGGTGAAAGAGAGGCGGATTTTCTCCGCTAAGGAACAAAGTGGTCTTTTCCCAGTTGACCCCTAGACCAGAAGTGGCCCGAAATTCCCCTAGAACGTGAAATATGTGCTCTAAAGAAGAATCTGATCCGTCGAAGAAGACCAGCAGACCGTCTGCGAAAGACAAGTGAGTAACCAGGGGGTCGAGGCAGTTGGGGGGAGAATGATTTTTTTTTTTTGGGCATCGCCTGAATCGAGTGATTTCCCCAAGATGTCTAGAACCAACACGAATAGGAGGGAGGACATCAGATCACCCTGACGGAGTCCTTTTCTGCATTTGAAGAACCCGACCAACTCACCGTTGAAGTTAATGGAGAATGAGGTAGTGGTGACACATTCCTTGATCCAATTGACGAACCTTGGAGGAATATCCAATGCTGATAGAATATTGCTTAAAAACTCCCAATTGACGTTATCATAGGCTTTGGCTAGGTCGAGCTTGAGGTAGCCTCTCTTCGATGTTGATTCCTTGTTGAAATTACTTACTAGCTCTGTTGCAAGAAGCACGTTTTCACCCAAAATACGCCCCTTGACGAAGCCGACTTGATTCCATTGGACCGCTTTGGAGAGAAATAGGTTCAGTCGTTGAGCTAAGATAGAGGAGATGATCTTATAGTATGTGTTAAAACACAAGATGGGACAGAAATCCTTTAGATGGTCAGCTCCCTTAACCTTAGGGATCAATTTGATTGTTATTGCATTCGTTTCTTTGAGGAGCCGACCTCCAACAAAAAACGCGCGAATAGCTTCACAAAGGTCCAATCCCAGGGTATTCCATGTTGCCTTGTAAAAGTCAATGGGGAACCCATCAGGACCCGAGGACTTATTATTGGGCATGCTAAAGACCGTGTCCTTGATCTCAGTGTCCGAAGGAATACGAGAAAGGAGCTCCTTAGTCACTTCTAAACAGCGGAAGGGGTGGATGGATTGAATCTGCGAGACTAAGAGGACTTGACACCCTTGAGTCTCTGAACCAAGTAGTGAGGTATAGTAATCTGTCACCCAAGACTTGAGATCAGGATCACTTGAGATCTTAGAACCGTCTATCTTCACCAAGTACCTTATCTGATTATGTGCTTGTCGAGATAGAACTGATCGATGGAAAAACTATGAGTTTGAGTCTCCTTCTTGAAGCCATTTAATCCTCGACTTTTGTTTAAGAAAATTCTCTTCAACAGTTTTGAGGTCATTAATACGAGGGTTTTTTTGTGTCCTCGGTCAAGTACATTAACCTCGACTCCCTTCAACAACGGGGTTGTTGTAGATAGTTAAGGGTCGATCGAAGGGACTCAATTTGTTACGCTGCAAACGTTTAGGAATCAAAATCTAGCTAAGACAATTCAAATGAAAAGGGGTTTTCGATCTGTCACCAATCGAAAATAAACTAAAGCAATAAAACAATAAAACTAAATTGTTAAATCTAGGGAAATTGTAGGCATGTGAAAACAATCAGACATTTAATCAGGTTCAATCTAACACAGCCCTCACTTTATCATAAATATTGAACCGGTCCACTCTCGTGCGACAACTCGCGGTCCCTACACTAGAAACGGATTGACACTGGCCCCACTTTGTCACTGTTATGAGGAATCGCAACTCTCACCCATAACCAGCATGCATTACGAATTCGATTAGCTATGCCAATAATTTACTAAACCCAACTCTCGTCACCGCTTAGTAAATTGCTCACTCTAGTGAATTTCTAACTTATCCTGCCAGCTCTCGCAATCTAGGATTCGTCTGGGATTAAGAACTAAGTGGTCAATCCTAGTTAAAGCATTAACAATCAGCACTAGGTGAAGGAACATATGATATTTAACCTATTCATGTCTAATCATCAATCACAACACCATAGAAACCCTATATCTAACTTAAAACTACTCAAACATGATGAAGATAAACAATAACAATAAAGAAGAAGAAAGCATGAATGTAAACTTGCAAAAAAACTGAAAATAGAAAGGGAAATAGAAATCTTAGTGCTGAAATTGAAGAACAAAAGTGTTGTCTCTTCAAGAAACTTTAGGCCGTCACTCCTTTGGCTCCTTGAGAGAAAACTAAAGAAAAACCTAATCTAAACCTCAAGTTTGAGGCTGAGGCATCCCTTACAAAGATAGGAGAGGTGGCTACATATTTATAGGGTTCAAAATTAGGTCAAAGGTGTGTTTCTGGCTTTTTCTCGCAGAGTCTCGGCTTTTTCTCGCGTTTTTGGGCTTCCTGCAACCCGCAACGGTAGAAACACAAAAGTGTTTCTATCGAACCACTTCTTCAAATTCTTTTTCTTCACAGATCCATTGGGCTTGAGCTGGGCTTTCCGAAAAGTGGTTATGCCCCCACGTAGTTCATTGCGGTTTGAAAGTTATGGTCCTTTGAAGTTGGACATCCGAAAATGACTACTTCTCTCGATTTTCTTCACATTTTCACCCCTTTTGCTCATTCCAACCTTTCCCGACTCTTTTGCGCATTTAGTACTTAATTCCCTATAAAATCATGCAAACACCTATGAAAGCAGAGGTAAATCAAGTCATAAAATCATCACAAAATGACACCGATCAGTCATTCCACTTGAGACGGAGGGAAGCTTCTAACGTGAATAACCCTATCGGCGGCTGGCGAAGAAGGGAATTTTGCGTGTCTAGCAGCTTCGATTCTGCTTCTTTCACCTTCTCTTCGATATTGCTATATCGCGAAGAGTTAAGCATCCTGCATACCACTTTTAAACCTCTGAGCTTTCTCCTGAACTTGTAGCTAGCTGTCCCCATGAAAAATTGGGAGTTCCAACTAGCCCGAATTTGATCCTCAAACTCCTCATGAAGTGTCAAATGGGTTAAAAATTTGAAAAAAAGCTTGGATCTTGTCACAGAGTTCCCCAAGCTGACTAGGCATCTAGCGTAATTGGAGCCACCTGCAGCATCAAACAGCGTATGAGATAGAGGGAATTTAAGAATTCAGATCGTTAATGAGAGCTAGATCAAGTTTTCTGGCAATTGGTTTGACCAAGTGAGGGGTCCTCTGCTGAAAGGGAGGTCGAATAGACCAGATCGTGACAAACATGTTTGAAGTTCTCTCATTCCTTGGGATGTAACGGATTGAGCCGGATCTGCAAAAATCTCTGAGGAATTAAGAGGTCGATTAAAATCCCCCAAAACAAGAAGGGGATGGCGTGACAGTCTATCATCAGAAGCAAATGAGTGTAATTTTCTCACACTCGAGATCGAGTTACAGCTTCATTGGCTGCATAGATGGCTATCAGGTTGAACGTCTCCCTTGAGATGGTGTTTGTGACACTGAAGAGCATGATTTGGTCGTCGGAATAGAACTGCATAACTGTAAGGGATGGATCCCAAAGAAGCCAAATCCTTATGTTATTTGAACTCAGGTAATTAGCTGCCAGTTTCCAACCTGGTGCTATATGATACTGAATCTTAGATGCATTAGACTCTTGGACATGAGTCTCTGTTAGTGTACCAATCAGTGCTCCATTATTGAGAATCCATTTCTTTACCTCTTTACGACGTCGGAGGCTATTGAGTCTTCGGACGTATCAACAAAAAATATTTAGCTGCGATATCATTAAAATTGTAAAAAGTTCCCAAAAAGCTGACAAAAGGAGAGCTAAATCAGCTTTGGAGGTTACCTTTCCCCGAAAGGCGACCTCGCTCCAAAGATGAACCATAGTCAGTGAATGTAAAAATAGGCTTGGCGAGAGGTTTTTTCTTTTTCTTTTTGATCCTCTTCTTAGATAGAGGTGGTAGAGGATCTACAGGACCAAGAGGAGCATTCTGAGAAGGAATAGGTGACTCAGATCTAGCTCTAAGCACCCGCTGAGCAGAGGTTATGATCTCGCCCTCTTCGGTACTAGTGGATTCGGATGAGGTTGAGGGGATGGAGCTATCTTTAGTTGTGGAGGTGGAGGGGGATGGAATAGTGGGCAGGTCTATTTTGGTTGGAGCTATGGGAGGGACTGAAAGAGAAGGCTCATTGGGAGGGAGATCAGGCATGGGTATGGGTATCTTGTGGGATGGTGATTCCTCTTAATTCTTTCCCCAATGTAATGGTATTTTCCTCATTTAAATTTTAAAAATTGATTGTCTAACATACTTAATATTCTTTCCCTTTTAAAAACGGATTCTATTACCCAATTTTAATTTTTAAGTTGAGGAATTACCTAAAATGCTCTAATTCAAGCATTTTTGTAAATTTCCCTTTGTGTGAGGGTTTACCAATTATACTCTCGGGTTTATTTTTATGGTATTTTTGCAAAAAAAATGGTTGAATGAGGATATTTTTAAAAATCAATTGTGCAAAATGTTCTAATTCAATACGTTTTTGCACATTTGTCATAAAGTGTGAGGGTATATCACTTATAACGTTGGGTATAATATTATGGCATTTTTGCAAAAAAAATTCTTGAATTAGGGCATTTTTGCAAAACAAAAACTTGAATGGGAGCATTTTTGCAAATCCCCTTTTAAGTTCGATTAATTAATAAATATATATCATGAATGTTGGTTTAAGGTGGTTCAATGTCGAACCAAGGAGGTTCACTAAAACCAACTCGTTAACGGATCAACAAAAAAGAATGGGCTTGAAATCCCAAACGCAATTAATAAACCGGAGTAAACCGGTACGAGATCAGATCTTCTTCTCCAAGCCGTTTCTCCTCTATTTTGATTCCGTTAGTCAGTTAGAACAGAGCCGTTGAGCTCTTCAACGATTTCTAAGACCTATAAATAGTAGTAGATCGAGCTGAGCTAATGTAATCTGTAATTCTTCTTCTTCAAATACTAAAAGAAACCAGAGACGACAGGCTCCGAGACGTACTCGTCAAATTGGCGAGGACTCGTAAATCCTCTTGTTCTTTAAATTCCGCATAAACTCCACAGCTAGATATTACAAGTGGTATCAGAGTCTCCAGGTTTTTAGATTGAAGAAAGCGATAAGGATTATGTAAGCGACCAAGATGACGTCTACACGAACCGATTTCAAAAAGTTCAATGGAACGAGAGACTACATGCTATGGAAAGATAAGTTGATCTCACATCTTATGATGCTTGGCTTATATGATGTGATAAACTCGTCACCGTCAGATACTGAGGTTGTTGATGATGAAGAAGAACAGAAGGTGGATCTGAAAGCTCTAAAAGAAAAAGAAAGAAAGGCAAGAAGTACTATAGTATTGAGCCTAGCAGACAACGTCCTAAGAAAAGTTCGAAAGGAGAAGACAACAATGGGGATGATGAATTTATTAGATGAAACGTTTAGCTCCAAAGACCTCTCAAACAGAATACTCTTG
Source organism: Aethionema arabicum (assembly GCA_000411095.1). Classification (NCBI taxonomy): domain Eukaryota; kingdom Viridiplantae; phylum Streptophyta; class Magnoliopsida; order Brassicales; family Brassicaceae; genus Aethionema; species Aethionema arabicum. Next base: position 8,830 of record KE150694.1, read on the forward strand.
AAGCAACAATTCTTTGGTTTTAGGATTGATCCAAGCATTTCCATCGAGAAGAATGTTGATGAGTTTCTGAAGATTGTGAAAATGTTGATGCAAAATTGTCTGATGAAGATCAAGCCATTATCTTGCTCATGGTGTTGCCAGCCAAGTACAATGGGGTCAAAGACACATTGAGGTATGGTAAAACAAACATCTACATAAAAGAAGTCATTGCTGCAATTAACTCTAAAGAGCTGGAAGTAGGACTGAATGCAAAACAGAAGGCAGTAGTTGAGGGATTATATGTTCAAAGTAAAGGAAAAGGAAGTAAAGTAGATAAGAAAGGAAAGAACTCTGAAAAGAGCAAGGACAAAGACAAAGACAAAAGCAAGAAAGGGTGTTTTGGCTATGGGAAGGAAGGTCACTGGAAGAAAGACTGTCCAGAGAGAAAGAACAAGAATGCATCAGAATCTGTAAACGTTGTTACATGAGATCAAGTACCAATGGTCTTAACAGCAAGCTTAGATGATCCAAAAGAAGAGTGGATCTTGGATTCAGTATGCACCTTCCACATAACACCAAACATGTCAGTGCTCTTTGACTTAGAGAAATTCAATGGAGGAAAAGTGATGATGGGTAACAACACATACAACGAGATTAAGGGAATTAGAAAGGTTAAGATAAAAAGACCAGATGGTACTGCACTAGTTCTAACTCAGGTTAGATACATTTCCACTATGGGCAGGAATCTGATTTCTTTTGGTCAGCTAGAAGTAGCTGGATGTTGGTTTACTTGCAAAGATTTTGTGATGAAAATCATGAAAGATGATAAAGAGATTATCACAGGAAAGTATGACAATGGTCTATACTATTTGCAAGGTAAAATCATGACAGGTGAGGCTGAAGCAGTAAGGTCAGAGATTGATTCAACCAGTTTGTGGCACACTCGTATGGGACATATAGGCCAAAAGGCTTTAAGAGTGTTAGTACGGGAAGGTTACATTAAAGAAAAGGATGTAGGTTAGGAAAGACTCGCAAGATGAGTTTTCCTAAGGCTAAGCACACAACAAAAGGAATATTGTACTACATTCATTCAGATCTTTGGGGATCAAACTCAGTAAAACCAAGCTTAGCCAATTGTCAGTACTTCTTAACCTTCATAGATGACTACTCAAGAAAGGTGTGGATCTATTTCATCAAAACCAAAGATGAAGTAGCTAATAAGTTTGTTGAGTGGAAAGCTATGGTAGAAAATCAAACAAGTAAGAAGATTAAAGTTTTTAGAACTGACAATGGTCTAGAATTCTGCAATTTCCAGATGGGTGACATTTGTTCTAAAGCAAGAATCAGAAGACATAGGACATGTACCTACACGCCTCAACAGAATGGAGTTTCGGAAAGGATGAATAGAACCATAATGAACAAAGTGAGATGTATGTTGGCTGAGTCTAAGCTAGAGAAGAAATTCTGGACAGAAGCAGCATCTACAATATTCTATTTGATAAATAGATCACCTAGTTCAGCAGTTGAGTTCAAGATTCCAGAAGAAATCTGGTTTGGTGTCAAGACAGACCTGAACCATTTGAAGAGTTTCCGATGTACTGTCTATGCTCATCAAACTCAAGACAAACTGAGTGACAGAACAATTAAGGGATTTTTCATGGGATATTCTCTAAACACAAAAGGCTACAGAGTCTGGTTACCAAAAGAAAAGAAGTGTATCATCAGTAGGAATGTGGTGTTTAATGAAGGATCATTAAGATAAAACAATGAGACTGAAATACAAAGTTTAATTCTAAATGAGAACTTGACACAAAATCCTAGCAGAACAGATAGAAGAAGGTATCAAACTCAAGGTGGAACTACTACATCATATCAAATCGGAGAAATTATCTCAGATTCAGGACCAGAGGAGGATGAGAACATGGAAGCTGAGTCATTAGATGACTATGTTCTCGCCAGAGATAGACAAAGAAGGCAAATCAGACCTCCATTAAAATATGCAGGTACTAATTATGTAGCTTATGCTTTAACTAGTGCTGAGGATATAGATCTAATGGAACCTAAGTCTTATACTCAAGCAAGAAATAGTTCAGACTCGGAAAGTTGGAAATTAACCATGATAGAGGAAATTGAGTCTTTGCACAGAAATAAAACATGGGAATTAGTAGATAAATCAGACAAGAAAAGAATCATAGGATGCAAATGGGTGTATAAAAGAAAACCAGGCATAGCAGGAGTAGAAGAACCTAGATACAAGGCTAGATTTGTTGCAAAGAGATACTCACAGATAGAAGGGGTTGATTATAATGAGATCTTTTCACCAGTAGTGAAACATGTATCCATTCGGATCATATTGTCATTAGGTGTGAACTTAGATCTGAAACTGAAACAATTGTACGTTAAGACAGCATTCCTACATGGTACTTTGGAGGAAGAGATCTATATGAAACAACCAGAAGGTTTCTGTAAAAGAAATCAAGAAGGAAAAGTGTGCAAGCTCTACAGGTCCCTATACGGTTTAAAGCAGAGTCCTAGACAGTGGAACATCAAATTTGATATGTTTATGAAGGATCAAGGTGTCAAGAGGAGTAAATATGATCCGTGTGTATATCTACAAGTGACAGAGAAGAGAATTCCAATTTATCTCCTATTGTATGTAGATGATATGCTCATTGCTTCAAAGGATGTTCAAGGTATCACCAAGCTGAAGTTAGGACTGAGTTCAGAATTTGATATGAAAGATTTGGGTCCAACTAAAGGAATATTGGGCTTTGATATCAAAAAGACAGGAAGAAAGGAATGTTGAAACTAAGTCAGCAAGGCTACCTAAAGCAGGTTCTAGGGACATTCAATATAATGGACTCAAAGTCAGTTCCAACACCAATTGGAACTCACTTTAAACTCAGAAGCTTAACACAAGAAGAACGGGAGTTTGAATCAGCTCATATGGATAATGTCCCATATGCAAGTGCAGTAGGGAGCTTGATGTATGCAATGCTAGGAACTAGACCAGACTTGGCTTATGCCATTGGATTGGTTAGTAGATTCATGGGAAATCCAGGGAAACAACACTGGGAGACAGTGAAATGGGTTCTAAGATACATCAAAGGAACGCGTGACAGGGGATTAACATTCAGAAATGGTTCAGAAATTGAAATGCAAGGTTACTGTGATACAGACTATGCCACAGATTTGGATAGAAGACGGTCAATCACAGGTTTCATCTTCATGGTATGAGGAAATGTTGTAAGCTGGAAGTCAGGATTACACCATGTGGTAGCTCTTTCTACCACAGAGGTTGAGTACATGGCACTCACTGAATCAATCAAAGAAGCCTTATGGCTAAGAGGTTTATGTGAAGAATTGTGGTTTAAACAATAAAAGATTGCAATTGGATGTGATTCACAAAGTGCACTATGTCTTGCTAAGAATAGTGTACATCATGAACGCACAAAGCACATAGACGTCAGAATACATTTCATCAAAGATGTGATTTCAGCAGGCAAAATCAGAATTGAAAAAACACACAAGGAAAAACCCACCATATATGTTGACAAAGAGCGTACATGGGACCAAGCTGGAGCTGTGTATGGCTGAAATCGGGGTTCATCGGCTCAGTTGATGAGCTTAGAGGTTGTCATTCTCTAGAAAGTGCCAAAAGAAGAAGAAGATGGGTGACATTAAACCAAGGTGGAGAATTTTTGGTTTAAGGTGGTTCAATGTCGAACGAAGTTGGTTTACTAAAACCAACTCGTAAACGGATCAGCAAAGAAGAATGGGCTTGAAAGCCCAAACGCAATTACTAAATAGGAGTAAACCGGTACGAGATCATATCGTCTTCTCCAAGTCGTTTCTCCTCTGTTTTGATTCCGTTAGCCAGTTAGAACATAGCCGTTGAGCTCTTCAACAATTTCTCAGACCTATAAGTAGCAGTAGATTGAGCTGAGCTAATGTAATATGTAATTCTTCTTCTTCAAATACTAAAAGAAAATAGATACGACAGTCTTCGAGACGTACTCGTCAAATTGGTGAGAAACTCGTAAATCCTCTTGTTCTTTAAATTCCGCATAAACTCCATAGCTAGGTATTACGATGAGTGCTAATATATTTTACGTCGGTAAAACTATTTTATAAATGTTTAATAATTTTTATTTAATTTTATATTAATATTTTACATAGAATAATGTTTTTTTCAATTATGTAACATGAAATTTTAATTTAATGTAAAATATACAACTTCAAATTTATACAACTCATTTTCATATTAATATATTCTAATAACAATTTAAATTTTATACAACTCATTTTCATTTTAATACATTATAGAATAAATATATTTTCATGTTAATATTTTGCACAAAATAAATTTAAAATATATTAATTAAATAATATTTTTTTAAAATTGACTTTTAAATAAATAATCAATTATAAGAAATAAATTATAATTCAAGAAATAAATAAATATGTAGTTTTTAATTTCCAAATTTACCCTTTGTAACATACATTTATTAATTAATTTACAATGACATCACTTGTAAATAAGTAGTTAATTTGAGAGATTTCTAAAAAAATTACTTCTAAAAAGTTAATTTACAATGATATCACTTCTAAAAAGTTTATTCTCAAACAATATATAAGAGATTTCTATTATAAATATTTTTCAGTTTATAAAAATTCAATATTATACATACAAATTTATGTAATTGATTTAACTATTGACGTGTATTTTCATATTGGTCTATTTTTAGATAATTAATCAATGTTTTTTTAGATTTTTTTAGATTATTAAATTAACTAATGAACATCATCAAATCAACGTTTTTAGATAATGGCACAATACAAGATCAACAAAAAGTTCAGATTTTTAAAAAAGAAATGTCAAACAAAGAAAGAAGGGGGGAATTTATAAAAATGTCTTAATTCAAACATTTTTTTTGCACAAATGCTCTAACATTTTACCCAGCATTATAAGTGGTATACCCTCACACTTTATGATAAATTTGCAAAAAACATATTGAATTAGAGCATTTTACATAATTGATTTTTAAAAATGTCCTCATTCAAGTATTTTTTGCAAAAATATCATAACAATAGACCCACGAGTTTATTTGGTAAAGCCTACACAAAGGGCAAATTTGCAAAAAAAATGCTTGAATTAGAGCATTTTAGGTAAATCTTCAAGAAAGAATGGAAATCCATTTTGTTTTATTGGCAAAAAGTGCGAATGGAAAATTGAAGAAAAATGCTACAACATAAATTGCTAATATATTTTGTGCGCTATTATAAGCGGTACAAAAAATTTGGCGACGTGCAAAAAATACTCCTAATGATGAAATTGTTGATCTATCACATCTGAGAAAAGGAAATTGTGGTCGAAAAAAATCTCAGTTAGACCTTTCACGGGTAGTTGATATCCCACTACATAGCCGGACAACAATTAGATCACTAGCATCATCTTTGGATGCAAGCTCCTCGAAATTGTCTCAAAGCGTAAAAAAAAGCTTAATTAGACGTCACTCTAATGCCATAAAACCTCATTTAAAGAAGATAATATGAGAGCTCGAGTGCAGTTTTGTTCATCTATGCTTGATATAAGTACAAGTTTGCCAAAATTTGAAAGTATGGACAATGTTGTGCATATCGATGAAAAATGTTTCTACCTAACAAAAAAATTACAAATTATTACCTACATCCTATTGAGTAAGAATTGCATACATGTTAGAGTAAGAACTACACCACAAAATTCATGTTTTTAGCCGCAATGGCTCATCCAAGATTTGATGAAGAAGGAAATGAAACATTCTCTCGAAAAATAGGAATTTTTTATTTTGTTACAATGCAATTAGCTCAACGTCGAAGTAGAAATTGAGAAGCAGTGACTTTAGAGTTAAAACGGATGACTTCTCATTACAAGAAAACTGTAAAATAGCTCCAACAAGTACGACAAATCGTAGGAAAATTTACTACAAAACGCTACAAATCTACTACACAAAAAAAAGCTATTGAAAACCGTCGGAAGTTGTAGCTTTTTGAAGCAACTTACCACATATATGATATCCACTATAACCGTAGCAATACTCTCACCATTTCGCTATAGTATCAGAGTAGCTACTCTATTTTCTTAAATTTACTACAACCAGGCATGAAACAAAAATAGCAAATAAATTTGCTACAATTGAACCAATACAAATTTGTTACAACATAGCTACAATTTGTGGTTGTGACCAATCTCCCACAAATTAGCTACAACCTAGTTGTAGCCACTATATCTACTTAAATATACTACAACCTTGTTGAAACAACTTTTTTCGTAGCTATGTTGCTACAAATAGGACTCAAGCAAAAAACAAAAATATTTGTCACAATTGAACCAATACAAATTTATATAATTCTTATAATATATCTTTTAAAGTATGTTTAACTTAGACATGGCTCCAAGGAAAAAAAATTGTGGCATCTATTCGAAAACATTTTGATGGACCTTGGACTAATATCACTTCTCTTCTCCAAGATGTTATTTATAGGAGGTGGGATGAATTTATTGTAAGTAATATTTTTTTTTAATAAGCTTATGAACTTTGTTTTTTCTTTTTAGTTTATTGACTAGTTTTGTGTTTTCAGCAATCTTACTTTTGGGAGTATAAGTATAGCGCAGATATCTACTGGTGGTGGCATAAGATAGCTCGTGATAGACTTAGAGATATGATCTCGAAGGCAAAGGTAGCGAATAAAAGGTCATCATGGATTTTTGAAGGAGTGTGGAATGCATTGTGGGATCATTGGAATAGCGATGAAGGCAAGCGCATGAATCGTGTTGCAAGTGCAAATCGATTGTTCTCTCGAGATGATTTGGACCCCATGCTCATATATCAGGAGCATCTTATGAACGTGTGAAAGAAGAGATAGTAAGTATTATTTTTGTTATATTAATATTTATTTAGTTTCTCTTCGGAATGTTAATTATTAGTAGTAATGAATGTCTATTTTGTAGAGAAAAAAAGAAGGCATTGAGTCCTCATACTTGAGAGTTCTTAGGGAGACACATCAATAGCGAGATGGGACTTATGTAGATGGTCGAGCTCAACTTATAGATGAAGAGCTTCAACGACAAATTGTAGTTCTTTCACAAAACGCTAACGAAGACGGTACTTCTCAAACATCTTTGACCCCCTTACAAGAAGATGAATTGTATTTGAAGGTACACAAAATTCATTCGTAATATAATATTATTCGTTGTGCACTTGGTTTCTCAATTATACGGTTTGGATTTTGGGGCCCGCTAAAAGCAAATTGATTTCTTAAGATTTTTGTATACCCCCTTATACATAGTAAACTGAATCAAAACTATTAATTAGATATCGAAAAAAAGAACAATTTTTATGAATCACATCTAGCGATTTTTACACCTTCGAAAGGAAAAAATGATCTAAGAGCCATTTTCTTTCTCTTTGGTGATGTCGTTGGGGAATTGATGAGATTTTTAGGTGGTAGCAATACTTGCTTCGCCATCGTAGTGATTAATTGTGCTACGATGTAATTGAACTAACATTAGCTATGACTACGTTGTCGTATATTGTAGCAAACGTTGCTACACTGCATTAATAAGTAATTTGGCTACGGTGTGATTGAAACAACATTAGCTATGACTACGGTGTTGTGAATTGTTATTCAACCTTTACAACACAAAGTTTCTCCAAAAACGGTTGAAGAGCTTGTTTCCGCGATTAAAATATCATTTGATGAGTATCCAAAAAAGCAGGTTAACCAGATTTTTTTAACTTTACAATCATGCATACAAGAGATTTTGAAAGTTCGAGGGACAAACACCCACAATATTCCACATTTAAGATTTTTTTATGCCCCCTTACACATAGTAAAATGAATCAAAACTATTAATTAGATATCGAAAAAAAGAATAAGTTTTATGAATCACATCTAGCAATTTTTAGACCTTCGAAAGGAAAAAATGATCTAAGAGCCATTTTTTTTCTCTTTGGTGATGTCGTTGTAGAATTGATGAGATTTTTAGGTGGTAGCAATACTTGCTTCGGTATTAAGTGATTAATTGTGCTACAGTATAATTGAAACAACATTAGCTATGTTTACGTTGTCGTATATTGTAGCAAACGTTGCTACAACGCATTGGTGAGTAATTTTGCTTTGGTGTAATTGAAACAACATTAGCTATCACTATCGTGTCGTAAATTGTAGCAAACTTTGCTATAGTGCGGTAGTGGGTATTTTTGCTTCGGTGTATTTTAAACAATTATAGCTACGAAAAATTTGTCGTAAAGTGTAGCAAACGTTGCTACACTGCATTAATGAGTAATTTGGCTACAGTGTGATTGAAGCAACATAAGCTATGACTACGGTGTTGTGAGTTGTAGCAAACTTTGCTAAAGCGCAATAGTGAGTATGTTTTCTTCTGTGTATTCGAAACAAATATAGCTATAAAGATGTTGTCGTAAAGCGTATTAACTTTGCTACATCGTATTAGTGATTAATTTGGCTACGGTGTAATTGAAACAACATTAGCTATGACTATGGTGTTGTGAGTTGTAGCAAACTTTGCTATAGCGCAATAGTGAGTTTTTTTGCTTATGTGTATTTGAAAGAAATATAGCTATGAAAATGTTGTCATAAAACGTAACAACTTTGCTACACCGCATTAGTGAATAATTTGGCTACGGTATAATTGAAAAAACATTAGCTATGAATACGGTGTCGTGAGTTGTAACAAACTTTGTTATAGCGCAATAGTGAGTATTTTTGCTTCGGTGTATTTGAAACAAATATAGCTAGGAAGATGTTAGCGTAAAGCATAGCAACTTTTGCTACAGCCTTGTAATGAGTGTCGTTGGAATTTGTGGCAACTTTGGCTACATCATCGTGCTGAGCCTTGGTGGTTGCCCTTAGCTATTACTATGTTGTCACAAAGTTATCTAATTTGCTACGATTTATGTTCTAGCATTCGTGTGGTAAAATGCGACAATGTTGCTTCAACTCTGTGTTGCGAAAAACTACATAGCTACACTTTTTTATTTTGTAACAATTGTTGTCGCAACATTTATTTTGCTATGGGCGCTCCTCTGGTGTTATGGTTATTCTTCGTAGCAATATCGAATGTTCTTGTAGTGTCTATCAGAAGAGAATATGTAAAAGAATACTTAATTGAAAAAATTATACCGAATATCCGAAAAAATGGTCAAAAGAGCATTTTAGAAAAACTATTTTTATTCAACAAGATAACGCAATAACACATGTTGATATAAAAGATGAAGAATTTCAAACAACTGGTTGGGAACATTGTTTCAATATTCGATTAGTAAGTCAACCACCAAATTCACTAGATTTAATATTTTAGATCTTGGATTTTTTTCGTGTTATTCAAACTTTACAACACAAGGTTTCTCCAAAAACGGTTGAAGAGCTTGTTTTCGCGATTAAAATATCATTTGATGAGTATCCAACAAAGGAGGTTAACCAGATTTTTTAACTTTACAATTATGCATACAAGAGATTTTGAAAGTTCGAGGGGCAAACACCTACAAAATTCCACATTTGAAAAAGAACATGTTAGAACGAGACCCGACGCAAATCACTTGTGACCCGAAGATAACCTGCGGTTTTTAGACCTTATTTGTAATTTTTTTTTGTTATTTTATCTTACAATATTAATTGCAATTATTGTTGTTTTCGTTACAATTCCGTTGTGTTTAAATAATTATTGATGTGTAATTGTTATAATTATTTTTTTATCCTTATTTACAATTATTGTTGTTTTTGTACTAAAAACTTATTTTTAGTATTCATTGATTTTTTTAAATAATTAGGCAACGAACATCATGTTACTAAGCTTGGAGCATGGAGGTGCCTACTCAATGTCTACTTTGCTCGGTTGCTGATGAGACTATTTGCCATTTGTTTACAGGTTGTGAATTTAGATCTTCCTTCTGGTCAAGGATACTAAATAATCCACTCGGTCATGCCCAAATTTCTATTACGAACTTGCTAGATTGGATCTCTTCAGATCATGGAAGTATGGAGAGGAATATTATCACCAAGCTAATAATACAAGCAGGAATGTACGAGTTATGGAGAGAACGCAATGGAAGGCTCTTCCAACAGATAGTGAGGCCAATAACAGAGATAGTTACCTCTGTTAGGCGGACAATTCGCAATAGGCTCTCTGCAATTTCCAGTTCCTACTATTCTCAAACAGCTACATCAACCTCAATATCACTATTGGAGACATGGTTTAAGTATTATCAGCCGCAGGATCTCCAGGCAGACACATAGTCCACCACTTTCTCCTCAGTCATTCGATGATGTTCCCAGCTTCTGCTGCTGCGATGATGCTCCTCCTTATTGGGGGTACTCTCAAACACACATTCAGGACACCACAAGGCACCATCTACGAAGCTAACTCCTCCCCACTCCACTCTCTAGTATTACTGTTGTCTCTTCTCCCAGGTTATTTTGCTAGTCAGGGTAAACGAGTTCTGATCCTAATTCTTATCTTCTAAATAATCCTCTTTTGTACTACTCTTTTTCTGATGTGTAAAACAATCAGGTGGTTTTAGACCCCAATATTTATACTAATTACCAGTTACCAAAAAAAACATCATGTTACTAATTTGTAGACTTGATTTTCAAAATTCAGCAGAAATAAAAACGATATATAAAATATAGAAAAAAAACCCAAAATAAATAGAACAATAAAGAACAATACCGATTTCATATAATTATTGATGGAAACAAATGGTTATTGAATTGTTTGATTTTATTTAAAAATAATTAGGCAACATAATCTTAACCATTTCTATTATGGTTTGTTGAATTTCTTTATTGCAATGAAGCTCTCCATCATCATAGTAAAACTTGTTTAAATCCAATTCATATTAATTGTCACAAATTACATCTTGAACTTCATCAAACTTCTCTTTCTTTATTTTTTTAGAAAAAGAAAATTAAATAATCTTTATATTTACAACTAATTGTACACATATAAAATAAATGTAGAAAAAATCATTAATTAACATTAGACTTGACTTTGTATCAACTAGTGTAGAGTTAACTTGATAATGATTAGAATCATTGGAAAACCAAAAACAATTAATTTTGTAGATTAAGTTTTGTATTAAATTAAAAAAACTGTAGAAAATCAATATTTTTGAAATAAAGAAAAAAAATCAAAAAATCAATCAGTTTGGAACAAAGAGAGTAAAGTCTTAATATCTTAACCAAAAAATAAGAAATGAAAATGGATTAAGAGAATGAAACTTGAGTTTCTTAAATCTTATGACAAATACGTTTGGGATCCCAATACCTACGACCAATATACAATCAAATCAAGATTCAAATTACTATGACAACCACTTGCTCAGCAACCAAGCAATCTCTCCAATCCGAGCTTAGCGCATGTGTTCCAAGCAATCTGAAAAATCAGCACCATGTCAAAATTCAAAACTTTATATAGAAAGTAGTTTCAAACGGACTACCGGTATCGGTTAATATGTTTACTCAGAAAGTCACCAGATAGAAAGGATGCCCACGATGTAATGCACGTGAAGAAAGAGTAAATCATCTCATCTTTAAGTGCTCATTCAGCAGACTTATTTGGACTTTGTCAGGAGTTCCTGAAGCTAATATATGAGAGTTTGAGAATTTGATCTACACAAATATGGGACGATTTATGATGTTCTCAGATAAGCCATCGGAATTAATGGAAAAAAACAGAGAATTTTTTTTTTGCGAAAGTAGAAGATAAGTTTGACCTAGCCACCCTCTTATACACACCAATAGAAACAAACAAGATAGCAGATACTTTAGCACATTATGCATACTCGTTTTCATCCTACACAACAATTGTGTCTCAAACAGTTCCTTATTGTGTTCTTCACCTTATAAGCGCCGATAGGACAAACTCTGTTTAATTAGTAATGAAATTTTGCGTTAAATAAAAAAATGAGAAACTTTGTTGCATTTGCAATTGTAAAATTGTTTCTTCCACCATAAATTATTCTTGAGAAAAAGTGTAAACACAATGTCAATAACCAACTAACAAAAAAAACATTTGCAAATTCAGATTATCTACTAACCTAGTTTATATCCTAAAGAAAATTTCAAAATGCTACAAATTTACTACACAAAAAAAACTATTGAAAACCGTCGGTAGTTGTGGCTTTTTGAAGTAATTTGCCACATATTTGCTTCCCAGAATAACCGTAGCAATACTCTCACTATTTCGCTACAATATGAGAGCAGCAACTCTATTTTCTTAAATTTACTACAACGAGGCATGAAACAAAAATAACAAAAAAATTTGCCACAATTGAACCAATACAAATTTGTTACAACATAGCTACAATTTGTGATTGTGACCAATATCCCACAAATTAGCTACAACTTAGTTGTAGCCACTATATTTACTTAAATGTACTACAACCCTGCTGAAACAACTTTTTTCATAGCTATGTTGCTACAAACAGGACTGAAGCAAAAATATTTGCCACAATTGAACCATTACAAATTTATATAATTCTTATAATATATCTTTTAACGTATGTTTAACTTGGACATAGCTCCAAGGAAAACAACTGTGGCATCTATTCGAAAATATTTTGATGGATCTTGAACTAATATCACTTTTTTCCCCATGATGTTATTTATAGGTGGTGCGGTGAATTTATTGTAAGTAATATTTTTTTTAATAAGCTTATGAACTTTGTTTTCTCTTTTTATTTTATTGACTAGTTTTGGGTTTTCATCAAGCTTACTTTTGGGAGAGTAAGTATAGTGCAGATGTCTACTAGTGGTGGTACAAGATAGCTGGTGATAGACTTAGAGATATGATCTCGAAGGCAAAGATAGCGAATAAAAGGCCATCATTGATTTCTGAAGGAGTGTGGAATGCATTGTGGGATCATTGGAATAGCGATGAAGGCAAGCTCACGAATCGTGTTGCAAGTACAAATCGATTGTCCTCTCGAGATGGTTTGGGACCCCATGCTCATACATCAGGAGCAAGATCTTATGAACGTGTGAAAGAAGATATAGTAAGTATTATTTTTGTTATATTAATATTTATTTAGTTTCTCTTCAAAATGTTAGTTATTAGTTGTAATGAATGTCTATTTTGTAGAGAAAAAAAGAAGGCATTGAGTCTTCATACTTGAGAGTTCTTAGGGAGACACATCGATAGCGAGATGGGACTTATGTAGATGGTCGAGCTCAATTTATAGAAGAAAAACTTCAACGAAAAATTATAGTTCTTTCACAAAACGCTAACGAAGACAGTACATCTCAAACATCTTTGACCCCCTTACAAGAAGATGAATTGTATTTGAAGGTACACAAAATTCATTCATAATATAATATTATTCGTTGTGCACTTGGTTTCTCAATTATACGGTTTTGATTTTGGGGGCTGCTACATGCAAATTGATGTCTTAAGATTTTTGTATGCCCCCTTATACATAGTAAAATGAATCAAAACTATTAATTAGATATCAAAAAAAAAGAACAATTTTTATGAATCACATCTAGTGATTTTTCGAAAGGAAAAAATGATCTATGAGCTATTTTCTTTCTCTTTGATGATGTCGTTGGAGAATTGATGAGATTTTTAGGTGGTAGTAATACTTGCTTCGCCATCGTTGTGATTAATTGTGCTATGGTGTAATTGAAACAACATTAACTATGAATACGTTGTCGTATATTGTAGCACACGTTGCTACAGCGCATTGGTGAGTAATTTTGTTTCGGTGTAATTGAAACAACATTAGCTATAATTATCGTGTCGTAAATTGTAGGAAACTTTGCTATAGTGTAATAGTGAGTATTTTTGTTTTGGTGTGTTTGACACAAATATAGCTATGAAGATGTTGTCGTAAAGCGTAGCAACTTTGCTACACCGCATTAGTGATTAATTTGGCTACGGTATAATTGAAACAACATTAGCTATGAATATGGTGTCGTGAGTTGTAGCAAACTTTGTTATAGCGCAATAGTGAGTATTTTTGCTTCAGTGTATTTGAAACAAATATAGCTAGGAAGATGTTAGCGTAAAGCGTAGCAACTTTTGCTACAACCTTGTAGTGAGTGTCGTTGGAATTTGTGGCAACTTTGGCTACATCATCGTGCTGAGCCTTGGTGGTTGCCCTTAGCTATTACTATGTTGTCACAAAGTTATCTAATTTGCTACGATTTGTGTTCTAGCATTCGTATGGTAAAATGCGACAATGTTGCTTCAATTCTGTATTGCGACAACTACATAGCTACACTTTTTTATTTTGTAACAATTGTTGTCGCAACGTTTATTTTGATAGGGGCGCCCCTCTGGTGTTACGGTTATTTTTTGTAGCAATATCGAATGTACTTGTAGTGTCTATCAAAAGAGAACATGTAAAAGAATACTTAATTGAAAAGATTATACCGAATATCCGAGAGAAAAAATGGTCAAAAGAGCATTTCAGAAAAACTCTTTTTATTCAACAAGATAATGCAATAACACATGTTGATATAAAAGATGAAGAATTTCAAACAACTGGTTTCGAACATGGTTTCGATATTCGATTAGTAAATCAACCACCAAATTCACCAGAATTAATGTTTTAGATCTTGGATTTTTTCGTGCTATTCAAACTTTACAACACAAGGTTTCTACAAAAACGGTTGAAGAGCTTGTTTCCGCGGTTAAAATATCATTTGATGTGTATCCAACAAAGCAGGTTAACCAAATTTTTTTAACTTTACAATCATGCATACAAGAGATTTTGAAACTTCGATGGGCAAACACCTACAAAATTCCACATTTGAAAAAGAACACTTTAGAACGAGAAGGACGTCTCCCGATACAAATCACTTGTAATCTGACGCTAACATGCGGTTTTTAGACCTTATTTGAAATTTTTTTTGTTATTTTATCTTACAATATTAATTGCAATTATTGTTGTTTTCGTTACAATTTCGTTGGGTTTAAATAATTATTGATGTGTAATTGTTATAATTATTTTTTAACCTTATTTACAATTATTGTTGTTTTCNCGTTGGGTTTAAATAATTATTGATGTGTAATTGTTATAATTATTTTTTAACCTTATTTACAATTATTGTTGTTTTCGTTGCAATTTTGTTAGATTGATATAATTATTGATGTGTAATTGTTATAATTATTTTTTAACCTTATTTACAATTATTGTTGTTTTCNTTCTTACTAAAAAACTTATTTTTAGTACTCATTGATTTTTGTAAATAATTAGGCAACGAACATCATGTTACTATTTTGTAGACTTGATTTTCAAACTTGAGCAGAAATAGGAACGATATATAAAATATAGAAAAAACCCAAAATAAATAGAACAATAAAGAACAATACCGATTACATATAATTATTGATGGAAACAAATGGTTATTGAATTGTTTGTTTTTATTTAAAAATAATTAGACAACATAATCTTAATGATTTCTATTATGGTTTGTTGAATTTCTTTATTGGAATGAAGCTCTCCATCATCATAGTAAACTTGCTTAAATCCAATTCATATTAATTGTCACAAACTACATCTTGAACTTCATCAAACTTCTCTTCCTTTATTTTTTTTAGAAAAAAAAATGACATAATCTTTATATTTACAACTAATTGTGTACATATAAAATAAATGTAGAAATAAACATTAATTAACATTAGACTTGACTTTGTATGACACATTATAGAGTTAAATTGGTAATGATTAGAATCATTGGAAAATCAAAAACAATTAATTTTGTAGATTAAGTTTTGTATTAAATTAAAAAAAAATGGAGAGATCAATATTTTTGAAACAAAAAAAAATAAAAAATCAATCAGTTTGGGACAGAGGGAGTAAGTCTTAATATCTTAACCAAAAACTGAGAAATAAAAATGGATTAAGAGACTCAGTTTCCTAAATCTTATGACAAATACGCTTGGGGTCCCAATACCCACGACCAATATACAATCAAATCAAGATTCAAATTATTATCAACCCCACTTGCTCAGGAACCAAGCAGTCTCTCCAATCCCAACTTAGCCCATGTGTTCCAAGCAATCTGGAAAATCAGCACCATGTCAAAAGTTCAAAACTTTATATGGAAAACAGATTCAAACGCGCTACTGGTATCGGTTAATATGTTTACTCAGAAAGTTACCAAATACAAAGGATGCCCACGATGTAATGCATGTGAAGAAAGAGTAAATCATCTCATCTCCAAGTGTCATTCAGCAGACTTATTTGGACTTTGTCAGGGGTTCCTGAAGCTAATATATGAGAGTTTGAGAATTTGATCTACACAAATATGGGACGATTTATGATGTTCTCGGATAAGCCATCAGAATTAATGGAAAAAACAGAGAATTTGTTTTGCGAAAATAGAAGATGAGTTCGACCTAGCCACCCTCTTATACACACCAATGGAAACAAACAAGATAGCAGATATTATGCATACTCGTTTTCATCCTACACAACAATTGTGTCTCAAACAGTTCTTTATTGTGTTCTTCACCTTGTAAGCGCCGATAGCACAAAGTCTGTTTAATTAGTAATGAAAATTTGCGTTAAAATAAAAAATTAAAAAAATGAGAAACTTTGTTGCATTTGCAATTGCAAAATTGTTTCTTCCACCATAAATTATTCCTGAGAAAAAGTGTAAACACAATGTCAATAACCAACTAACCAAAAACACATTTGCAAATTCAAATTATCTGCTAACCTAGTTTATATCCTAAAGAAAATTCCAATCATCATTCAAAGAAATTAGAATTTTTGGGGAAAAGTAGTAAGCTCTACAACACTACAATTCAAATAACACTACAATTCTGATTTAGCTCGCGAAGATTTTTTTTTACTCGCGAAGATCTTACATAGTGAACAACACTACGAATACAACAAATAGAATAATTCATCTCACTTAAATCATCTCTAATAACCAAGTTTAAAATATGAACACCAAATCTCATTTGAAAAAATTCACCATCAAGAACACTTGTATCTCATGACTTAAGTCTTTTTTTCAAGAATCTCACAGCTACATTATTTGCACTTGCATTATAAACTCCGAGTGTGCAAACTTTATTGATTCTCCAAGTAACTAAATATTTTTCAATCATTTGTTATCTTTGTTAGGTCAATTAAATAAAGTAGATTGTTTAATCAATACAAGAACTTTATGGATACAGGGGTGGTGTATTTATCGATGCAAGAGTCTTCGTGGTCGTTCTCGTTTTTTGCATCAACAAAAACATAATCGCTAGGGTTATCACCTGGTATACTTTGATCATTTACCTGATGTGGTGTTGTTGGTGTTTTGGCCACACAAACTCTTGTATTGATTAAACTTTAAATAAGACATAACACTCTCACTATTGTTATCTTTGTTAGGTCAATTAAATAAAGTAGATTGTTTTAACTTTTTTCCTCCTATTATTTTCACATAAAGTTATGGATTTAGTATTTTGTATATCTTCATTGTTTTAGCATAGAACTAGTTGTAGTACGAGAATTAGTCTTTATGTTAATCAATTGTGAACAGTGATTACATATAGTTTTTTTTCCATAATCTCTTTTCTTAAAATTTACCCATGCTGATGAATTTGATTTTGAAGGTACATTAGGTTTTAATGACGAAGTTGCTTCAATGTCTTCATGTTGTTGCTTTTTGTTTTTTTATTCCTCTAAAGATGAATCAATAAGTGTAGTGTTCATCTGCAATAGAATATCAAAAGATGTAAATATAAAAATCCAAAATTTTATGGAAAAAAATTATATAGATAAAAAGAAATAACCGTTACTGTTTATCTTGTAATTGCTTACAAACTTCAAAATAAGAAAAAGAAAAATAACTTTGGAATTAGGAAGAGTAGTGATAAAAAAATCTATCTGGTTTCATTAGGAAAGATAAATATTTTTGGAGGAGATATTGAGGAATTTTTAGAGATTTTGTTTGATTTAATCCAATATAATTAATTTAAAATTTTGGATTTTGATTTTGATTTTGTTTACTTTTATTTACGACAGTAAATAACAAACTAACATTACAAATTAAACCAATTAAAAATTTTGATACTTGATACTCATCTTTAGATATAAGCAATAACAAACTAACACCTGTTATTCAAATTTTATGGATATCTTTTTTTGAAGACGGATACAAGTCAAGTAACAGATTGAAAACGAATAAGGACACCATTATTGGTGACATTTACAAAGTGTCCAATTTTTTTTTTAAAATTTTTTTTGGTCAAAAAACTTTAGACCCATAAGAGATAAGGTACTATTTAGTGTTTTCTCTCTCATATATCCAAAATTTTTTTGAACAATTTTTTTTTTACAATAAAAATTGGACATTTAATAAGTATCACCATTAATGATGTTCAAACGGGTATTAGAGCCCATCCATTAATGTGGTGATTGTGTGAATTAAAAAAAGTTTTTAGGGCTTGGGGGTAATTCCTTCTTTTCAATTATCACAAAGCTATAGGACTTATTTTGCAATATAACAAGAAAACTTTGATTACCATTTTTTTCCCCTCTTGAGAGCAATATTGTCGCTCTACGGAAGCCGGGAAACAAACACCGGACAAGTTCCACCGTAAGGTAGAAATATGTGAATCGTCAATTAGACGATGAACTACTAAACTGCAATTATATTACTATATCCTCGGCCTCCATTGCTTTTTTTACCGGAAGTTCGTTCATCGCTCCCCTCTCATTCAATCCAGTTGCCACTGCACTTTTATCTAGGGTTTCTTCTTCTTCTTCTTCACTTCTGGTGGGATCTTCAGTGCTATCGCTAGCCGGCAATGGCGAGTGTTTACATACCTGTGCAGAATTCAGAAGAGGAAGTTAGGGTTGTTCTTGATCAGCTCCCTCGCGATGCGTCTGATATCCTTGATATCCTCAAAGCCGAACAAGCTCCTCTCGATCTCTGGCTAATCATCGCTGTTCGTTCTTTCTTCAATTTAACTGCTTTTTTACATCTCTCTATTTTTCAGTGGAAACGATAGTGTCCGCCATCTTTTTTCTGAATTTCTTTGAGGTCTTATTTGTCTGTTTGGATTTGGGTTGATCGTGCTTTGGTTTAGGGTTGGTTGTCTCTTCAAGATTTGCTATTAGCTAAGCACATTAGTTTACTGATATAAACTAAAAAATGGCTGCTCGCTCGTTTTGTAACAGCTAACTCCCTAGTGTTTCTTTTGTTTGCTTCTCGTTCGTTAGAAAAGTTTTACGACCATGATTGTCCAGCTTCTACAGCTTGTTAAAATTTTCCCTGTGTCTCAACTGATTTCTGTTTGTTCTTATTTTGGTTTCGTTCTTTCATTTCTCTATTCAAGAGGGAGTACTTCAAGCAAGGAAAGATTGAGCAATTCCGCCAAATATTGGAGGAAGGATCAAGCTCTGGTACGTCATATATATGAGCTGGTCTTTTTGTTAAATATAGTATTTGAGTGCTACAATTACTCAAGATTGTCTCTTTATTGGTTAGATTATTGGCCTGTGGATTAATTATTCTGCTGACTGAAAAATATACTCATAATGTTTCTTTTTTACTAGAAATTGACGAGTACTATGCTGATGTTAAGTACGAGAGAATAGCAATCTTGAACGCTCTAGGTGCATATTACAGCTACCTAGGGAAAACTGAGACGAAACACAGAGAAAAAGAGGATCATTTTATCTTGGCTACACAATATTATAACAAAGCATCGAGAATTGATATGCATGAACCTTCCACTTGGGTTGGGAAAGGTTTGCTTCCAGATTCTTGTTAGTTTTTTAGTCTTCGCAACCGTAGTTTGATGCTTTTCTGTTTCAAGATCTGTAAGTGGCTTATAATCTTGTATGGACACTCATATACTTATACAGCAATCCATATGGAAACCTCTCTTTCTCTCGTTGTACAGTAAAATCATAGGAAATTTGAAGCTGGCTCCATTATGTGCTAGATATAAAACCTTTATTGTTATTGTCTTTCTACAGGTCAGCTCTTACTGGCTAAGGGTGAAATAGATAATGCACTCCAGGCATTTAAGATTGTGTTAGACGGTGCTCCTGATAATGTTCCTGCTCTTCTGGGTCAGGTATAACTAGCAGTGACTTTCATTTTCCATCACTAGGCCAAAGGTTTGTTGAAAGTTATTCGGTTTATGACACTCTCATTCTTGGGCAAAGGACCAACATGCGTCAAAATATCCCTAGTTTCTTGGACCATAATTGTGGTTGCTTGAGAAAGCTTTGTTCGTTTAGAAAAATAAAAATTGTGGCCAATTAACTCCCCATTCCCTTCCCTTTCAGTAGTTAAAGTTGGGTTAACTGTTATATCAGATTTCTGATAATAAGAACTTGACTCTACGCTTGCTTCCTCACTAGCTTAGGCCCTTAACCTGTATCAGCCTATTCGCAATTTTTTTTCTTCAAATTATCAATTTGCTCTATGTTATATCAGGCTTCTGTGGAGTTTAACCGCGGACGTTTTTCTGAGTCCTTGCAATTGTACAAGGTACGGTTCTTTTTCTTATCAACTATCTGCTAACCAAATGTTTATTTGGACTTTAAATTTCATTTATTTGATGCTTAGGATAGAACAATTGATAATCTCATCATTTATCTATGCATTAATTTGTAAAGCTAATGGTTTTTTTAAGAGGGCCTTGCAAGTATATCCGGGGTGTCCTGCAGCTGTGAGGCTAGGAATTGGTCTCTGTCGTTATAAGTTGGGGCAACTAGATAAAGCACAGCAGGCATTTGAGCGTGTTTTGCAGGCAAGTAGGACTGGGATGTTTTACTTCACATTTCCTGTGATACACCCTATTGATTGCATTCAATATATAGTATTTTTTTACCATATTGTATTTTTGCAGCTAGACCCTGATAATGTTGAGGCTCTTGTGGCGCTTGGGATCATGGATTTGCAAGCAAATGATTGTAAGTAAAATTCTGAGTTTCTGATGTATGCATGCTGAAGAGATCCTATCAATGAAACTTCTTTTTTGGCCTTCGCTGATGATTTACGTGTGTATAGCTGTTGGAATGAGGAAAGGAATGGGAAGAATGCAACAAGCGTTTGAGATATATCCCTACTATGCAACAGCCCTGAATTATCTCGCCAATCACTTCTTTTTCACTGGGCAGCACTTTCTTGTTGAGCAGCTGACTGAGACGGCTTTAGCTGTCTCAACTCATGGGCCAACAAAGTCACATTCTTTTTACAATTTAGCACGGTCATATCATAGCAAGGTTAGACATTTTTATATTCTCTTCTGTATATTCCTTTCTTACATGAGGAACCAAGTCTTAAAAATAAGATCAGTGAGGAGACTAGTGGTGTGCCCTCAAATATGTTAGGGTTTGCTAGAAAATTTTGGATTTGCATTTGCTTAAGAAGTGATGGAATTGGAAAGTATTGAGAAAAGCTTGTTTAAGAGATTATTTGGCATGCTTCTTTCCTCTATGAGGAGTTGAAGAATTCTTGTCTTTCTTTTCCTCTGCTATTTATCCCTTTCTAATGTTTGTTGATTATCTGTTGTAGGGTGACTATGAAAAGGCTGGGATGTACTATAGAGCAGCCATCAAAGAAACTAATAATAAACCACAAGAATTTGTATTTCCCTACTTTGGTAACTCTCACCCACTACCCCACTGAATTCCCTTTAATTCCTTGCAAAAAAACTATTGGAGGCATTAGCAGTGGAGATACATTTCTGCTTAACCAGTAGAATATCTGACATGGGTCAGTTAACAAGTGTAGTTCCAGTCTGGCAATGCATGATCATCAGTAAATTCTGACTATCAACATCTTGTGCTTCAGTTTCCAGCTTAGCTCAATTTGAGTTACTGGATATCTTATATCTTCAAATTTATCTTGTTTGACCATTTCATTTTTATGTTGCATTGCAGGTTTGGGGCAAGTGCAACTGAAGTTAGGCGAACTTGAGGGAGCAGTTTCCAACTTTGAGAAAGTATTAGAAGTTTATCCTGACAACTGCGAGACCCTGAAGGTTAAATAAATCACTTCTGGGTCTTTCATTCTTTTCATTGAAAACGATAATTGCTTCATGTCCATATTCTTTTCCTTCTTTAGGCTCTTGGGCACATATACAACCATCTTGGACAAACTGATAAGGCCCTTGAATTCATGCGGAAGGCAACGAAGCTTGATCCGCGTGATGCCCAGGTTAGTTTGGCTTACATAATTCTTATTAAGCCTATTCATTTGAAAGTTTGAACTTCAATAGCTTTTTTAGTAATAAGTGCTGGTTGACAGTGGCATTACTGTGGGCACCTTTGTGCGCTTCTGTTTACTAAACACAAACCCACTTAGAGTATCAAGGTTTAGCTCTAACATATATCTTGAGAAAACCTTTTTGGGTTATTTCTTTCACATCTCTCAAGTGATGTTGAACATTTATTAGGGATATGAATCGCTCTTGCAATTACTTTTTCCTAAATTTATATTTATTTTTGTTTACACATTGATGCAGGCATTTGTATGCCTTGGTGAGCTGCTGATATCATCTGACACAGGGGCTGCACTTGATGCTTTCAAAATGGTAAATCTTATAGAAGTGTCGTTTTGGTAATTGCATCCTGTTTGGGTACATGATAGCATTTTATAATATCAAAGAAAAGGTGGCATTGTTCATGAGAACAACAAAATCTTTCAGGCACGGACTCTCATGAGAAAGGGAGGGCAAGAAGTGCCTATAGAAGTCCTGAACGACATGGGTGCTTTGCATTTTGAGAGGGAAGAATTTGAGGTTTGTAATGTGCTTGTTACTACTTCTTGTTTGTTTTGAACTGTGGCTATTGGCTTCATTTCTCTTCTTTGTTTCAGTCTGCGCTTGACAATTTTAAGGAGGCTCTGGGTGATGGGATATGGATTAGCTTTCTTGATGGAAAAGTAAATTTAGAACAGATGGGTGTCTCTGTTCTAGGGTACAAGGATACTACTATTTTCGAAAGGCTGATTGAAAGTGGTCAATCTGTTGATGTACCTTGGAACAAGGTCACGACTTTGTTTAACCTGTCCAGATTACTTGAACAGCTACACAAAACAGAAACAGCTAGTTTATTGTATCGGTTGATACTTTTCAAGGTATAACTACTCCTTGTGATTTTATTTCTTTTTCTATTTAATGACAATGAGTTTTGTTTGAGGAAGACATCGAAATGCCTAGATTTTGGAACAAGGTCACGACTTTGTTCTATGATTTTTAATTCTTCATTTGTTTTGCTTGTTGTCATTTCCTGAGCTAGAGAAATACAAAAATGGGAACATTGTTTCATGTGGCGACATGACTTTATTGGTTATGATGTACTGTCTTTCGCTCCATGGAAGTTCAAAGCATATATTTAAGACATGAGCTATACTTATTTTTGTCTTTATGTTTCTCTTGTTTTCTATAGTTTGTAGATATTCTTACCATGACTTCCATTTTGTCTGCACTGCGCTTACCCTGATCTGTGCTTTGCCTTTTTTTTTCTTTTTTTTTCAAACGTCTGATGTCTGTCCCTTGAATTATGTCGACCTAATATGGTTGCCTTTATCGGTGCAGTATCCTGGGTACATAGATGCCTATTTGAGGCTTGCTGCGAGTGCAAAAGCTCAGAACAATCTTCCTCTAGCTATTGAACTGGTCTCTCTACCATTCTAACACTTTTTTTATGTATTTCTTACCTTGTTTTCTATTTATGACTGTATTTTCCTACTTTACTGTATAGGTAAATGAGGCTCTGAAGGTGGACGATAAAAATCCAAATGCTTTGTCTTTACTTGGTGAATTGGAGCTTAAGAATGATGACTGGGTTAAGGCAAAAGAAACCTTCCGAGCTGCTAGTGATGCGACTGATGGAAAGGACTCATATGCTATTCTTTCTCTGGTATATATTTTATTCTCATGTCTCTTTTGCAATTTCGTGAGATAATTATCATATAAAGTTCCTTTTGGGTTAATTAAAGAACATGGAGTAATCATTTTGATAAATTGATACAAACGAGCATTCCACACCCATAAGATGCCCCTACCCACCCCACACGCACACTAGTCATTCCTGCCTAAACGATAGGTCCAATCTCATTAGCCAAGTGCTGCGATCCAGGATCAATTGTACAACCCTCCAGCCATGCACAATAGTGTCATCTTGAGATATGGCTCTACCCGTATTCTGGTGAGGTTTGGTTATCAGGGAAGGTTACAGTCACATTTTTTGTCTTCTTCATACCAAATATTTTTTAGTTGGTACAAAGACTTTCTGAATTCATAGTGGAGCTCTGTAGCCTTGGTATTACTGTAGGCTGTAGCAGCTGGCAAACAACGCTCTTTATAGTTGTAAAAAAGGTGGAGACACAAAGTTCATCATAATTCATAGTGGGTGGGATCTTAGATATTTGTAATTGTTGCATAGACTCGTACAGGTGTTCGCTTATTAGAAAAACACTTTTTCGTAATGTTTCTTCCTGGAATGGTTTTTAGGGAAACTGGAACTACTTTGCGGCAATGCGTAATGAGAAAAGAAATTCAAAACTAGAAGCTACACATCTGGAGAAAGCCAAGGAACTTTACACTAAAGTATGAGTTTTATTTTCTCACCTTTCTGTCTTCTCATTTTTTTATATTTTTAAAATGTTTCCTGATAGATGCGCTTATGGAGGCTGGACATTTCAATATTATTTTCACATTAGCTAAGAAGTTCCTACAGTTTTTTTTATCTAAAAGCATACCTCTAGACAGAGTTTCGCTTTTGCTCGTGTACTCCTTTGTTACCAGATGGTCAAAGTGTTTTGTGAAATGGGTGTACATTTGTAGAACTCTGTTGAAGTTTTGAGGTTATAAATTTTGGGTTAGCACACTGCATTTAGATTGAGATCTGAAAAGAAGTGAAACTGCCTTCAGATGAAGGTTCTGTTTAATATTTAAGTTGAGCAAATGTACTTCGCTACAATGCACCAGTGTTGCTATTAAATTCAGTTGTTCGTTTGATAGATGCATGATGCATGATGATCATTCTTGGGGGTTCTCAACGCCAATAAAATATTATGCCATATTAGCGTTTTTCTCGTTTCTTGATCACAAATATTTACTCTTAGTCGATCCTTTAATCAACAGGTCCTAGTTCAACATAATTCCAACATGTATGCTGCCAATGGTTCTGGCATTATATTGGCCGAGAAAGGCCAATTTGATATTGCCAAAGATCTTTTTACTCAGGTCAGCTAGATTGTATACTCTTTATGATTTTGACTACTATAATTCTTCAAGTCATTGAACCATTGTGGATATTGTAGGTTCAAGAAGCTGCAAGCGGAAATGTGTTTCTGCAGATGCCAGATGTATGGGTGAATCTGGCACATGTCTACTTTGCTCAGGGGAATTTCGCGCTAGCTATTAAAATGGTTTGCTATTTATTTTTTATTTTGTTGTATTTTTTATCAACTCTTTAGCTACTGTTGATTGTATGGTGTCTGTTCACCATGTTACTTGCAGTATCAAAACTGCTTGCGGAAGTTCTTCCACAACACAGACTCTCAAATTCTTCTTTACTTAGCCCGTACCCATTATGAGGCTGAGCAGTGGCAAGAGTGCAAAAAGACACTATTGAGGGCCATTCACTTGGCACCTTCGAATTACACATTCAGATTTGATTTAGGTGCTGTGATGCAGAAATCATCGTCTTCCACACTACAAAAGAAAAAGAGAACAGCTGATGAGGTTGTGAAACTACTTATGATCTCATTTTCAGTGACTGATATGCATTGCTTATTCTTGCATCTAGCCTTGTTTTTCTTGTGCTTGTAAAATGAGAGTTTTAGCATGCATAATATATCGGATTATAACCATGACAGCTTGTTTAGGCAGAAATTTTCACCACAACCTTATCATAATATGAGGGGCATCCTTGCTAAGTAATGGGCTAGCCTTTGAAACCTTTGTATGCATTACATACGAACCTAGGATTTGAAGTGTTGTGTAAGCACTCCTTTAAGGGGAGGTTATGACATTCTTGGTCCATCCAGTGGAAATTAATTGATCTCCACCTGACAAGAGACGCGTGAATAATTGGCAGGTTCGCTCAACAGTTGCTGAAGCAGAGAATGCTGTTCGTTTATTCACTCAATTGTCTACTGCTACTGACCTCCATGTTCATGGGTTTGATGAGAAGAAAATTCAAACTCATGTTCAGTATTGCACACACTTACTGGAAGCAGCGAAAGTTCATCGTGAAGCAGCTGAGCGTGAGGAACTGCAAAACCGGCAGAGACTAGAAGTTGCTCGTCAGGCTGCTTTGGCAGAAGAAGCACGCCGTAAGGCTGAAGAACAGAGGAAACATCAGGTAACTAAAAACTTCCGCCTTAATCTTTTGCGTCAACAAAATCATCTTAATGTGTTGATTCAATAGGGAAGACTTTTAAACTCATTGATATGCCTTTTGATGGTTTGTCTGACTTGCGCAGTTGGAAAAAAGAAAGCAGGAGGATGAGTTGAGACGCCTCAAGCAAGAAGAAGAAAATTTTCAACGCAGAAAGGTGGAAGGTCTTTCGCTTTTGATTATAATGTAGATTTAGAGGTTTCTAAACGTCCTTGCCTAAGAAATATCACCTGATACATGGAACTTGGTTTTTCTTTTTAGTGTATTTCTTTGTCAGTGTGGTGTGTTCAGGGATGTTTAGCGTTACATGCTCTGATTATGGTCTGTAATTTTCAATCTCTCAGGAACAATGGAATAGCACTTCAAATACATCGCATAAGCGAAAGGATAGAGCTGAAGATGAAGATGGAGAAGGTAGGCCGAGTGAGCGGAGAAGAAGGAAAGGTGGGAAGAGGAGAAAGAAGGAAAGAACAAGGGCACGCTACGAGGACGAAGAAGAAGATGCTGCTATGATGGATGATCATAACGAAGTGGAAGATGAAGAGGCCAACGCTAATTATAGGGAAGAAGAAAATGAGATGACTCAAGAAGCTGAGGAACCTGCAGATGATGATGCTCATGATCTTCTTGCAGCCGCTGGGCTTGAAGATCCTGATGCAGATGATGAGGTAATACAAACCCTTTGGTTTCAGTTTACATTCATGTTTTGGGAATATGGTATTTTAGGCTCTGAAGTCTGAACTATCTCCGTTTGGTAAAAAACACCTTAACTATACAAATGGTTTTTTGAATCCTGAACTTTGATAACTTGGTGTTTTGAACTTTACTATAAACAAGTCATGGAACAGCATGAACCCATTGGTTATTGAATCAAGAGCGATGTTTTTACCATGTATTGCTTTGGCTGGGTACAGGTACCTTCGTCAGTTGTGCGAAGAAGACGCGCACTTTCATCATCAGATGAAGAAGGTGAGGTAATGGAGGCTCAGCCCAATTCGAGCCCCCAGAAAACGAGTTCTCCGGGAAAGCAAGAAGACAGCAATGGGATAGGAGATGATGCTAACTTAGATGATGAAGAGGTCAGTTAAGATATGCACTATAAATTCGTGTGTTGTAACTTTAGTGGCTAAGTTTTCATTTAATAGTGTCTTGATTCAATTTCTCTCTAAGATAAGATAAAAGCAGTCAGGGGTTGGAACAAAACTTAGTTTCGTAGGGAATGGATGAGTATGAATTCT
Source organism: Aethionema arabicum (assembly GCA_000411095.1). Taxonomy (NCBI): domain Eukaryota; kingdom Viridiplantae; phylum Streptophyta; class Magnoliopsida; order Brassicales; family Brassicaceae; genus Aethionema; species Aethionema arabicum. The sequence continues at coordinate 36,431 of KE150694.1, forward strand.
TAGTTAAGTTGGCTTAAACCTTTGTTTTATACTTATTGCTGATGTTAATGGAGAGGTTACTATTCATTTTTATTATTATCATATGGCTCTAAACTTTGGATACAGTGATGTAAAACGTAGTAAGTGGTTGGGCTATTGATAGGATCTTGATTCTAATCTCTCTAATATTGTTCAATAGTTGAACGCAATACAATCTTAGAGTTTATTCTAGAGTATCTCTAAACTCTCCACAAGAAGCTATGTCTCCAAGTTCTCTTTCTCTTTATTCTCTATAGGCTGTTTATAGAGTAATGGGCTTCTCTAGATTATGGTATTTTAGACTTTCATTATTCTATTTGATGAAAACAAATTTAGTTATCAAAATAGTTTTTAAAATTTTCAATTATAATCGAAAACGGAACTTTCAAATTTAGATTTCTTTTTTTTTTTAATTTGAGATAGGTTTAATCTTATGTTTACTATTGATTTAAAAAATTTGGTAAAATTTTAAAAATTTGGTTATCAAAGTTGAATTTCTTTTAACTAAATTTAAAAAGAGGTGTAACATAATTTCGAGATATCATCCATCCTAGTACTACTTTTGTCCAAATACGTTGAACTGTGTAGTTTTTATTAGATTTGGTGCATTAGTGTTGATATGATCGTACCCATCAAAATGAGTAGCAGACCATGTTGTTGGTTTAATTGTCATCGGTGACCAACAACAAAATAATGTTTGTTTACGTGTTGTTTTTTTTAATCATGTTTGGAATTTTAAATCGTTAAAGATTTTAATATTCAATTTATCGTCGAACTACAGTAAAAAAAACATTTCATGGTTGAATTTGGTGGGTAAAATTTAGCAAGAGCTAAATAAAAATATTTGTTGTCGCTTGTTTCCGAGACAGTAAAACAAAATTGGTCCTATATGCATAAAAGAAAGAAAGCAGAACAGGGTTAGGTTAAATGTAAGTGTGAGAAGAAGTGGAAGAGTGTCAGAAACGTGGGAAGAGTGAGAGTGAGTGAGTGGGTAACTGTGTTGGTATCTGTTTAGTCATTCTACAGTTTCTTCTGCTCCCTTCTTTTTTTCTTCTGTTTTTATCTTTGGGTTTCATGTTTCTGTACACTGATTTCCTTTTTGAACTATCAACTTTTCAGACACGTCTTGACTGCAATTATTATAAGCCACCTTCTACACGGAACCATATATAATCTGTGGACTTAAAACAAGTTACCCAACCGAAAGAAAAATAAAGTGATTATGTGTTCAGAAAAAAATAAAGTGATTATGAAAAAAATGATTTTTCAAAATGGATTAATTTGAGAGTAATTTTTTTTTTTTTAACATCAATCTGGATCATAAATCCGGTCAAATAGGTAAATTGCTGCACAAACCGAAATATGATGGATTTGAATTTGAGTGTCTAGACTATCAGAAGAAAACACTTGACCACTAAGTTAGTTTTCTCCCGTGACTAAATTTTTTCATGTTAAAAATATATTCTTTTCACTGTTGATGACTATTTATGCCTTATGTTTGCTTTAGTTTCTACATGAAAATCGTTTACTAAGTGTTAAAAGATAGTTATAACATCAGGGCTTTTTCTTAATCATTTTGTTTTCAGTGGAGAAATTGCAGAAAACAAAAAAAAACTTCAAACCTTTACAAATTTTACTATTTAAACCTTCACAAATAGACAAATAGAGATATGCAAATTAAATTTCAATTCGACAAAAAAACCCCAATATTTTAAAATATGAAAAAATTTACTATGGATTCATAATGGTGTTTAATTTTAGATGACATATAATAAACAATCGTTTTAACTTATTTAAAACACACACAAACTTGTGCCGATTACAAAGTGTGAAAGTGGTAAATCTCACTCTACCTTAATCTTAACACAAGGTTTTAAACCATCCCGTTATAGTTGTGCATTTATTTGCCTATTGAATCAGTTTCGTGGTCCAAAAGAGTTTTTAAAAAACAGGTTTTGGAAACAAAAAACGGAAACATTAAATTGAAATATCATTGATCAATTGATAATGCTCCAAATCTCTTTAAAAAATCATTGTTTAGACCTCAAAATGTAGAAAACATATCAATATTGATAAAATACCTTCATTAACGGGACTTGAAAATGTGTGGAAAAAAAAACGGGACATGAAAATATTAATCATGCGAGAGTAGCATTTATAGTTGTTACTGTTCCATAACGAGGGTTTAAAAATCTAAATCGGGAAAAGTTGGGGTTTAAAAAAACAATTAAAAGGTTGAAGTTTTTTTTTCAAAAACAAAAAAGATTTGGGACTATTTCACCAAAATCTATTATAAAAAAATATATATTCATTTTAATTTTACAAAAAAAAAATTACATAAAATTGAATTCAAGATCCAAACATATTTAGTTTGTGTACAGATCTTGATTTGTCTCTACAAAACGTAATATATACATATATATCAAAACTATGGATTTAATATAATATAAATATGAGTTATAGATCTTGATTTGTATCTACAAAACATTATATATATTTAAACATTATCTATAAGAAAAATAATTTCTAAGAAACACAATAAAAAATATATCTAACAAAAGATTATTAGTTTTGAATTGAAGTGACATAACCAAAGTCGGTTCGAAGAGTACGGTGGCTAAAGAAAAAATTGATGTTTTTTACCAAAAAATAAATTGCTCTCTTACCCATAGAAAATAACATTAAAAATGAACAATAATGAAATTAGATCAAGAAAAAAACTAGCTTGGAAAAAAAATTGTGTTATGTTTTGGGATCGACTTATTTTACAATTCATTATCTTCTAAAACCAAAGAAAAAAACTTTGTGATTAAATATGTGGTGATTGACAAATATAACATTTTTTAGCAAACGAATAGAGAGTAAAATATTTTATTTAATTTTGATATATTTTAATTATTTATTGATTTTTTTAAATACACTTAAATAAAAAAGGAGTGTGGTGAAATGGACCCTAACATTTTCCCTTTTTGAGAAAAAAATCCTAACCTTTTAATTTGATTTTTTTAAACCTCAACATTTTTCAATTTAGTTTATTAAACCCTCTAACTAACGACGCCCTTACTGTTCCGTAACGGAAAGTTTAAAAAACTAAATTTGGAAATTTTGAGGTTTAAAAAGTCAAATTAAAATGTTGGGGTTTTCTCTCAAAAAGGGGCATTTCACCACAAACCCTAAAAATGATGATTGAACTCGGATAGTAATATCAAAAAAATCTAGCTTGTGAACTCAGAAATAAATTTTTTTTTTGTAAAAAGTTATCGATATGTCATTCCAAAATTAACATTTTAAAATAATATTTTGGAGTGTATCTCTTACAAATCCTCTAAAAAAAACTAAAATTTAGATTTCATATAGTTTTAAATAATTCTAAAAATAAATTCAAATATAAAATAATTTATTTATAAAATACTTTATATATATTATGTGAAATAAAACATATAAAATTGTATGTAACATTTCGGATATGTGTAGAATAAAATTAAAATAAATATTTTTTTTTAAGAAATTAAATTGATATGCCATTAACATTTTAAATAATATTTGTTATACCGTCGTTTTTTTATAATATAACTTTGAGAAATTATCCAAAATAAACTTTTGGAACAAGTGATATTGCAAAATACACTAATGTTAAATTTCTTTTAATTATACATTTAATTATGGATGGTAAGACAAATATATCCTTTTAATTATAAGGTAAGTATATTAAAAGATCCTTGATGTATTAAAATTAATTATAAGGTAACACACTTAAGGTAGATTTAGGGTTTAGGGTTTAAGGTTTAGAGTTTAGAGTTTAGGGTTTATGGTTTAGTTTAGGGTTTATGATTTAGGATTTAGTGATTAGGGTTTAGGATTTAGGGATTAGGGTTTAGGGTTTAGGGTTTAGGGTTTAGGNTTAATGATATATTTTATATAATTAATGATATATTGATTCTAAAATGTAATAAGGGTAAATATGTACTCACAACTTATTTTAAGTGTATTTTCAATGAATGTCAAATCTTTAGTTTAAAAGCACTAAAACACTATCCAAAAGTGTATTTTAATAATTGTCCCTATAACTTTTGTAAGAATCATATCCCTATTATTATTTGTGATACATAATTATAATTAATTTTTTCAAAAAAAAAAACATGTTTTTAAGTCGTTGTATATTCAATAATTTTTTAATAAAATTTCTGAATCTCGTGTGAAACACGAAGAAAATAACTATTGTAATAGTAGGATTGATATAGAATAATATGGACAAATCAGAAAAAAAAATCCATTTACTATTTAAGATAATAATAAATGTTGTTTACATTCTAATTTTAAATTCAAATAGATGAATGTATATTTTCGAAAATTGATTTTCACTAGTTACTTTGTTCTTTATATTATAGTTAATGAGAATATTGTTTGTTTTATTATTGTTGATTGACTAATCTCTAGTTAAAAGTTTGTTACAAAACATTTTCGTTTGATTAGCACTAACTTAACGACATATTTTGACAACAAATTTTAGAAACTACAAAACATTTTTGGTTTAATCATTAGTTATTTAACGACATATTTTGACAACAAATTTTAGAAATTAAACACAAAACACTACAAAAATTTTAAAGCGTAATTTTCGAAATAACCCAAATTTACAAATTAATTCTTAGACTAACCTAGGGTTTTTGGTGTTTTTAAAAATAAACTTTTACTTAATGAAAACCATTAAAGTTGGTGATATTTACGGTTGTGCCATTAACAATTTTTTAAAAAAATTTTAAATAATTTTTTTTCCTTCTTTTGGACTAAAATAATCTTATCTTCCACTTTAGTCATCCATGGTCAAAGACAAATCCTTTAATGGAAAAGTTTGACTTTCGTCGTTGGAATTTCGTTGGTCTTAGAGTTTTTCATTGTAGTTTCGTCTGAGTTTAGTCAATCACTATTTTGAGAAGTTTAGAGAGTTAAGTTCACATTTTTAGGTTTTATTTTTTTTTGTAAATCGGTTTATTTGTTTTAAAAAGTTCAAATTACGTATGTTTCTTACCGTTAAAAGTTTTGCAATGAAATCGTGAAAGCAATTTCTTGAGATCAAAGGTTTAAAACTGAAATCGTGAGAGAAATTTTTTTCAGATCTAGAAACCATTTTTTCTGTGGACTACGTTTTGTCTACGTTGGTCTACGTAAAACTTCAGTCTATGTTGATTAACTATACAAATGATTTTCATACGACTTATTAACTTAGTTTATAATTCCTTAGATAAAAAAAATTAGATAAACATAAAATATAACACATGAATAAAAAAAAAGTATCGTAGTTAACAAATGCACATTCAACTTGTAAATTTGTAATACTTCTAAGGTTTCTGTTTTCAGCAGAAAACTAACATATACCGACGTAGACGTTTCTGGATGTAGACCAAAATAAACCAAAGTAGACCGACATGTGAAATCTATTTTTTTTTCAAAATTGCTTAAAGCATGTGGATAACTCTTTGAAGATTTGAAATATACATATAATTTGGAATACACATATAATTTGTTTAGTGATATAATTTCTAGATTTACCTTGAAAATTTGTTTTGATTTTGGAGATTAACATAAATTTATTTTTGCAAACGTGAGAATAAAATCTAAATAGTGTTGTTCTTGTCCTACAATTTGCCAATGATATTTGTGGTTCCATTAGTCATTATCCAAAAAGAACTCCACTCCCGTTTGTTCTACTTGGAAGATTATAAATTTTGGTTAGAGATGAAGATACAAAAAAAAGAGGAAACTCAAAATGACGGAAAAACTCAAAAAATGCAACACTAACTATGATTTGGAGAAGAAGAAAGTACAATGGATAAATGCAATTAGGAAGTTAACAATGAAATAGTATATTCAAAAAATACAAAATTAACATTAAAATAGTATCACACTACAAAATTTGAGTCAATATTACTAACTAAGTTATCTTAAATCACAACAAGCAACACATGTTATTCCTAATGTCCACAACTCGGAGATTTGCATACTTTCACAACCAAGACAATTGATGACTTCAAGTGAAGTGTTACAAGAACCATAAACTTTAGTCTATTTTGGTCTATAACGGTATACTTCGGTCTAGTCGGTCTATTTCAGTCTATGTTCGTTAACATTGTCTTTCCTAATTGAATATGAGTTTTTTCTCCTGAAAACAGAAAATTAGAAGTATTTCTCTAGATTGAAAAAATTAACTTTAAGGTTTCGTTTCCACTCTAAACCATAAGATTTCACACGACTCTTTGAGTTTAAAGAACCTTAATTAAAACTAGATTTAAACTCAAAGAAACAAATCTCAAATTTCATAGTTGCCATAAACGAAACCTTAGAACAAAATTTTGGTATACAAGGTCGCGAATACATAGAAAAACTCACATTGGTTCGTAGAAAAACATGAAGAACGACGATATGGAAGAAGAGAAGAAGAAAATTAATGAAGAATATGATGAACAATGGTGAGATGATAAAACAACAATGAACAGTGTTTGATAGAGGGCATTTTTGTCAAATTATTTTTTAATTTTTTAATGCCAAAAGCATTTTCGCCAATTCATTTATATTTTTACATTTTTAAAAATTTTGAAAATATGGTTCTAAATCCCAAAATATTTGGGGTTTTTTGGTCATTGGACACTATTTCTTCAAATTTTAATCACTAGGTATCAAAACTCTTGACAAAAAATAATGACTAAACAAATGTCACTTGGTTAATATCCGGCCAAAAATAAGTGATCATAACTATTTTTCATTGTTAAACTAATAATACAAATTTGTTAAAAAATTTACTAGTAAATTTTTTTTTAACATGGATCAAATTTAAATATCGTGTAAAATTAACTTTATAACTTTTTTTTTCACATCGATCAATTGACTATCGTAACTTCTATGTGCCTCCGCCACTGGTTACTATCCTTAACAACAACAATCATTGTTAACATCTATCTTTGATATCAGCCACAAGCCCACAAGTAAACAAATTTGACCAATATTCAATTTACTCTTTTATTTTCTACTTATATAAATAGAAATTAAACAGGGAGGAGTTTAATTACCACTTTAATACCAAAACATAAGGTTGACGACAAAAAAAACACCAAAAGATAATCAAATCAAATGGAAAGTGAAGTAGAAACTGATGAGTTAGAAGAAGGCCATTCTTCAAGAAACCTATGAAAACTCTTCTTCCCTTCTTCTCCCTCTTCTTCTTCTTCAAGCTTTAATGGCGTCTCACACTTCCCCACATCAGTACCAAGGATAAAACAGTGCCCTTGTCTCTCTCCTTCACAACATCCATTGTTGTTGTCTCTCTGTTTCTTGAACTGTGATGATACTCTACTGTTTAAAGTTAAAGACTTGTAACCCCAAGAAGCATCATCTTCCTCCATTATTAAGCTTGAACAGCTTTTGTTTGACCCACAAGATTCCATGGACAAGAAATCATCCATATATCCATTTCTTCCTCTTCTTCTTCCCCTTTTAAATAAAGAGTTCAATAAACTTAGAATTTTGATGAAAAAACATTCAAATTCAAAAAAAAAAAAAATCAATCCCTAAACTTTGATAATAGAGGCTTTTAACCCCTACTAGATTTTTTTAAATCAAAATTAAAGTAATTTAAACATAAAATTAAACCATAATCTCAAAATTTAACAAAAAAATATATTTCAAATTTATATTAATTATACTATAATTTCAAATTTAAATTTGTTTATTTCGGTTTAAAAACTCCAATTATTAAGGTTTAGAGTTAAAAAAAATCTCAATTATCAAAATTCAAGGTTTATAAAAACAATTTTCATAATTGAAATTTTTTCTCACCAAACAAAGATAATTTAGAATATAAATTACTATATACCCTCGAAATTTCACAAAAAGAAGATGAAGATACAAAGAAGAGAATGGTGTGAAACCTGAAGTCAATAGAGAGATCAGAAGCGTGTAGAGAGATATGATGAGGAGAAGGTGAAGGAGAAGGAGAAGGAGATAGTTTTCTTGGGCGATTCTTGCCTCTATGCCTATGTCTTTCACAGTATTTAGAATCTGGATAAGCTTCTTTAGAACATCTCCATTTTTTGCCATCAGTTCTTCTACACCTTCCTGGTTCTGTATCTATCTTTCTTCCTAATCCCATCTCATACATGTTCCAACTAACTGCAACAAAAAAAGATTGAAACTTTATCACTCAAAACAAGAAGATACGTTTCACATCATTTGACCCACAAATGCACATGCAAAGTAACATCAAATAATGAGCTTAAAACATCAAAATGACCATAAAGCTTGAAGAAGTAAGAAGGGAAAAGGGTATGTTACAGTGTGGAGAGAAGAAAGTGGAAGGTGAAGAGAGGAAAGGTTTTGTGATGAGGAAGAGAAGATGAGGTGGAATTGGAAGACCAGCAACTAAGTAGTTGAAGATAAGAGCTTGATGTTCAAGTTCTTCCCATTGTGATGCAGTGAAGAGCCTTGTAGACGCCATTGAAGAGAGAGAGTAAAGCTTGGTTCAGGTCAAAAGAAAGAAGAAGATGAGTTTGAAAGGGAAGAGAGAGTAGAGAGAATAGAGAGAATAGAGAGTAGGTATGTTCTTATTGATAAAGTGTTAGCATTGGGTCATCTGCAGAATCTCTCTGCTTCATGTCCTCTTCTTGTTTATTATTCCTTTTTTTTCTCACTTTCTTTTGGGGTTTTTCTAAATCCTCTTTTTAACCAGAGGTTTAATTTGACGGAAAAAAAAATTTATTACGTGAAATTTAATCAAATACTTGTTATTAATAAATTTTTTTAAAAAAAAATATAAGATATTTTAAAATTTCAATATTTAAAGTTTAGTATTTTGGTCGGAATAAGCTAGCACTAATGGTAGTATTTTGACATTTTTTTTAATATTTTGAATTGATTTTTATTTTTATTTTTATTTTTGTTTTTTCGTTCAATTGATTTTTATTTTTGTATGCAAAAATTTACTTGAAATTTCTTTTTATAGTCTATGAAAAAAAATCTCCTTTTAGTCATTTAAAAAGTTTATTTATAAGTGTGCAAATTGTGTATTATCAAACAGACGAAATATAAAACTATATAACAAATATTATTAATTTATAATTGAAATAATATGAAAAATAAATATAAAATCTCTATTATATAATCTATCAATCTTGATATTGAAAAGTTAAAACATCTAATATTTTTTTACTATAAAAATCTTATCAAAAAAATCAAAAGAATATTATTTATTGTTTTTAATCAAAAGAAAATTTATATGTGAAAAAAAAATCAAATAAATATTTATATTGTAACGAGAGATATGTTTGGTTAGGAAAAAATGTAAGTCCTGATGGTGTATTGACGAATGGTAAGAGAACACGTGGAGAGATAGAAGTTATGAATGAAGTAAAGTACGGTCCAGTTGTGGTTATATTACTGTAGATAATAAATAAAAGTAAAAGTAGAGTGTGATGTTGTGATGGAGTTTGGAGTGGATGAGTCAGAAGTCTGAGAAGTAAGAAGGAAAATATAATGAGTGAGTTCTGCAAAGTCTGATAAGTTCTGCAACACTCTCTGCAACTCTTACCTTTCACAGCTCTCCCTCACTCCCACACACACCCATCACTTAATGCCACCAATCTCCCTCTCTCTCTCTCTCTCTCTCTCTCTCCCTTTCTCTCTCTCTCTCTTAATTTTGCTTTTCAATTTTTATTTAAATTTGTTTTTTCCTATTTTTTTAAATTAAAAAAAATTCTTTTTGGATTCTTTTCAATTATATATTTCTCCGACATATTTTTATTTCAGCACATTACTTAGGGGTTGATTGGTGTTAGCACTGTTACGCTTGTTTAGAGTTTAACAACGTTTAAAGTTGGAAATTTGCCAATCATACTTTTAGAACTGTTTGTGGCTTACCAATACTAACAGCCATAAAAATTACAATTAGTTTTGATTTCAAAAGTAACACTTATGTTACTTTTGAGGTTGTTTGAATATTTTTTTTTTTAGAGCGTAATATTAAAATTCACTTTTTTTCGATTGTTCGCTTAGATTTTTTTTAGTTGTAACTAATTGTCATTTTAAATTAAAATTTTAAAATATACTAAATATAGGTTAAACTCATCTATTCTAGGAAAAAAACTCGTATATTCACTTAAAATTTAAATAAAATCTAAACTAATTTTCAAAAAAAACTCAAATAAAATCTAAACTAATTTTCAAAAGAATCAAATAAAATTGAAACTAATTTCCAAAAAAAAATTAATAAAAGTTATATAAGAGGGGATCGTTATCATCAAGATCGTTTTCGCAATCAGCAACGAGAAAAGAATTATAGAGAAATGTTTAATCATCGCCATTCATCACTTCGATTAGTTATTGAAAGAACTTTTGGAGTATGGAAAGGAAAATGGCGATTTGTGAAAGATGAAGCGAGATATAACATTCCCACAATGCGAAAAATTGTAGTGGCAACAATGACACTTCACAATTTTATACGGAAATCAAGTATTGAAGATCCTGATTTCCAAAAAGAACAAGAGAGTGAAAACCAACAAAACTTAGATGAAGAGGAGCTTGCTAGTGCAAAAGAACAAGATGTTAGCTCAAAACAATACATGGAGAGAGTTCGAGATGAGATTGCTAGAAGTTCATGGAACAATCGTCGTTAAATAAATTTTTTTATCTTTTTTTATTCTTTTTTAGAATATCTGTTTTTTAAATTTTCGCAAATTATTTTAATTTAATATTTCTTAACATTGTTTTTATTAATTTATCAAATAATTATTTTATTTTTTATTATACACTAAAACTTACAACTTTTGTTACCAATCACACTTTTACATACATTTAAAGTCACAAAACTTACAGCAACAACCAATTGTCTAACAACTAAAATTTAAAAAGTACAGCAAAGAGTTACAGTCTTTGCCAATCAGCCACTACAAGAAAACAGTTCGGAAGCCACGCGGAAAATGTAGCTAAAGAGTATCTAAGGGTTGCTTTTACGGCCTTAGCGACGCTTTGCGACGCCGTAAACGAGTAGCTAAATCGTTGCTCATGGGGGTACCCATTCGTAACATAGTGGCAAAGTATGTCAAAATATGCTACGAATTTTCTACTGGTTTACAACTAAGTGTTCGTAGCTCTATGCCACGACTAGCGACGACCTCTGCACAGTGGTAAGGAGTAGTTAATTTTGCAACTAAATGTCGCTAAGAGTCGCCCTTCTTTCCTTTGCCACGCTAAAAACGTGGCTGGATAGTGGCTTTTAAGTTGTTTTCTTGTAGTGAACCCCTTATTTAGTTATCTATGATAAAATGAGATGAGAGTGCATTGTTAGAATACTATTCATATACGAAAGTTGGCTCATATATGAAAGTTAAAACATTTTTAATGGAGATATAAAAGGGTGGTTTAATATATTTTAGACATTTTTTACGATTTTTTAATTTGGATATATCTAATGGGAACATCTAATTTAAATGGTTTTAAAAGAATTATTTTAATTATTTTAATTTATAAATATAGTAGATTTGATGAAATATGAACATTAAAAACATATAATGAAATTTGAACATATATGCAAAAAAAAATTTTAACCATGATCTTCCAAATCGTAAACAAGAAATGAATGATGAGTTACAATTTTGACATGGTTGGTATTTTCATACATGCTCAACCAAATGACATTTGGAGACATTTGTAATAATACATATATCAAAAACACGTTCAACATCTTTTCAGACAGATTCTTGACGTTCAACAAACAAAGATGTTTTTTAGACCTTGTAGTAGTGGAATGGACTAAATAAAAATAGTTCATTTCAGATAAATATCATATGTGAAATAGTAAATCAAATTATAATATCTTCCATTGACAAAAAACACACTTGTGGAGCTTTACTTTCAAGTATATTATCAAAAACTAGGGAGCGATCAAAAATATTGATATCATTTAAGTTACATGAAACACCAAAAAATGTGTGTTATATCCACATATCATATGAAGCTAAACCCTTAAAACGATTGTGGGTTTTCCAGTTCCCGTGAGTATTGTTCTTTCAATCGATGGGATAATTCTTTTATTCCTAGTGCATACAATATCAACATATATTTCTTATAATCTGGGGAAATCCACGTTCCTCTCCAACGAGAAATAATCGTTGAAGATCCTATATTGAGAGTTTTCTTATGTATTCATCTCTAAAGAAATATATTATTCTTTTGACGATTTTGTCAAGCATTTAGGAGCAGTACTCTCCCCAAGTCTGTGGTATTTTTTGACTTGATCAATTGCACCACCATATGCGAGTAAACAAATTGTTGTTGTGCACTTTTAAAGCGGAAGGAGACCAAACCTTCTATTAATATTTTTCTTTTGTTGAAAAAAAATTATTTTTGAGTGTTTTTGTTCCTTTTATCTTGCTTACATTTAGTGGTGACTTAATACCGTTGTTTTCTTTTATCAAGTCTATTTCTAAGTAACATGAATTATACATGGTAAAATTAACAACATTTCTATCAACTTATCAACTTTACCGATACATCTCGATGAAACAATTATCTCAAATTTGTCTAATAATTGTAAAAGTACCCCTAAACGATTACAATTAGGGTTGTTGTGAATCTTGTGATGGGCTACAACTGTGGGTCAGGTCCATCCAGTCCTAGAAAATTAATCTCACGAGTTGTTTTATTTCTATAAATTTTTGCTGGATTTTTTGCGAGTCGAGCCAAAAAAAACCCGCAGATTGGAACAGGCTAACTCGTGGACTAATGGACCGACCCGCAGATTTAATGTTTACTTTTTAATATTTTTATAGCATATTTTGGCCTCCAAAATATTTTTTAATTTTTAAATATATTTAAATTAATATATATATATATATTTTAATATAATATAGT
>KE150694.1:49443-74110 GCA_000411095.1 Aethionema arabicum
CCGGTGGTCCACCTCTCATACACTTCAATCTCATCTGGTTTTCGAACCCACCATTACTCCTTGTAGAGGAGAACTACTTAGCCACTGGCCCACTAGACTACTCATGTTAAAAAAAACGAGTTTGACCGGTGCACCTACTTTGGATCCAGCAGGTTAGTCCGCATGCTAGACCGTAACTTTGGCGAACTCGCGGTTTGGCGGACTACACTACAAAAAAACACTTTCAAAAAAAATTATTTCTCTTCCTACAATGTTCTCATTCTTAGGCCATCTCCATTGGAGAACAAAAAAAATCTCTTAACTTTTACATTTTTTTTTATTTTATTTTGTTTAGTCAATAAAATTGAAGAACACTCAATAAAAGTGTCTAATTTATGATATTTGTCCAAAAAATAAGATCTAAATAGTGATTTTAGTATACCCACATATCTGCATTGCAGATGGCCTTAGGTTAGTGGATAAGTTTCGTCAATTATTTTATTGTTAGGCCCAACACAAACTAGCCGGTTTGGTTTAGTTTAACCATTTCCGGTATTAGTATCTCAAACCATGAAACAACCAACCTACTAATACCGAAAGTATATTTTACTTTATTGTGGAAAGCGAGAGCCATTATATATACGTTTTTAATAAATAAGGAAATATATATATATATATATATAAAGAAAAGAAAAAATATCTCCGAGTGAGCAAAATATATAATTAGCATAATCAACACGTGAAAGTAATGGTGGACGGCTGGTCGGTCGATTCAAAGAAGTCAAGAACGTTCCGCATCCGAATCATTTTATTAACCAATTTCTTTCAATTAAAACACCACCAATACGAGAACGGTCTGCGTATATAAATAAACACACTTTTGTGTGTGTTGATAAATCCAGCTGGTGTTTGTTTTGACCGTTGATTTCTCAGATCTGATCTTTCTTTTTTAATTGATTTCTCTCTGAAATTGTAAAAAGTGAAGTTTTGAAGTGTTACTCTTGCTTGCTCTATATTCTCTAGATCTACGGCTGCTAGAGACGACGGAGATATGCCGGAGGTCACGGCGGCTCAGGGAAAGTCTTTAACTAATAGCCTCTTCTCTCCTTACAAGATGGGTAAACTCGATCTCTCTCATAGGTAAGTTCAACTGATTTGAAGAATCATGATTTTAATGAGTCGTTTCTTTGTTAATCTCATTTCGCGTTTGCGTTTGCGTTTTGGGCTTTCGATTCAGGGTGGTTCTGGCGCCGATGACTCGATGCAGGGCTTTGAATGGCGTTCCAAACGCTGCGTTAGCGGAGTATTACTCCCAACGCACAACCCCAGGGGGATTTCTCATCTCTGAAGGCACTATGGTCGCGCCTGGATCCGCAGGGTAATTTCGTCATTTATTCTCTCTTTTTTGGATCGTCAAACGATGAATACTCTTTTTTTTCTCTTCCCTATGAATCCACTCTATATAACGAAAAGTAAAGTATTATTTTTTGTTTTACATGATGGAAAAATAAATAATAAAAATTGTTATGAATTGAGTTTTATAATTGGAAAAAAAAAATTGAGTTTTATAAAATATAAGTTTAAAAGTCTTGATTAGTCTTACCTCTTAAACTGACGTATTACTTTTTATTATAAAATTGAAATGATCTCTTCTCTCGTGGACTAAATTATTAGTAAAAAAAAACTATATCATATATATAGATGACAAAAAAAAAAGATATGATTTCTCGTGTTTGAATTTTGCATTTTAAATATTAACTAAAAAAATATGATTGAACACTATATATAACTAGTTTTTTTTACAAAAAACTATATATAACTAGTTTATAAAATCATCTTTTATATTAATTTTGTTTGCTAATTTTTCCTTTTTTAAAAAAATAACTAATAAATTACTCATTTTAAACTAATTTATTCAAATATAACATCAATAATAATTAATATAATTAGTTATAAAAATATACCTTTTAATTAAAAAAATGTAAAATTTTATATACTATAAACTTTTCTTCTTAATTTTATTTGAGAAATGATATATAAGAGATTACAGTCTCTTAAATTTATTCTATATATTGTGAAAACTAACACTTATTAACATTAATCCTTAATTAGGTTCCCACATGTACCTGGAATCTATTCAGATGAACAAGTAGAAGCATGGAAGAAAGTTGTGGATGCTGTTCATCTCAAAGGAGGCTTCATCTTCTGTCAGTTATGGCATGTTGGTCGTGCTTCTCATCCAAGTAAAACCCCAAACACACAACACAACACATCTACTTTACTTTAACTTTATCTCCACTTAAACAAACACTAACTTAACACTGTTTCTACATTTCCCAAAACAGTATATCAACCTGGTCAAGTTGCACCAATCTCATCAACAAACAAACCCATCTCAAAAAGATGGAGAATCCTATTACCTGATGGATCATACGGTCAATACCCGAAACCTCGACCTTTAAAAGCTTCCGAGATACCTCAAATAGTAGAAGATTATCGAAAATCCGCCCAAAATGCAATCAAAGCTGGTTTTGATGGAATTGAGATACATGGAGCACATGGTTATCTCATTGATCAATTTCTAAAAGACGGGATCAATAACCGCTCTGACGAATATGGCGGCTCGATTCAAAACCGTTGCAAATTCTTATTACAAGTAGTTAAAAGTGTAGTTTCAGCCATCGGAGCTAACAAAGTTGGAGTTAGAATATCTCCAGCTATTGATCATCTTGATGCAACTGATTCAAATCCATTATTACTTGGTTTAACTGTGACTGATTTGCTTAATAAGTTACAAGACGAAAATGGTTCGAAACTTGGTTATGTTCATGTAACGCAGCCGCGGTATCATGCTTATGGGCAAACTGAGTCAGGAAGACAAGGAAGCGAAGAGGAAGAAGCTGAGTTAATGAAGAGATTAAGAAGAGCTTATAAAGGAACATTTATGTCTAGTGGAGGATTTGATAGGAAACTAGGGATTAAAGCTGTTGAAGAAGGAGATGCTGATTTAGTATCTTATGGAAGATTGTTTATTGCAAATCCAGATTTGGTTTTGAGATTGAAGATTGATGCAAAGATGAATAAATATGATAGGAAGAGTTTTTATACTCAAGATCCTGTTATTGGGTATACAGATTATCCTTTCTTGGCTCCTTTGTCTCGTCTTTGATGTTATGTGGTTTATGATGATGTAAGATGGATGGTTATGATGTTTATGAGTAATAAGAGTCATCATGTGTTACTCTTATATAAATGTTAAGTTATACACCTTCTGCTCTTTTTTAAAATGTTGTTTTAGAATTTTTCACACAGTTTAAGAAATTTTTGATTTACTTCAACTAATTTCACTAATTAAATATATTTACCAAAATTTTATAATAATTTTTTAAAAATATTTAATGATCAATGATATAACTGATATTTACTTGCATAAATTACTTCGAAAACCTAAACGATACTTAATTTGAAACAAAAAATGTCTAACACGACATTTAAAAAGAAACGGAGAAAATAAATAATTAGTTTATGTATATGAATTCAAATTTAATATAAATAAAATTCGAGCGTGAAAAAACTAGTTTGTGTTGGAACAAATTTGCGAGTAAGAAAACAATTATGGAATTTTAAATCGTGTGTTAGAACAATTTTGTGCAGTTTTGAAGTATATATTTCTAATACTTTAGGTAGATTATGAATTGTTTAGTGTTGAATTGAAAATGTTTTCTAATGTCGTGTATTTCTTATTAAATGTATTTTTTTTCTTGACAAAATCACTTGAATTTTAAAGATATGGGAGACAAAATCACTGAAAGCAGTGACGTACAATGTATTGATCAATGGCAGTCATTTTGGGCTAATAAATCTGTTAAAGTTATGGACTTTAACATTTTCAAGATCTGTCAAGCCTAACAATGAAGCCCACACATCTCAATAACCTCAATGAGGCCCAAAATGCTGAAATGGCAAAATTGCCCCTAACGGCTCAACAACCTCTCCAACGGATCTTATCTCTTCAACCTCACTATATTAATCGACTACTGAAGATCTTCATCTTCAACCTTTTTGATTATTTTTTCTGCAATCTTGAACTCTTCAATGTGATGCTCAAGCTGTAGCGTTCAGTTTGATACAATTTGTTTACCATTGAAACTAATCACAAACTCTCTTTTGTTTTCTCTTGAATCAATTCCGATTCATCTTCATCTCTAAATCCGATTCTCAGTTGTTCTTCCTGAGAATTGTGTCTTGAACTTCATCAGTTCTTTTATGGTATCAGAGCGATTTCGCTTCTAACTTCAAATTGGAGCAACAAGAGGTATACGGCAAGGGGATTTCCTATCCCCTTACCTGTTCATCATTGGAGCAAAATTTCTAAATCATTTACTTAAAAAGGCTAGTCCTGACAAAAGGATTGAAGGTCTAAGGATGCAAAACATTCCCCTAACATTTCTCATTTATTCTTTGTGGATGACTCTTTATTTTTTTGCAAGGCTAAAATAGAAGAGGTAACAGAAATTCAAAGAGTGCTAGACCTGTATAGCGAACTCTCGGGGCAAAGGATCAACAAGGCGAAAACAAGTGTGATGTTCGGGAAAAAGGGTTACATGGAATGTGAAAAAGGAAATGGAAAGGATCACACAAATTCACCAAGAAGGGGGGAAAACAAATATCTAGGACTGCCGGAAAAGTTGGGATGCTAAAAAACAGAAGCAATGAACTATCTCCAAGCTAAAATTAGTAACAAGATTAGTAGATGGCAAAATAGGTACTTGTCAGCAAGTGGTAAGAAAGCCCTCCTTAAGGCAGTTATACAAGCGCTTCCAGCATATACGATGTCTTGTTTTCGGTCCGAAAACAACATGCCAAATACTGTCAAGATTAATGGCGAGATTTTGGTGGAGATCTCAAAAGGAAAACAAAGGTATTCATTGGAAGGAGTGAGAAATTTGTGCAATACAAAAAAAGAATGAAGGTTGGGATTTAGGAATTTTGAATTGTTTAACTCAATGTTGTTGGAAAAACAGGTATGGAAACTACTGAGGAAACCATATTCATTAATAGCTCGATGTCTACAAGGGTGATATTACAGAAATGGGAAATTGTCGGAAGCAAAAAGGGGTTACCAACCTTCATATTTTTGGAGGAGCCTGTTATCGGCGCAACCGCTGATGAGAATAGGGGTGCTAAGGGGTATTGATGGAGGGAGGCAAACCAGAATGTGGGAAGAGCCTTGGTTACCAGTTAAGCCACCACGTCCTCCTAAGATAAAACAGGGGATAAACAAGGAGAACAAAATGGTCAGTCAATACATAGTGTCAAGTATTAGAAAATGGGACTTGGTGGAACTACGAAAAGTGGTAATAGATGAAGACATCGAGTGGATAGAGCAAGTCATTCTAGGAGTAGATAGTACCAATGACACATGTTTGGGATCAATCAAAAGATGGGGTATACACAGTAAAATCAGGTACGTGGGTAGCTAATAATATCTTAACAGGGAGATGTGAGGAAATAAATCAGCCAAATTTTGAACCCCTAAATAGAGCTATATAGACAGCTAACAGGTCTCCTAAGATAAGGAATTTCATGTGGAAAATCTTATCTAATTGCTTAGCTACCAGGAGAAATTTGGTGAAAAAAAGGATAAACATTGGCATCAAATGTCAATTATGTTGTTGTGAAGAAGAGACGACAAACCATTTATTCTTTATCTGCCCGTTTATGAGACTCGTGTGGGCAGTGGTTGGAATACTAGGCTTACAGAACTTTGCACTAAGCTCGCCAATTTACTAGAACCTAGCAAGACTTTGGCTCCATGAGCCACATAACCGAGTGGAAGAAGAGAGATTGCAGAAGGTCCCCTGGATCCTGTGGAGAATTTGGAAAAAACGAAATGAGGTAAGTTTCAAATGAGTCAAACCGGTAATCGAATTGCTGATCAGATAGGTAAAAGAGGAAATGGAGGAATGGCTTAACAGGGACCAAAAGGATATAGGCATCGTACCTGTCAATTCTCAGTCACTGTAGGGAGCAAGAGTGATGGTGAATCTGAAATGGACACCAAGAATTGGAGATGTGTGGAAGTGTGACATTGATGGAGCATGCACGCCAGATGAGAAGTGTGGGGTTGGTTGGATTCTTAGGGATAACCGGGGCGAGGCGAGCTATTGGAGAGGGAAATTAATTGGATCAAATCTCTTAGTGCTAGAATAGAAGGAGAAGCTTTGATTTAGACTTTGGTACAAGTGAAAGATTTGGGATACCGAAGAATGGTTATGAACACAGACTCAAAGGAGCTGGTCAAGGGATTGAAGGAACCAGGAACATGGGCTTTTTTGGATGTAATTCACCAATTAATCAAGCAATTAATGGCAGGAATGGAGGTTTTCGACCTTCAATTTGCTCTCAGGGAGACGAACTCGGCAGCAGATCTAATAGCCGAAGAAGCAAAGGATTTTAAGGGTTATGATGCGTTTATTTCATCTACTTTATCACCAAACATTAATGCTATTGTAATGAGGGAAAAATCTAATGCCTTTTAAGTTTAATTTAATTAAAATTTGACGGAAAAAAGAGGTTGTTTGGGAAGAATTTTGGTCGAGTGATAGCTGTAAATGACTGAAACAGTAAGTTGATGAAGCTACAAGTCTTTCAATTTTATATTAAAGTTATTTGATTGATAAAGTTGTGTGTTACTAGACATAAATTTATTAAATAGACATATAATAAGCCTAAAATAGATTAATTAAATATATAAAATTAAGTAAGACTTTTTATTATTTAAAGAGCTTACAACTCCTAAAAAGATCAAAAGAAAGCATAGAGATGATGAACTTTTATAGTCCCTCAAAACTCTTCTTAAAGTTCCCTTAAAACTATGCAACTCAAACGCGATTGATAATTAAAAAACTTAAAACTCTCCTAAAAACCCTACCAATCAAGCTTTTAGTGTTTTAAGTCCAAAAAATTTAAACAAATCAAATCTTTAAATTTAATCATTTATTTGCTAGCACACTTCAAACTACTTTTATTAATTTTAACATCAAAATCAATATTTACTAAGGCGAAAAAATGATGTTGATCATCAGGGATGGATATTTTATTTGATATAAATAAACCCGATCAGCACTGTTTCGAAATAATCATCCGATCAAAAAATTTATAAAATCCGAACGGTTCTAATTTTATAAAATGGTATGTATGTTTCAAATATCTTTTACCCTCGTCGATAACCGCAAAACTCAAATATTCGGGTTTAAATCCGAACCGAATCCAAATAATTCAAAAAATTTGATCAAATTTAAAATAAAAATAATTATTATTAATTATATCCAAAACAATAATGGCTGACACTTAAAAAAAATAATGTTTTGAACATCATAAACATAAGACGAGCGGAGAATGACTCGGCAGATGCAATAGCAAAGATGGCAAAAGGCTTCACAACCTATAATGTGATTGTTTCCTCATTAATTCTGTCTAATATTCAATCTCGTGTAACAAAAGACCTAAGGTTATTCTCTACTTAATATATATATATATTTTAAGGAAAAAAAATGAACATAATTTCTATTTGTTTTTGTGTGATTATGGTTCGATGCGATATGAAATCATAACTATCCGAACTTTAGGATCTGAATAGCTCGACTTTTTTCAAATCCAAAAGAACCGAATCAAAAAATTTGAAGTGAATCGATAATTTATCCGAATGATTTGATTTTTTAAAACAAAAAAAATTCAAAAAATTCAAACGGAAAAATCCAAAAAATTTAAACCGAACTATCCAAATAACCGTAACGCCTGGACCTACTTATCACTACGAACAAAAAAAATTAACTCATCCATTAATTACATTTTCTTTTAAAACCCATCCATTAATTACACTACATTTAGATTTAGTGATATAAAGACACCTAATCAGCGTGGAATGTCCCTATTGCATCGGTTGGCGCGAAAATTGGCGATAAACCCTAATTATCCAACCGACGTTTTCCGCCATTAAACTCTTTTCCGTTTCCACTTCCATATAAACTAAATTACCATAAAAACGCTCGCCTCCTCTCATCTTGGTTCAATTTCGATCACTTTCTTCTCTTTATACCTTCTCCCACCATGACAGTGCTTCGATCTCGTGAACTACCAGAGATCCCAGCCAAGGCACGACCTCAAGGTTCTGAAATTGAGCCTTCAACTCCCGCACGGATTCAAGAACCCAATGTTCACCGCTCAACAGACGAACGCGCTTCCAATTTGGTACCCGACGGATCGGGTTTGGGTCATGAACCCACCGCTACCGTTTCTCGGAGACGCAGTCTTCGTCTTGCGTACAAAACCGACGGCGGTGAGTGTCTCAATGGACTTAAAGAAAAGGAGGTTAGTATTTCAGTTAGGTCGAATGTGGATGACGATCTTGTTTCGGTTAGCGACGAGGGTAAAAGATATTTGAGTTTGCGGTCAGGGAAGAGACTTGCTAGGGGGTCTGTAGAAAATGGTACGTACGTTTCCGAACAAAACGATATTGAAAGAAATGAGAGTGATCGATTGGAAAGTAACCCTGTGAAGTTGAATTTCGATAAGGAACTGGTAAATTTGGATGTAGAGATGCATCTTGGCACATCTGATGAAAAATACTATGGCTTAAATCTTGAAACTCAGGTGGACACAGATGCTTCTTCTATGTCAAGAAAATCAGTTAGTGGGAGTAAACGCCAGAGGGCTTCTGGAGATTTGGTTGAAGATAATATGGTGAGTGAAAAATGCTGTGAAGTAGTTAATGTAGATATCAAACTCGAGTCAGAATCTATTTTTTTGGGTGAGACTATTGGAAGAACGATCAGTGAGAAGAAGGGAAAGACAGTGAAGGGTATTGTTATAGGTGACTCCTTAGTGGAGAATCATGCGGACGTCCAATCAGTTGAAAACGTGATATCAGATAGTGAAAATAAGAGCAAAGGAAAGGGGTTACTGGAAGATATATTCGGAGACAGAGATGTAAAGGGGAAAGGTATTGAGAAACCAGACAGCTCAACAAGTAGAAGGAAATATACTAGAGAAGAGAAGGGTAAGGGTATTTGCTTGGAGACTGTATCTGATCCTATCACTGAGGAGATTGTATCTGATCCTATCACTGATGATATCTCCGGAGTTGGTGTAGAAGAAATGGAAGTGAGGAATTCTAGCAACAATCACGAAGCCCCTGATGTCATTGCAACAGGACCGTTTGCAGATATTAATGCAGGGCAAGCAATGCACAACTTTGCTTATGAACAAGCTAACAGATTCCGTGAGATTGCAAAGGAAAATGCTTTTAAATTCGCGTATTTTGATGCTGAAAAGGAGGAAGAAGACGAACTTTCGGATAAAGAGGTTGAACAACAAGTTGAAGATTGGCCTGGCCCCTTCTCTACTGCCATGAAAATAATTAAAGACCGTGAAGAGAAAGTGAATATGCGTATTGGTGCTTTTGAATCGAACAAAGAAAGATCTTTGCCAAGGATTTGGACTCCTAAAAGAAACCACAGTTTTTTCCCCCGGGAGGCTCCATCTCTTCAAGAACTATCTGTGAGATATCTTGTCAGGAATGCTGATGCAATCACTTCACTTGATTATGTTCCGGACACACTGAGGCGTAGAATTTGTCGATTGCTTTGTGATTCTAGGAGAATGGACATACAATTTTTTCATCTTCTTGTCAGTGGATCTCCAACAGAAATTTCTGTTCCCGATTGCTCATGGCTGACTGAGGAACAGTTTACTGAATGTTTTCAGGACTGTGACACCAGCAACTTGACGGT
The DNA here is from genome assembly GCA_000411095.1 of Aethionema arabicum. Classification (NCBI taxonomy): domain Eukaryota; kingdom Viridiplantae; phylum Streptophyta; class Magnoliopsida; order Brassicales; family Brassicaceae; genus Aethionema; species Aethionema arabicum. The sequence continues at coordinate 59,217 of KE150694.1, forward strand.
ATCTTCCTCCTCCAAGCACATTTCTTTAATACAGCATGATAACGCATTTAGAAAACTTCTTAAGACAATAATTTTAGAACCATTTTATGTCTGGCTTCTACTGTATATAGTGAATTGCATTGATGTTAACTGTTCATATCGTGAATTTGGTTTCATAAATCATATCTTACCTGTGAGAAATTTCTTCCCGTGTAACATAACATGACATCAATGGGTGCACTGATTTAGGTAGATGTAAAACATAACTTATGTGTCTTTGCTATGATTACTGCTATAGACTATCAGCACCTTAATAACTAAAGTCTGCCTTTTGGAAACAGGTTCTTCAGCTCGACATGTGTGGGCGTTGTATGCCAGATTATATTCTACACTCAACCTTGGCAAAGTCACCAAATAACTTGCCGTTGCTAACTTCTTTATCTTTAAATGGCGCATGCCGACTTTCTGATGTGGGGTTACAGGCACTTGTGTCAGCTGCTCCCGCAATTAGCTCAATAAATCTCAGCCAGTGCTCTCTTTTAACTTCATCAAGCATCAACATGTTATCTGATTTACTGGGGCCAGTTTTAAGGGAACTGTATATCAATGAGTGCCAGAACATTGATTTGAAACTCATTCTGCCAGCATTGAAAAAGTTTGAGAATTTAGAAGTATTGTCCCTTGCTGATCTTCCTTCAGTCAGGGGTCGGTTCTTGAGCGAATTTGTTACCGTTAGAGGACAGAACCTGAAGCAGCTAATCTTAGCCAACTCAGTGTACAGTCTCTAAATTTCCTTGTTCATTTAACCCCTTTGATTCTGTCATTTTGTAAATTCTTTTGCCTTAATTTGTATTTGGGTATTTGGTGCAGGAAATTAACTGATTCTTCAATCAAAGCCATTTCTGAAAACTGCCCCAATCTAAGTGTGCTTGACCTTGCTAACATTTGTAAACTGACGGATTCTTCTTTGGGTTACCTTGCAAATGGTTGCCAAACTCTGGAGAAATTGATGTTTTGTCGCAACTCTTTCAGGTAAACCTCTTTTACCCATCACTGTATATGCTTAGTGGTTAAATCTAGTGGTTACCATCTCTTCCAACACGTCATATTAGCCAAGGTTGCCATTTATTAGACTAGGTAGAATGTTAAATGTTTATGTACAAGAGTAAGATGCATGATTTCTAGGGGATTATCTTGAGCTAATATGACAAAAAAAAAACTGTGTAAATACGCAATTGACAAAAAGTACTCTGCATAAAGAAAAACTTGCAAAATAAATCCACAAAAATTTAATTTGGTAAGATGAATAACGGAAGGTACAATTTGCCAAATTAATTTTGTAAGAGTTTATTTTACAAGTTTTCTTTTGCAGGGTGTTTTTAACCAATTGTGTATTTTACAGGTTTTCTTTGCCAAATTCCCTTTTCTTATTGCCGATCTATATACGTTCGTTTGGAACCAAAACTCAATTCTTGGTGAATCAAAATTCAGTCTTGGGCTTATGATATGTATGGATTATGAGTCACATGTGTATCTCTCTCTCTCTTTAGTGATGAAGCTGTAGCTGCATTTTTAGAAACGGCAGGAAAATCTCTGGAGGAACTATCACTAAATAACGTCAAGAAAGTAAGTAAACGTCACATTACTACCAATAATTCAGAGTCGTTTCTAACCCCACTAACACAGAATTGTGAATGTTTTCAGGTTAGTCACAACACAGCTTTAGCACTTGCTAAATATTCGAAGAACTTGCAAACTTTAGATGTATCTTGGTGCCGAAATTTGTCAGATGATGCATTAGGTTACATTGTCGACAACTGTTCATCTTTGAAGGTTTTGAAGCTCTTTGGATGCACTCAGGTACACTATAATAAAACCCTCCATGTTCCCTTTGTTTCTTCACAAAGAAACTACGACCAAACTCTGAAACATGTATTTATGTTGTTATAGATCACGGACGTGTTTGTTAAAGGACACTCGAATGTTAATGTGAAGATCATTGGTCTGAAGATGACTCCCTTCCTGGACAAATAAACCGAGTTGAGTTGATTTTGACTTTTGACTTCTCCCTTTGCTTTGTTAGTTTTTTGTACTTGGGAAGTAGAGGTGGATGAGAAGCCATTAATGGAATTTAGAAAGGATTTTTGTCTTTTGATTGTAGATACCAAACCAAAAGCTTTATTGGATACATGGCATATAAACCGACCCGATTTAATCCAAATAAAAAAAAAAAAGGATTTTGGTTCAGTTTGAGTTTTCAATATAATATGAATGGTTATAGGTTTTTCTAAGATTTGGTTTTTGGTTTATATTCGAACCAAACTGAAGTCCGAAACTAAACTGATTAAATGTAATAAAAATCAAGAATATTGGGTGTTCAAATCAATTAAAATTTGTGAATATTCATGTGTTGCTTCATTTTTTTTTTCTTAAGGTAAGTTCCTTCGATAAAAAAGAATTCTTCAATTCTTAGGTGCTAATTAAACATGTTTTTGTCGAACATGTTTGTAAATTGTGATTGTGTAAATAAAAATAATTTGATTTAATGTAAATAAAAGTGGGAGTGAGTGATCATAGGTGGGTTAGTGTTAAGTTCCATTCTTCCAAATCTTGACACCAAAAGTTGAGAGTTTGATTCTTCTTTGCTATAGTTCTAGTTCTATTGAATCAGGTTTGGGGTCCAAAATATTGAAAAAAAGTGAGAGTGAAAAGTAAATATATTTATTTTAATATAAAATTGTAAAATTGATTTTTGTTTCTCCAATAAAATCAGGTTTTTTTCCAACTAAGAAAATTAATTGAAATCCTATATATCAACCCAATTTGATTTTGGTTTTTAATTAGTTCGACTTTTTAAGAACCAAAAAACCAAAAATCTTAAAAATCTCAAACCGAATTATCCAATGAATACGAATGTACACACTTAACTGAAATTTGCGCTTGAAAGATGTGAGTATCCGTTCACTAGATTTTACAGGTCAACTTCTGTCTTTGATTCTTCTGCCTCCCGTTTCCGAACAAAAAATTAAGAAACCGCAGAAGAGAGAAGAAACCACATTGTTTCTTATGAGTTAAAGTGGCTACCTTGCGTACTGTAGCAAGTATGTATCATCTGCTGCTTCACTTTGTCCCCTTTCAACGATCTGGTCCAATTACACAATTGTCTCATGAAGAGCTTTTCTCAATAAAAAAAATTCAAAAGGCAGAGCAATGAAATGAGTTCTTACCTCGAAACCGATCTTCCGGTACAGTTCCTGCGCGCCCGAATTGTTTTTATGTACATGAACATACACTTCTTCTACTCCTGTACAGATGCAACCAACACTTTAGAGACCCTTTTTGTTCTGTGCTTTAAGTTATTAACGGCTATATTCAAACACGCCTCTTTTCTTTTCCATTTACATTACCACTCAATCTGGCTGATTCTAGAGCGAAACGTAACATGTTGAAAGCAATACCCTGTCGACGTGCTGATTTTGCAACACAAAGGTTAGCTATATAACCATACCTATTTGATCCTTCCCGGTACATGTTGCAGAAGAATTGAGGTTTTACCTTTTCCTAAATGTATTGTAAACAACATATTGCTAATTAGGAAAATTTTGATAGATCAATTGCAGAAAAGTTTGGTCCCAAACGAAAGAAATGTACCCCAGGAAAGGTTTCTCCTTGCAAGAAAAACCGAATTCTCAAATCAAGTGTCCCAACCACACTTTTTATTACTGAACGTTTAATATGCTTTTCTTCCTTCTTTACCTGATGAACCCAAAACAAGATTAGCTAATGCAAACTTGCAATAATGTGGATATGAAAGAAAAAGCTAGACAACAATGTCGAAATGTGTTATTACAGCGACGATACAGAAGCATTTCTGCTGGTTTAGCCCTTTGCATCTTCGCTTTATGGCATTGAACTCCTGAAACAATAACAGGGAGGATTGCAATAAGAAGAAAGTTTTCTCTAGTTAAGGAAAGAGGTAAGCAAAATATAAAAGAAACGTTACCTGCTCTGCAAATTTCCTTTTGAAGTTATCAACATATCTGTTTTTACAAAGAAGAGTTTTAATTAGGCGTATGCACAATCAGTAGATCGCATCTAAAACTTGAAAAGCCACTACCAATATAGTCTATATAGATCGTTTCTTTTCTGTTCCTAGATGCACAAAGTTATCCGCAAGAACCTCAACTGATAATATCAACATCCTTTCTTCGTTTACCTTTCACTGGGTCGATCTTCCCAATGACTTTCTGCACGTAGCCAAGCTGCTGTCTATCGCAAACTCAATAGGACCATAAAAATCAATCTAAGAAGAGATTTCAAAACTATAAATCGTTCGGTATCAAGAATTGACTGTCTTACCCAGTATTCTTCGTCAATCACGGCTTCTCGCGCCACGAATTTACCAAATTCCAATCTGTCTTCCTGACTAAACTCCTCGGAAGGTTGCAGACGGTCGAATCTCAAACCGTCTGGTCTTAGTTGATCAACCTGAGGAATTACAGGAGATTTTGATATCTGCGCAGAGAGCTCTTTAGACGTATCAGAAGATGTCGAATTAATCGTCCTGTTTAGTCCATCGACAAAATGTTCCAAGTCAACTAACAAAATTGGAGAATACAGCGAATCGACAAATAGAGAAAGGAAATTGTAATCACATTCTCCAAGGACGGATCGTTCTCCGAAACTTATGCCTAAAATTTCGCGACCGATCATGCGTGATTCTAAGCAACTCACTTCGATGAATCGAAATCGTCGACATCGTTACCGATTGAAGAAAACGGCGAAAGTGAAATCAAAACCGCAAGATCCTTCTCCGTACCAGGAACACCAGAACGTGCTGATCCCGAGAAATTTCAAATTCGAGCAACCGGAAGAAAATCCTTCGAAGGGAGGAGAGAGAAAGAAGAAAGCAGCTGGAATAGGATAAAAATTGGAGTAAATGGATAAACACATGATAAGGGATAAGGACAAAATGGTAATTCGACTCGGCCAGGGGTTCATGATTGTGTGACGTGGCTGGTATAAAATGTTATACACGGAACTCGTTAACCTAGCCTGTAGACTCCTTATTGGTGGGTCTATCTATATCTTCTCTTTTCTTTGCAAAATCATGGAAAAGAAAAAAACAATTTACTCCCTAGATCATTTTTACTATTTACACAAATATTAATAATAAATATTTACTACTCATTAAATCAATATTAACTTTTTTATTTTTTAATATATTTTTCATATAATTGTGTCGAACTAGTATTTTATTTGGATAATGGTAATTTATGTATGTTTGCTAAAAAAACTTGTACTTTTTTTTTAACTCGAACTTGTATTTTAAATTTAGTAAAAAAAAAATATATTTTATTTTTAGAGGATTTTAAATCATCCGTTATAGTTACTTGACTATTTCAATTTTCCCCAAACTAACGATTTAGAGTCTCATTATGGAATATAATTAAATGAATATTTCCTTAATGTTTAAAAAAATAATTGTATTCCTTAAAAACATTTTTAGTTTTCAGAAATTAATATTCAATTAAATATTAATTTAAACAAATTAAATCAAGGGGGATTTGCAAAAATGCCCTCATTCAAGCCTTTTTTGCAAAAATGCCCTAATCATGCATTTTTTGCAAAAATGCCCTAACACTATACCCAACATTAGAAGTGGTATACCCTCACACTTTATGAAAAATTTGGGAAAATGTATTCAATTAGGGCATTTTGCATAATTGATTTTTAGAAAATTTTCTCATTCAAGTATTTTTTTCAAAAATATTATAACAATAGACCCAAGGATATAATTGGTAAACCCTACAAAAAGGACACATTTGCAAAAAATGATTGAATTAGGGCATTTTAGGTAATTCCTCAATTTATTATAATAATTATATTAATATTAAATTTATTTGTTAAACTTTAAATTTTAATTATCATTATTTAAATTAGAAATTAGTTTTTTTAATATATTTTACATGAATTATATTTTTCTACTTTTTATCAAATACGTTTTCATAACTAATTTATTTTATATATTTTAATATATCTCAATAGTTTTGTATAATATTATAATTATTCAATATTTTAGTTTTAAATACAGTTTCATCATAAAGTAAGATAATTTTTTAACTTTAGTTATAATAATTCTTAAAATAATATCAGATTTATCTGACCAAAACTATATAATTAAAATTTAATTTATTATTATCTAGTGCTTTGTTTTTGAAATTTGATAAAATGATTATATTTGTTTGTATAGGTTTTTATAGTAATGATTTTGATTATATTTTTAATATATATATATATATATATACTTTTTAACACAAAATATTATCTAAATATTTTTTAATATTATTTTTTAACACAAAATATTATCTAAATATCCTTTTAATACTGTGTCAATATTTTTTTAATAAATTTTAAAAAGTATGTGCACACAGGTAAAAAAAATCCTAGATCCGCCCCTGATTCCATTTATTTCATGTTTTTGAAATATTTTAGTTAAGTCCAAATTAATATAGATTATCCAAAATGTCCATGTATTAAAATAAAAAAAATTAAATAAAAGACATAATTACTTAAAACGAAATTACACTTATACCCTTATACACTAAAAGACAAAAAAAAACAAATAAATAAGAATATACAAATTGACTATTATACCCTTATGAATAAAGATAAAAACAAAAATGATTTTTTTTTCTTTTTTTTCTCTCTTCTCTCTCCTTTCTTTTATCTCGTCTCTCTCCTTTTTTTTTCTCTCTCCTCTCTCCTCTCTTCTCTCTCTTTTATCTCTCTTCTCTCTCTCTTCTCGCGTCTCCCTCCTCTCTTTTCTCTCTCTCATTTCTCTCTCCTCTCTTTTTTTCTCTCTCCTCTCTCTCCTATCTCTCTTTCCTCTATCTCTCTTCTCTTTCCTCTTCCCTATTCTCTCTCTTCTCTATTGTCTTTTTTTTTTCTCTTCTCTTCATTCTCTCTCTCTTCTCATCTCGCTTCTCTCTCCTCTTTTTTTTCACTCTCGCCTCCCTCTTCTCTTTTTCTCCTCTCTCTTCTCTCTCTTTTCTTTTCTCTCTCTCCTCTCTCTCCTCTATCTCTCTCTTCGCTTTCCTCTTCCTTCTTCTCTCTCTTCTCTATTGTCTCCTTTTTTTTGCTCTTCTCTCTCTCTCTTCTCATCTCGCTTCTCTCTCCTCTCTTTTTTCACTCTCGCCTCTCTCTTCTCTTTTTCCCCTCCCTCTTCTCTCCCTTCTCTATCTTCTCTCTTCTCTTTTCTCGCTCTCCTCTCTCTCTCCTCTTTCTCCTCTCCTCTCCTCTCTTCTCTCTCCTCTCTCTGCTCTCTTTTTTCCCTCCCTCCTCTTTTTTCTCTTATTCCCCTCTATTTTTGTCTCTTTTATGTCTTCTCTCTCATTTCTCTTCTCTCTCCTCTCTATCTTCTCTCTCTCCTCTCTTTCTCGTTTAGTCTAGATTTGTCTAAGTAGACTAAAATATTTAGTCTAGGTTTACCTAAGTAGACTAAAATATTTAGTCTAGATTGACCTAAGTAGGTGAAGGAGAAGCTTCCTCGAGAAGAGGATACATGAGAGTGTGTTTAAATCAAAGCTTCATCAAATTCTCTTTTTTTGCCTTTTGTTTTGTCTTAGCTTTTATAGAGACAACCTTAGCTCTTGTTTTGTTTTGTTTTGTGCATTAGATCAATGGCTGCAAGTAATGGCTACAATTTAAAAAAAAAAATTGAAGTAATTATATGATTTTGTCAATGCAAGTGAAAATGAATTTTTTTTCTTTTTGTTGATTTTTTTTGTGTTTACTTTTAGTGCAAATATCCTTGAGATTTTTTTTACTTTGAGTATATTAATGTATTTACTTTTGAATAACTTCTTTTTTTAGGTCTAGTTGACTCACCAACATTTTTCTGCTTAAATACACATAGACAATCTATTTCACTCTTAATAATGACAATATAACCATGTTATGATAATATAATAAGATAAAATTTTAAATAGAAGCACTATCCAAAAATGTTAACCCAACTCTCTAAACTCCCATCTCTTCTCTCTTTTCTCTTTCTCCTCTCTCTCTCCTCTCTTTTCTTTCCTCTCTATCTCTCCTCTCTTCTCTCTCCTCTTTTTTTATTTCTCTTCTCTTCCCTCTCCTCTTTCTTTTCTCTATGTTATCTCTCATCTCTCCCTCCTCTCTATTTGCTTAAGTAGACTAAAATATTTAGTCTAGGTTTGTCTAAGTAGACTAAAATATTTAGTCTAGGTTTGCTTAAGTATACTCTTTAGTTGATATATTTTAGTTGATATATTTTAGGAGAAAGAGAAATATTGCTATGTGTTTTTTGTTTGCATTTTAGGATGGTTAATATACCAAATATCATATTTTATTTTTTTAATTGATATAGTTTTGCGTTAGTGTTATAGTATACTAATCATAATTAAAACGCATAAAATTGAAGTATTTTAATGAAGATGTGAAATTTTTTAATATTCATGTTTATATTTTTTGTTTATCTAAGTTTTAACTAAGTTGAATGTGCATATTTTTGTTTATCTACGTCGGCCTACGGTCTAATTCAGTTTAGTTTGGTATATCTCCAGAAACATCTACGTGAGTATACGTCGTATGAAAATCATTTGTATAGTTTATCAATATAGACTCACCTAGACTTACATAGACTAAAAAAGTTTTACCTAGACTAGAATTTTAACCTAGACTAAAATTTTACCTAGACTAAAAAATTGTTTCCAGATCTGAAAAATTTTTCTCTCGCGAATTTACTTTTAAATCTTCGATTTGAAGAAATTCCTTCTACGATTTCATTGCAAAACCTTCAACGGTAAGAAACATACGTAATTGTAAGAAACGTACGTAATTTCAAGCAATTAAAATAAAACAACCGATTTACAAAAAAAAATTAAAATCTAAAAATGTAAACCCAACTCTCTAAACTTCCCAAAATAGTGATTGAGTAAACAAATATGAAAGTACAACGAAAAAATCCAACACCAACGAAGTTCCATGGACGAAAATCAAGTTTTTCCATTAAAGCATTTCTCTTCAACCATGGATGACTCAAGGTTGAAGACAAGAGTATTTTGGTATTTTCGTATTTAATTATATTTTAATTTTATTAATTCATTAATGGCAAAATTGTAAATACTTTGAATTTTTTGGTTTTTAGTTTAACAAAAGGTTATTTCCCAAAACCCTAAAAAACATGGGTTAATCCTCAAAATAAAATGGATTTTTGGATCATTGAGAAAATTCTCCCTTAAATTATTCTTTGAAACAAAAAAGAGAAATAATTGAAACAAAATAAGGAAAAAACAATGAAATAGGTGCACCAATGGATTTTAAATGGGTACACAATTAAATGTTGATCATAAATAACATGCAATTCTTTAAAAAGTTAAAAAAAAACTATGGTGCACATGCACCTAGTTAAACCTACATGGATCCGTTGACAAAAAAAAAAAACCTACATGGATCCGCCCCTGGTCTCATCTACTGTTTTCCGTCGAATTTACTCCAAGTCATCGATTTGGCTAAAATTCAAGAACCCTAAATTCTAGTTTTTTTAATCAAAAAGAGTTGTTTTTCTTTGTGTTTTAGGTGTGGTTGAAACACATAGTTTCAATTATTCATAATTAACGGTCATAATAATGACACTGTCACATAACTATGATGGAAGATTTAAAATTTTCTAAAAAATAAAATACATGGTTTGTTTTACCAAATTTAAAATACAAGGTTTTTTTTATCAATCACACAAAGTACATGGTTTATTTTATCATTATCCATATTTTGTATTTTAAAATTGTAACTCACTAATCACTAACAACTAGTCACTAATATCTTTCAGGTGTATATTGTTCTTCTCGCACTCAGATAATCAAATTCATTCTCCAAAATCCAGGTGTTATTTTTCTTTTTTTTACTTTGTATCTAAATTGCATCATGACCCGACAAAAACCTCGGTATTTGAAAAGAAAAAAAGAAAAAGAGGAATTGTTTGTCCAACCACTAAGAGGGATTGTGATAAATTTGTGACAAAAACAAGTGTTAATGAAGATTGAGGATCCGGTGACATAAATAATCATGAATACACTGGTCACTTGAGTGAACACGATAATGTGGTTAATACATATAATGTTGAAAGTTTAAATGTATGTGAAAACTCAAATTCTTGTGTTGATATTTTTTATCTTAAATATTGAGAAAACCTTGATAATAAAAAATGTGTTAGTTGAAAAATGATCTTAAAAAAAAATGCATCTTGTGTTTCCTTTAGATGCATACAATAAAATTTCTCATATAATTATTATGGGAGGAAGTTGTGTAATAGAGAAACTAATGACATAAATGTAAGCTTTTTAGATGCTAAAACGAGATTTCAAGAAACAATTTCTTAATATCTAAACATAAGATCTATTGCATGAAATGATTAGATTAACAAAATGTAGAAATACTTATCTTTTGATGTGTGTTCAACCAAATGCTTGAACATTTAGTGTTAGAGCATTTTTATAAATGCTTGAAATAAGACATCTTTTAAAATCCTATTTAGTGTTAGAACTTTCATAAGATCTAAACTTAAATTTTATATTTAGTGTTACAAATCCTGTTTTATTTATTGTATATTGAAATACGTTTTCTGAAAATTATATCGTTCTAAGGTCTATAACTTATAAAATGTTCTATGTATTGGTAAAAGAACTGAAATACATAATTATGCGATCTACGTTACTTGATAGTTCTACAGCATACAACTCAAAGTGTTCATACAAAGCATAATCATAATCTAACAAAACATGCCCCTGAAAATTATACATCTAAGCATCTCTTTGGCCCATCTGCAAATCTTATTGCAGATTCTTTTCTCTTACTTGTGAAACGCCCAAGTGTTTGAGTTTCACTTTTCCGGTCACTTAAATCTTCAGCATCTTCGCTTTCTGATATCATTACGATCTCTATGTATGATTTTCCGCCATAGCTAACACAAACATTACCTAAACATAACCCCAAAACATAAAGTTAGTCTAAAACATTATAAGATCCAGTGAGTGGTCTGCAAATGGATTCAGCAAAACTAAGAATAAGAACACAATAGAACAAAGTAGACACATGAAGGGCAGGATAGAAAAAAGAAGCAACAAGTTGGATATAACAGCTAAAAAGAAACCACTCAAGATGCGCATTTACCGATTGCTTATACATAATCTGAATGAGTTAGAATGGCCTCTACTCGGTCAAGTGATGCATCTAAACGTCCTGTGCTCATGTTAAACAACGGTTCATCACTACCTAGGGCCCTGTGTCAAACAATAGACCATAAGTGTTACAAAAAAAGGAAGAACAAGCATCTTAGTTTAGAAAAAAGCTGGATAATATGAAGAAGATTTGTGACTTACCCTGTAATCTCTGGGAGTACAAAATCAGCTCTCCAGCCAAACCTGAAGTCAAAACCAGGACATAGACCAAGAGTAGTTTTATTTCGGATTCGAGAAACACCATCTCCACCCAAACATGAAGTAAGTTTCCATTTCCAACCAATTGCATTCATTTGAAAATTGTGGCCAACTCCAACCTGCAACAGATACAACCAAATGTATAAGTTTAACAATATGAGAAAAGAGGCCATAAGCGTTTGCAAAATGCAAAATATTAGAGTCTCAAAACCTGAAGATTCAGAAACCTAGTGAGAGGAATCTTCTTTGATAAAACTCGAACTTCTTGATATAGTGGTTCATATACAAATTTCCACTTTCTTTCTGGTGATAGAGGTTTCAAAACAAGCTTTGCGTGGTAATCATTCGTCGGTTCATTATATAACTGAAGAGTGGAAAAGATGAGTCATTTAGTGTGACAATAATGGCATCCATGGCTATTCACATTTTTCTACGCAAGAAGACGATACAGGTTATTTTGCAGCCTTGAGGAATGAACAAAATTACTGTTTCTAACATCATATGTGAATGAATCGCCTAACAAATTCCCCCAAATAAACAGAGGATTTAGCTCAGGACTCCAATCCAATACTCCATCATTATTCAGAAGGGGATAAATTCGCAATCACACTCTGGAATTCGCAATTGCAATCAAGCTCAACGAGTTCATACCCAGGCATAACAAATTTTAAGACTAAAAAACGCGAGAAAGAAAGAGAAAGACCTCGAGATTGACGCCGACACGGAGGCCTTCAAGCTCTTTGCGGAACTTAACGAAGAGCTCCGATGGCATAAGATTGATGGTGTAAAGTTCGTCCCATGAGGGAGGTTCCTCTGGTCGCGAACTCGGCGGTTCCATAGTCGCTCGTCTCATTTTCTCAAAATTCAATCCACTTTCCAACCAAACATGGACTTAGAAATTAATCGTCGTTAAAAAAAAACTTAAAAATTAATCTCGATGACCGGTTCAGGTAAATTCCTTACCGGTTCAATCAAATTCCATTCCGGTTCACGTAAATTCCATGCCGGTTGGAGAACCCATTAATGAAGGTGCAATTCAGCATATCTTATCTTATATACTATATATTAGGATTAGGTTAAAAACTGGAATCAAATAACCAAACCAAATTTGAACCAAAAAAAGGTTTGATTCGGTTCTAGTTCCCATGTAAAATAATATTAAACAAGTAATATACCCGTGCTAATGCACTGGGATGTATTTTCTATTATTTAATATATTCTAAATTTTGTGTGTAAGTAATTTAATTAGTTTTAAATTCATATTTAAATGGTTAAATTTAAGATTGATTTATATTTTAAATTTATAGATATTATTTTAATTTTAGAGAAAAAATGATAATTAGATATTAATTCGATTAATATATTACTTTAAATAAAATGATAAATTTTAGCAATATTAATAGTAATTTTATCATTTATTTTGTAAATATAAGTTAACACTAAATTTAAATATATTTTTGTGTTAGTTTTAAATCAATGTGTTTTATTAATATAAATTTTTTTTTAAAAAATATTACGATAGACATGCTACCACTAATCATATAGGTAAATTTGTAGAGAAAAAAGATGAGAAAAAGAGGCATTCTAACATTTATCTAATCAATTTTGATATATACCTCAATCTTTTTGTGGGTTTTGAACTCGAATATGTCTGTCTAGTTGTATGAATCGTATCTGAAAATTTCAAAAATGTGTATTAATATCAAAACTTCAAAAAAACTAATAAATTCACGAAAAAACTATGTTACAAAAATAATACAAACAATGAAAAACTCATAAATTTATAATAATGGTTGTTAGAGAAAGTTGGGAGTAATTATGTTTAAATTTTAAAAATTGTAGGTTAATTTAGGGATATTGTTTAGAATATACTTGTTGATTAACTTGTTATGTTTGAATTTGAAATAATATTCAAAATTTAAAAAAAACCATTTTTAATAAAAATAAAAATTAATACATATATTATATTTTTTTAATAATATTAATATATATACATATGTATAATAAATATATATATTTACATGTATCTTCATATATAATATATATATATACATATATATATATAGATATTTTGATATCCACAGTTACATAATAATTATATATTTAATAAAATGTATTTCTCAAATATATAAAAGATATATAGACACATACATATAATAAATAAATATATATACATGTATCTTGATATGTATAATATATATATGAAAAATAATATTAATATATACAATAATTATAAATTTATTTTGTATGAGATAATATTTATTTTCTTATATAATAATCAACACAATCTCAAATAAATAATTAATTAATTAGTCATTTTTAATTTCCAAATTTGTCCTTATAAACAAATTTTTTTAGTTAAATTACAATGGCATAAGTTGTAAATAAGTTATTATTTTGAGGGTACCTCCAAAAAGGTACTTCTCAAATAATATATAGAAGATTTTAAACTCAAGATCTATAGATATCGGATAGTAACCGGAACCGAACTAATTGGGTACTTGAAAGTAAATTTATTTTTCTTTTTGGTATTTTTTTAGTTTTTCGGGTAATTTTTCAGGGTTTCGGATATTTTTTGGATCTTCTTATCAAGTATATGAACCTGATCCGAAATCGAACTAAAATCTCCAAAAGCCCAAACGGATCTTATAATCATGAAACCGAATAACCAAAAATACCAAACTAAACCCGAAAGGGTATCCTAATACCGAACCCTAATATATATGGAGGGCCAATGTACAACAAATCATACCGGTGTTCTCCGTTTAGTTAGAACATTTCCGATGAATTACTCTACTTTTTATTCAAAATGGAATAATTTTAAAATAAAAAATTAAGCCAAAGTAGATTATTTCCAAATACTGTATAATCTATTTAAATATAATATATTATTAATTTGATATTTATAAAATTTATAAACTAATCCACAATTATCATTTATTTTGTAACACTATAAATATTTTGTGTTAACTCACGGTTAAACTTTAATGATACATAAACTATATGTACAGTTAAATTAAAACGTATTTAAAACATGTAGTTATATGTTTATATTAATTAAAAAGTCTCTATATGTAAAAAAAACAAAGTATCATCTTAAATTTAAATATTTCGAAAAAAATATATGATAGTTAGTTTGAATTTTTAAAGAATTTTGTTGAACGATCAATAAACTAAAATTTCATTAAAGGCTTGAATGATATGATATGGGATTTGTGGGAATCAAAATTTACTAAGTAAATGATTGGACAAGTGTGAAAAGAAATGGATTTTGGACCGTTGTGATGAATGAGTAATGATGGAGAATTAATGAAGGAGAACTTCATTTGCTCCACATCGGTAGTTGGGAGAGTCTTCCGCTACTATATATAGTGATATACTCATTACACGGTTCAAGAGCATGTAGTAAGGGGACACTATGGACATTGAGAGAATGAACCAAAAACCACACGGGGC
>KE150694.1:74208-90700 GCA_000411095.1 Aethionema arabicum
GGAATGTTTTGATGTAGTCAAACGTTAACTCGATCAACGCGTGAGTAAAACCCTAGCGTCACTTGACTCGGTCAGCGCGCGCCGTCACCAAAACCCTAGACTCTCCCCTATAAACACGCTCTCTCTCATTTCATTCTTCACCCGCCGTAAATCACAAAACGCTCCAACAAAAAATCTCTTTCGTTTTATTCTCTAAACGTAAGTGTCGTGCGAGTATAGCGTAGAACTTTTGTTCGTAGATTCTGCAATCGAGTGTAGTGATTGCAGTATAATCGTAGATGTATCCTGGGATTCAAAAATCTCGTAAAACCGTCACACTGTGGGAGATTTATTGAGTTAAGAAAAGAGATCATATCTCGCCTTTACGAAATCGTTTTCCAAAGCGTTTTTCTCCAATCGTTTTCGTTCGTTTTTTCAATCTGGATTTTTGCGGTCTTACATGATTTGCTCGAAATATATAGCAGATCCATGAAAACTCTCAAGAAGAGCTTTGATTTCATAGAGCTGAAACATATCGATAAAAGGGCAAACAAAACGGTTAATCGAATTGCTAATTGCACAAAGGAGTTTCGAAACTATGAATCTATAGTTTCCTTTTTTATCAATTATTATTGCTAGGAATGTAATGAAAGACTAACGGGGTTGGAATAACTTTTTAAATTAAGGGAGATTTGATGAAGATAAATTGGCATGCATACAAAAAATATGGTTTCTTAGTCTTCTTGTCTTTGTGATGGCATGGAAGTATTTGGTGTTTCGGTAGCCCATATTTAACCAAATAACTCTACTTTTTTGTATCCGGTAAATTTCTTTAGTTGGTATTCGATGCTCAGTTCTTGTTTTAGTTTCCTTAGTTCCTCCTGAATGAAATCTGGCTAGTGAGTAATTTGGTGTAGAGCTTATTGAGTTTCTTGAATTCGTTTATTCGAGTTCGAATTGTGCGATGTCTTCCATCTTGCAATATTTGTCTGGAGATTTTAATTTTCTCTGTGAAACTTAGACCATAGACGCTTGATCTCCAACCTTCTGTTATTGCTTGTATGAAACCTTCTTTTTGGATTCATCTCTTATCATATCTGAGGAGGTTTTTCCTTTTTCGCAGGTTCCTTGCATCAATCGTGATGAGGAGGGGACTCTGATCTGACACATACCGTTTTAGGTATGTTGTATGGGTTGAAGGGAGGGATTGATTTCATTCTCCACTGATTAATACTCTATCCAGACTACATTGGACTATTGCATTGTACGTGATACCATACCATGAAAGCAGTGTTGGTCCTAAGATTTTGGAGGTCTAAAATGAAATAAAAAAGAGGTCTTATCGAATAGAAAAAATGAAATCATTATATTTAACAAGATTGAGGGTTTTTAATATAAAAAATAATTTTTGTTAAAAAATAACAAAAATAGTAAGTTATGGTGGTATCATAATGGTTTAGAGATTTGTCTTGGGTTTCGAAATAAGAGTCTTTCAAATCTTGTACTTTTATTCTATTGGTGAACAAAAATAATCCAATACTCTACATGTTTGAAATTCATCATGGAGTGTGGTCCAAATTTGTTCTAATCTAAGAACAAAACCTCTCTAAGTTTTTTATTTCCCAACCAAACTCGATACCAATCAAAACTAAGACTAAAAAAGATTACAATTGAAAGAAGCACAATCAAACCAAAATCGATCCAAGCCAAATCGAACCAATCAAAACACGAATCTCAATAACCAACCAGAAAGACTTCAGCAACAAGACAATAAGCATGGTTATCTAGGAACGATTTAGACTTAATCAAATAAAATTGGAGGAAATTAAAAATTGGGATTTTAAACAGGTGAAATTGATGCAATACATGACTTAAGAGAAATTTAGAAGTTTAAAAAAGGTGGATCCAAACCAAAAGGAAGGATATAGAGTCGTTGGTCCGACCCAACAATTTTGTTTCTTAAAAAAAATTAGACATTTATTTTTTGGGCCCCTAATTTTTTGGAGGACCTAAACAAATATTTGCTATGTTTGGGCTCATGCCCGACCCTGCATGAAACGGGGTTCCCAGAGAAGGTGGTGTCTGCTACACCGTAGACTCTCATCATTGTTCTGAAAGGCAGAAAGCTTGCCTTTGTCCTTCTTCTGCCTCATATTTTTTCTTGATTTGAATAAATTTTTATTGAAATCTCCAAACATCATCCATGGGCATGTGATTGTGTGGCTTATTCTCATGAGGTGTTCCAAAAAAAATTATCTTCCTGCTCGAATAAGTTTCCCATAGACTCCCGTAAGATGTAGTTGTTTTCCTCTTCATTGATGGCCATGTGAATGTAATTTTTACATGCTTTGATGACTGTCATTTTAATAGCTTGCTTCCACATAAATACCATATCTCCACTCAGTCCATTGGGGTCTACTGTATAGAGGTTATTAAAATCTAGGTGTTGCGAACCTCTTTCCATGTAGTTTTCCCCATTCTTAGTTTCAGTGAAAAACATAACTTCTAGAGAGTACCGACCTTGTAACTCCCTAAGGCGTCAAAATGTCGGGGTGTTCCTCGCATTTTAACAGTTCCAACTTACTATATTCATTTTTTTCGGGTGATTTAGGATTTACCATCTGCCGCTAATATTAGTTGTGCTTGTTTGGTAATATAGAGTTTCAGGGTTATTTTTTTTGGAGGATGACTTGTCTTTTTCCATTGATTGTGTAGGGTTCTTGTTGGAGCTATGTTTCCCTCTCGATTGGTGACTTCTTGACTCTAATTTATCTTGATGAATGATTCGCAACCAGCCATTGATTTGAAGTTCTTTGTTGGTATCTCTTGGTGTTGTTAGAGATTCGGGTTGAATATCTCTGTTGAGGATGATTCGATTAGTTGACTTTATGTTTTTCATACTTACATGTTTTTGTTTTGTTGAGTATTCCTCATTTTTTGTATTTGCAGGGAATACTCCATGAGTTTCTCTGCCATGATTCCTTGTTGATATGCTTTTTGGTGTGTGCTCGAAGCCATATTCTTCTCTCTTTCTTCAAACTTGTTGAGCTGCAAGGAGTCCCTCCAGTTGACTGTGTGAAGTGGTGATCTCTTTTTTTTTAAATGGTGAGTAAATCCATCTTGAAGGAGGGACGATTGGTTGGTTTGGATGGTATTCCCCTCTAATATTATCCTTTTTTCTTTTTGATCAAAGGATCTTTTCCTGTCATTGTTGTATGCTCTAGATGAGTTTCTTGTATCGTATTGTGACCTTATTTTCTCTCTGAAGTATGTTCTAAGGTCAGTTATTTGGTGCAAAGGTTACTATTTGTCCAAATATCTGTATGACTTTCTTTTCATCCGAGATATGTCTAGTGGCTTCTCTCCTAATGTTATGATAGTGTCTTTCATTACAAATGTTAACATCATGGGTCATCTTACGACAACAAAAATATACTTTATAATTTTTTTGGTACTCTAGTTCTCCTTTGATAATGTCTCATGTTGTAAATTTTAAGATTTCTTGAAGATCAAAGGAGAGTCAACACATACTCTTACTCTCATTCTGACATATTTGAGAGAGGTAGACTCCAGGACGTACAGTTCCATACATTCTACCTTCTCCAAGTATTTTTCTAAGGGTTGAATGATTTTTTCATGTATTAAGTGGTGGGGGATTCCTCTTCCCTACTTTCAAAAGGGGATTTTTGTGAGGTATGTGGTTCCCGGGTGGAGAGCCCATCTTTCTATGACCAACATCCATATCATAAAGAACCAGGGCTCTTCATTGAAGAATTTTTCTATGTATTTTTTCTCTTTATACAAGAGTTGCCCTCTGTTTTTGCCAAGACGTCTTTCTTTCACTCTCCCTTTTAAGTTTGAGTGAGTTGGCATTTCCATAATAGGGACTCCTGCTTTTTCATTACAAGAAAATAGCTGAAAAGCCACGGTTAAAAAAATATGAAATTGCGTGAAAAAATAATTTGATGCTAACCAAACTCACATATTAAACAAGGTGAAAAGAATAAAGAAAAAAAATATGAAAATTGTGTGAAAAAACAATTCGATGCTAACCAAACTCAATAATAAATAAGGTGAAACAATTAAAGAAAAAAATATGAAAATTGCGTGAAAAAATAATCAGATGCTAACCAAGCTCACAACTAAACAAGGTGAAACAATTAAACAAAAAATATAAAAATTGAGTGAAAAAATAATTGGATGCTAACCAAGCTCACATATTAAACAAGTGAAACAATTAAAGAAAAAACTATAAAAATTGTGTTAAAAAATAATTGGATGCTAACCAAGCTCAGATACTAAACAAATTGAAACAATTAAAGAAAAAATATGAAAATTATGTGAAAAATATGAAAATTATTAACAAAATTGAGATATTAAACAAGCTGAAACAATTATAGAAAAAAATATGAAAATTGCATGAAAAAATAGTTCGATGCAAACCAAGCTCATATACTAAACAATGTGAAACGGTTAAGGCAAAAATAGAAAAACTGCATAAAAAATAATCTGATGGTAACCAAGCTCAAATAATAAACAAGGTGAAAAATTTAAAGGAAAAAATTGAAAATTTCAAAAACATAATTGGATGCTAACCAAGTTCAAATACTAAATAAGATGAAATGATTACATAAAAAATATAAAAATTGCGTGAAAAAATAAATCAATGCTAATCAAGCTTAGATACTAAACAAGGTGAAACAATTACATAAAAATATGAAAATTCGTAAAAAAATTAATTTGATGCTAACCAAGCCAAGATACTAAACCAGGTAAAACGATTAAAGAAAAATATGAAAATTGTTTGAAAAAATAATTTGATGCTAACCAACCAAGCTTAGATACTAAACAAGGTGAAGCGATTAAAAAAAAATATGAATATTTCGTGAAAAAATAATTCGATGCTAACTAAGCTCAAATACTAAACAAAGTGAAACGATAAGGATCTTTATTGATGTCAATACACACGTCTTATACATATTTTAAAAAAAATCATGTAAATGACACACAAACATGAAATAATATTGTTTCATTTTAATGTCATCTATGATTCATGTGATAAATAAATTGTGAAACAAATTGAAATGTGCTAATATATAACTAAACATTAAAATGCTCGTTAATTAAATACAACTTCGCCCGCTTCTTTTGTTATACTTACACTTCAAATTCAAGAAGAAGGTAATGCATGGCGAAAAAACTTACAAAAATGATTACACTTCCTATATCTCTTAAAGGCACATAACTTTTTCTATCACTCATCTTATCAGAATTCCACCATTATACATATGCCATCTTCATTTCCTTTTATGCTTGCATCATCACTTTCGATTTTGTTTCATTTTCTAAAATAAAACATTTACACATATTTGTATGAATTGATATAAAATTTTAGAGAATTTAATTACTATAACTATAATATTTGTTTTATTTTATATGTATAATAAATGACATGAGTATCATGTTGAAGCTTTGTAAATTGGTTAAGTTAGCAAATTATGGTTACAATAACGAATATAATGTAAATATGACACATAGTTTATGTTAACGTTGTAACAACAAAACCAACTAATCAATTTGTTTATTGGCAAAAATAGCAAATAAATTTTGTTATTGTCCGATCAATTATTAAATGCTATACTATATTAGTCAACATATAACCTACCAAATTTGTTCAAAAAGAGATATTTTTAGAAGGCACAAAACATATATATACAAATGTTTGTCTACAAGTTTGTGAAACACAATACAATTTCGAGCACAAGACTAAGTAAACTGAAAATAATAATGAAGTTTTACTTGTTATGCTTTGTTTTAGTATTATTAGTTGTAGAAGGTAATGCAAAAAAACAAGGAAAAAACGAAACAATCCCAGCGTTAATAGTATTCGGAGATTCAATAATGGATACCGGTAATAACAATAATATTCCTACTTTTATGAAGAGTAACTTCCCTCCTTACGGTAAAGATTTTCCTGGTGCCATTCCTACTGGAAGATTTTCCGATGGAAAGGTTCCCTCTGATCTAATTGGTAATCTTTCTTTACATTTTCGTAAATATTTCCTCTTATCATAAACTATCTTTAGATATTCTGATTGAAAGTTTTTTGGAAAAATTTATTTCAGCGGAAAAATTAGGGTTGGCTAAAACATTGCCAGCATATTTAAACCCAAATCTAAAACCTCAAGATCTTCTTAAAGGTGTGGTATTTGCTTCAGCAGGAACCGGTTATGATCCTTTAACAGCTAAGATGATGGTAAATTGATAAAAATATTTTTTTATAACTTTAATTATATATCAATTTTAGCTCTATTTTCAACGAGTAACCTTTCTTTTACTTTTTTTACAGTCAGTAATATCAGTCTGGGATCAACTTGTGTATTTCAAAGAATATATTTCAAAGATCAAACAACATTTTGGAGAAGAGAAAGCCAAATATATGTTGGAAAACGGTTTCTTTCTCGTGGTTTCTAGTAGCAACGACCTTGCTCACACTTATTTAGCTCGATCACTTACACGTGATCGTACTTCGTATGCGAATTACTTGGCTGAGTCGGCCACCAAATTTGTCAAAGTAAGTATTTATAAAAAGTTACATATATAAAATAATCAATGATCGAATTAAAACTAATGTAAAAATAAATTTTAGGAATTATACAACCTAGGGGCTCGAAGAATTGGTGTGTTTAGTGCAGTACCTGTAGGGTGTGTACCGTTTCAACGAACAGTGTTCGGTGGCATATTAACAAGAGGGTGTAATCAACCTTTAAATCAAATGGCAAAACAATTTAATTCAAGACTCTCTCCGGCTCTAGATTCATTAGATAAAGAGTTGGACGGTCATATCATCTATATAGATGTGTATGATACTCTTTTTGACATGATTCAATACCCACAAAAATATGGTAAGAATAAATCAAAATAATTGTTCTATATCCCTCTCTCTATACATACATGTATATATTTTATCTCTATGCACTATCTTTCAAATAATTTTCAATTTGTCTTGTTCTGTTTCAGGTTTTGAAGTGGCTGATAGAGGATGTTGTGGTACAGGATCTATCGCGGCAGCCTATTTGTGTAACTCAATGAATCCATTCACATGTTCAAATTCATCGTCCCATATATTTTGGGATAGCTACCATCCAACTGAAAGAGCATATCAAATTATTGTCGATAAACTACTCGACAAATATCTAAGCAAAGTCTTGTAATATCAAACATCTAAATTAAATATATTCATATATTTGATTAAACATTCTTTTCGTTATCATTGTTTTATTCACTGTTTGCTTTTTTCTTATAATTATTAAATTTAATATGTATAGATAATTAAATATAACTAAGTGAAATAGATTCACTTTATATTTAACAAGTTATTATTTCTTGATACACATATCTTACCCATGTTACTAATTTTGCTTCCAATAAATGTTGATATGATTGTAAAACATATCAGTCTTCACTTTATAAAAACCCTCCAATTCTTCACACAACGAATTATAAAGAGTTTTCTTATAACTTTTGAAGTCAGAAGAAAATTCTTAAACCGAAAAAACTTGAATGGCGTCTAAAGTAGCTCTTGTCCTTCTCTTCAGTGTCCTCTTCTTCACAATGGTCATTTCAACCTATGTGCCTTACGACACTTGCAAAGACGCACTTAGACTCAAAGTGTGTGCCAATGTGTTAGATTTGGTTAAGGTTTCTTTACCATCAACGTCTGAGTGTTGTCCTCTTATATCGATCACCTGATTGACCTCGAAGCCGTGGTGTGTCTATACACAGCTTTGAAGGCTAATGTTCTTGGAATTAACCTTAATGTTCCTATCTCTTTGAGTGTTATTCTTAACCATTGTGGCAAGAAGGTTCCTTCTGGTTTCTAATGTCCATAGAAATTCATAGAAATTGGAAATCATCTCTAATTTGAATTTGAAATTACAACACAATTAATCTAAATTTAGATGCTTTTGTTTGTTAAAATTTAAAATTATGGTTTAATTTTATGACTATTTTAACGAACAATATAACATTGCTTCATGTTCTTAAAATAATTGACGTGCATAAACTTAATTTCCCCACATTTTAAAACATAAGTGATTTATTTGATCACATTTAACAATTTTGGAGATTAAACTAAATTTTACGATTAATACAAACTTCAATTTATCACTCGGTACTAACTGAAATCTTATTTTTAACCATTTTCCTAAAATTTAATAATAACAAAGTATTATGTTAAAGTTCAAAATGAAACCATTTAAATTTTAAAAAAACTATTGTACAAATAAATAAAAATGTTAACTCCAAAATAAAGTAATAAATAATTTTAGTTTATCATTTCTTCCACGACATATTTCTACAACCAACAACTTTATTTTAAAATTTTCGAAAATGTACTAAGATTGATAATCAACTATGTTTCAAAATAAATTAATTTTAGTAACATAACTCAAAAATAGCCGGAATAAGATTAGTCTAGTGGTTTTTACTTGTAGTTCGTTCTCTCTGTATCAAAAGACACTCGGGTTTGAAATGTAATAGCAACATGTAACTACTGTATTTAATTTGTAATAGTTAATACAATCAGCATGTGGTCCAAAAGACCAAAAAAGAAAAACTCAACGACTTATTAGGGGAAAAAAAACTCACCAACTAACCAGGGATTATACAACAATCCATAATTTTTTGTATGTATCCCTAACTAACACTTGACCTCATTCATCATCCAAAACCAACATATAACCAACTCATAAATCTTTAAACACAATTATCTCTGTTAAACAATATAATTAGTGAATCTTCAAAATCCAACTTTGTCAAGAACAAACCATATAATTAAAACATGTCTCTTTACATTTGGTGGTGAGATTCTTACGAGCACTAACAACTATCTTTGCTTATGACTTTACAAGTGCTTCTTCTGCTGTCTCATGTATTCTGTTGGTTTCTACGCCCAGTCATCACTTCCTTTTGTAGTTCAGAGTTTGACATACGCTCCACTTCCAAAGCTCTCTCCAGCTGTTTAATAACAAACAATGTTCACTTATCAAAATTCATTCACTACAAAAAAGATCAAAGATTGTTCTCAAAAGTAATTTAAGAAACAATTACATTTGCTGCACGCATGCTCCATTCACCCATGATTCCCCTCAGCCTTTCATTTTCTTCAATATACTGCACCAGTAGAAACAATTACAGAGAAAGCTGAGACAAATTTCACCGAGACATTCTTCACATAGATTATAAGGATTAATATGGTATTTTAGACCCTAAACTATTTTTTTTCGTGACTATCAAAATTGTTTTTTTAACACTTCCTTATCAGTAAACCGTTGATTTTTGCGAAATCGTTCATGTAAAAAGTCTGATATTCAAAGCTATTGGTTTGAGTAGCAACGAAGAAGAGAGAGGAGAGAAATATAGGTTTATAAGAATGTTTGATTTTCGCAAAGAAAAAGAAAGAAAGTAGGTGATTTTCACGTATAATCGCGATTTAGGGTTACAAAAGTGTTTTTTTTTTGTTTTTTCATAGATTTAGTTAAAAGTATCGTTTTGATAAATGACAAATTTTCGTGAAAATTAACGGTTCATTGACAGAGGAGTTAAAAAAACCAAATCAGGGAAGATTGAAGTTTTAAAAACTAAATTAAAAGGTTGGGGGTTTTCACACCAAAACGGGATAGGTCGGGGTTATTTCACCACGATCCCTATAATTAATTCAAATTTTGATTATATTTTTGGGTTAAATCTTCCGACTATGGTTAAATTTTATGTTTAAAGTTTAATTTTGATTTAAAAAATTCAGTATAGTTTAGAAAAAATGAAGTTACCAAAGTTAAGGGTTTAAGAAACTATTTTGATAGTTAAAGATTTTTTTGTCACTAAACAGAAATAGTTCAGGGTCTAAAATACCATAATCTCTGGATTATACTATACAAAAAAGCTTTCTCAAACCTGATTATTGGTACTGCTGACACGCTGCACCTCTGCATCTCTCTCAGCTATCAAGGAACGTGCAAGCCGTAGCTCAGTTTGGAGTTGATTCATCTACAAGGAAGTATATATACAAAAGCAACACATTAATTGTCAGATTCACAAGTCGAAGGTTTTTGTTACTTCTGAATAATTCTCGTTGTAAGCACATAAGCATCGTCCAACTACTGCATTACCTCAGCTGAATGTGTCCTCAGCTCCTGATCTCGAGCGGCTAACAAATGGGCCAGATCAACCTGGGAAAGATAGCAAGCATTATTATGCAGTACACTTTACAAGTTAACCTCCATGATGAGGAGTTATCATGTTTGATGCTATAAAGGGGAAAATCGAAGAAGAATCCGAAGTAATTAGATCTGGATTAGTGACAGAAATATAATTCTCACCTGAGGCGTGCTTCCATCATCAGATTGTTCATATTTGCTTAGCTTCTCTTGCAAACGGAGAATCTATATAAAGCATTCAGTTCATGATAGGCACAACAATGAAGGCAAAAGTAATTAATATCAGAATCCAGCTGAGCTAACAACACACTAAATGCCAGAGAAACCTGTGTTTAACTCTAGTAGATAAGTATTTTTTTGTCATGTGTTGAAATCATCATATACCTCCTCACTTAAGAAATGGAGATTTTCCCGCTGATATTGTAACAACGCCATTTGTTGATCAGAAAGCCGGCCTTCGTAATACCTTTTAACAAAACGAAAATAAATGGTTTTACAATATGCAAGGCTACCAGGTTCCACCATTGCCTGAAACAACATAATAGATAGCGAATATGGTATTTTAGACCCAGAACTATCTCTGTTTAGTAAAAAAAAACATTCAGCTATCAAAATAATTTTTTACACCGTGAACTTTGATAACCAGGTTTTTTTAAACCCTATCGGATATTCTAAATCAAAATTAAACTTTGAACATAAACTTAAACCATAGTTTTCAAATTTAACCGAAAATATATTCCAAATTTGGATTAATTAAACTATAATTTTAAATTTAAATTTGAGATTTTCGGGGGTTAAAAATTCAGGTTATTAAGGTCTAGTGTTTATAAAACCTGATTATCAAAGTTTAGGATTTAAAATATCATTTCGATAATCGAGGGTTTTCTTCACCACCTTCAGAGTCTAAAATACCATATTTTCTAATAGATACATCAAGTACATTCATTACCTCAAACCTTCCATTGAACTTGACGGCTGCAGAGGAGAATATAATGACTTCAATACATCTGGTCGAGAGTTAATGGAGTTGTATTGGTGCACATTACCTGAAAAACACCAATCTATTAACACCAAAAAACAATAAAAAAAGTACTTTGGTTAACTATTAGACTCAACTATCTTCCAAGGATTAGCTTGAAATTTACTTCCACATTTATATATAGCACACTTATGTCTTTAATTACAACTTAGTTGTAAGCATAAATATTCGATGATCTGATTTTAGGCATATACAGTTAAATCCTAAATATAAGGCAACTCATAGAAAACCAAACGATGATATATCAAACATGCCACTCACCAATATATAAACTCATGAAGAAGCCTGAGCATACTGCTTCAACCAACATGATTATCCTGCAAACAACCCAAAGCTGCTCTTTTTTATCTTTGCTATTTTTGGATTATATTACCAGATTTTCTTATCTTTCCCAGTATCTAGTGTAAACTAAAGAAATTGCAGCGAATAAGCTGTCAATTGCAAAACGTTAGGAAGGTCTACAACAAAACGTATGATATTTTAAAAATTGTAGTTCTTCACATTGATTTATAAAATCCAATTAAATTTAGCCACGGTTCCCTAAGGTACTCAAAGAGTGAAAAATGAAATACCAACCGTTGAAACTCAGAAATAGAAAGAATCAGGATGTGTGGATGCCATACTATCACAAGAAGCATTGCAGCAGTCCCTGGCAACATATCAAAGATATGAAATTAAATAAGAAGATAATAACATGAGCTCTCAGAAAAGGTTGGAAACTAGAAAGAAAACATCCAAGGAACATGTCTGGCTAGAATCAGAGTTTCTGATCAACTATTTGACATATTTTCAAATGCATCAACATGTCAAAGTCCTGGTAAACTTTCCCAATTTCATAAGACCATCCCAAACGTCTGTATCTGGTCTAAAACAAAGAAAAAGTAAAAAAACCAACCTGCACAGGCTCATTCTCATGAACTAACATAACTCACAGACATCTTAAAAATAAAATCAAAAGATTCAAAGAAAAGGAAAGTCACATGGTTGGGGAATACCATAGGCTGCTATTGCAAAAGGCAGACGAACAACATGCTTCAACTTCTGACTAAAACTGTAATAACCCTGCAGAAGATTCTCATCCGTGATCAGCCTATACTAAAATAAAAGCTAGCCATGGCCAAGGTAGACAAAAACATTAGATAGTAAACTATGTGTCTTGCTCAGCTGCCAAAATTTTGGTACCTGAATACGTATCTTCTGGACTTGATAAACAAAATATTGTTGAAATATACCTGTGATGGGACATATTAAAACGAAATTTAAGATATAGAGCTAATGAAAAAACAAATATGGATCCATCGCAATGGTTGTGAACAACATCAGGATCACTAGTTGTGAACAAACCAAACAATAAAGACATGACTAACAGAGATTGACAACATAGAAACAGAGAAATATCCGTAGACACGTAGCTTAATACAATGCTAAGAAAAATCTAGGAGAAAATCGATACCTGTGACAATCAAAAGCACAACATCACAGCAGCATAGCAATGAAGGAGTCAACTGCTGAACTGAATGAAATATCCAAGGAGCTCCAATAGCTAAAATAGCATAGCCTGCCTAATGTAAAAGCAAAACTATCAAGCCAACATAAAATGAGGCATATATGCATTTGCCGATCGAATCGAGTACTTGCCAATAAAACCATGTAAAGATAACTCCCAACAAGGCTTCTAGATTTCCGGTGACCAAATAGTGGTGCTTCTTGCAATATATCCAGGAACCTAAGAAAAACACACAACACAATAAATTCAGAAACATAAAAAAAGTAATCATCACAAAACCAAATTGTTGAGAAATTCTTTCTCACATCTCTGCAATATGTACATAGATGATCATTTGGACTGTGCTAAGAATCAAAGCAGAATGCATTGACAAAACAATGTATTTCACCAGAAAGGAAAAAAAATAGTTCTGTTCATCGTAAGATCATCACGAAACCTATTTTCATACACAATTAGCATGGAAATGAAAGCTAATGGCGGAGCCAAATAGAAATCGAGCATAAAAACGATCAAATCAAGGGAAGAAGAAGGAATCAATGAGAGCGTATACATACAAAGCGTTGTCTTCGTTGGTCATCGGATTGCTCGGATTGGACGAAGAACGTCTCTCCGTTGACATCCTCGATTTCAGTTTCGTCTGGTGCGAGAGGCTAATTTGATCAGCTGCTTCGCAATTTCGTTCCCTTTACTATGAACTTCTGATCGGAAGTCGAATCGGTACAACTTTTTCTGCGTCGGGAAGATGTTTATTCGTTTCCGTCTTTTATTTTGATCATTGACGAACAAAACGATGCGTCTTCAATCTTTTTTAAATATGCCTCTTCTACAGCATTCCATAAGCCATTTCTTTTCAATTTAATTCATGGAAATTGCAATTTCGCCGATTTTATTTTACAAAAAAAGTTCGGAGAAATTGCAAAGCAAAACTAACGTTTACGAATTTCGCTAATTTAAGTATCATTAATATATCCTTTTTTCCAACTTAACGTATCTATGCTTAATAAATTTCATTCATAAAATTTCATTAAAAAACTCAATATTTTAAATATCTCGAATCTTATACATATATTATTTGGGGATTACAAATATAAAAGACCCTAAAATAAAATTATTTATTTACATTCTATGTCATTGATAATTATTTAAAAATATTTATGACTAAATTTATTGTTATGGACAAATTTGTCTAACATAATTGTAAAATATATATCAATAGTGCATGTATTATACATATGTATATATGATTGAACGTTAAAATTAATCGTATAATTCAGTTTCAGGATTTTAAATTTAATTCGGTTCGATTCAAATTTTTTGGATATCGGGTCTTTCAGGTTTAAAAATATCAAACCATATGTTTCCAAAAATTTGGATCAGTTTGGGTCGGTGTGCACCCTAAATAAAATTAAAGCATGAAGTTATCTTTTACGAGTGAATCATAAAATTATGGCATGAAATTGTTAAAATAAATCAAATTAACTCACGTTATTTTTTATTAAAAAAATTAATAATAAACTAATTTTTATTTTCAATTTAATTATATAAGTTTGGATTTTTCGGGTTATACGAGTTTAGTCCGGATTAAACCCAAACTAAATAAAAAAGTAAAATCGTTTGATTTTTATTATTCTTTGGATCAGATTTGGTTCAAGTTATTTCGAAACAATTCGGATGAGATGGAAATCTCCGACCTATATATATATATATATTATTAAAAAACATATTATATGTATTAATATTATTACTACATAATTTGATATTAAAACCAGAAAAATAAATATTTACCCCGCATGAAATGTGAATAAATTTCTAGTTATACCTTCAACTAGATGTTTTCTACACGTTTTACAAGAGATTATATAGTTATATAAATAGAGATACAAAACTTAATTATATATTTTTAATTTTCATTAGACATTTTTTGTATGTTAGTTTTCCATTAAGATAATTATAAATAACTATGATATAAAATATTTTTTATACTTGAAGTTATTAATTTTTTTTAAAGACTATTTTAAATTTTATAATTATTGGTTCAAATATATTGAACTTTAGTTTTCTATATTTGAATATTTTTTTCATCTTATCTGAATATTTAAAAGTATATATCTAACAATATAAACTAAATATTTATCAAAAATAAAATATATAAACTCAAATAATTATAACGATAAAATATTTTGAAATTTTGAAAATAAGTAAATAATATTTTTTTTTCAAAATAATTATGGTTAATTATAATATAGATAAACTTTTAAATAAATAACATTCCAAAAATATTTTTTCCTAAGGTTTAGGTTTTTGGGGGATTTGCAAAAATGACACTTTAATGAGCTTTTCAGCAAAAATGACACTGAAATGACATTTCTTACGAAAATGGCATTTTGGATTCGTAGATGGACAACAATACCCTTTTATGTCATTTAATTATTAAAATTATGAACCGTATGTAAACTGTATGTAACCTGTATGTAAACTGTATGTAAACCGTATGTAAACTGTATGTAAACCGTATGTAAACCGTATGTAAACCGTATGTAAACTGTATGTAAACTGTATGTAAACCGTATGTAAACCGTATGTAAACTGTATGTAATCGTATGTAAACTGTATGTAAACAAGGGTATTATGGTCCATTCATTTGGAAGGGAAAGAAGGGTGCTAAAAATGAAAATATAGCACTTTGAGATGCCATTTTTGACAATTCTTCTAGTTTTTTCTAGTGGCACATATCATAATTTACAAAAAAAAATGTTTATTCTCAAGATCGATTCTCAAATAATATATATAGGATTCAAAACACTAATTGAATTTTAAACGGGACGTAATATACAATGATTTAATAAACAAACAAAATGATCAAATAACTCAAATTTTACCTAGTAATCCAATTTTCTTTTCTAGTATAAAAAATTAATAGTGATAAGTGATCACGCGGAGGTTTTTAAATGCGTGTTTATGGGGTAATCTAATTTTAAATTTCTAAACCTCGACTTCCCGATCAACAACGGGGTTGTTGTGGTAGGTTAAAGTCGATTCACAGGGAAACAAGTTAAGCATGCAGGCACTTAAAAACAAACTTAAGCTAAGACGAAGAGATTTGGTTTTTGGGTTGTCATGAATTGAAAACGAAATTAACGATATAAAATTCAATATTAGAAACGTTAGACCTAGGATTCTACAATTCATGCGATATACGGTCAAACAATCGTTTAGGAACACTTACAAACAGCCTAGATTCTACCATGAATGTTAAACCGACTCACTCTCGTGCAATGACTCGCGATTTTTACCCTAGATAAGACGCAAAACCGGCCTCACTCTCGTGGGGATCATCACAATCTCTTACCCTATCTAGCATGTATTATCGAACAAGATATAGATATGTCAACAATCTCCTAAGTCCAACTCTCGTTATCACTTAGAGAATTTGCCTACCCTAGCGGCTTTCAAACTATCCTACCGGCTCTCGCAATCTAGGGTAAGTCTCAGATCTTAGTCTAGGTGATCAGGCTATCCTAAGCTTTCCGTGCAACTCTAGGTGAAGGAACGATAGATTAATTTCTGCCTATTTTTGTCTAACCATATTATCGCAGTCACCTATGAATCCTAGCTCTAACTAGGGAACTACTCGTTCATGCTTGCAAAGAAACCTAAAACCCTAAACCCTAAAACCCTAAAACCCTAAAACCCTAAAACCCTAAAACCCTAAAACCCTAAAACCCTAAAACCCTAAAACCCTAAAACCCT
>KE150696.1:9176-26497 GCA_000411095.1 Aethionema arabicum
CGATCATGGGTGGTCCAGAGACGTGGTTGGGTCCTGATGTCCAGAGATCAAGGAACAAGCCTGACACATATTTGCAGATATAGAGATATGTATCGGTCGGAAACAAGGATAAAGTTGAGATTATGCTGAAGACCTCCTGTATCGACCAATACAGGAGGATTGTATCGATCGACATAGGTTTGAAAGATTCTGAGAAGCCAAGACCAAAAGGTGTATCAACCGATACATGCCATCTATATCGATCGATGCCGTCTACATAAGGTGAAATTAGGGCAAACTTTTCCGAGGTTTGGACCTAACCCGCTTAGCCTATATATATCCCATGTGGGGAATCAAAAAGGTAGCACCTTACTTTAGACGTAGAGTCGATTCTTTTATATTTCTTTATCGTTTCTTCTTCGTTCTTCCTTAGATTCTAGATTTCTTCATTTTCATACTTTAGCTATGTTCTTGTTACGTTTTTTTTATAGTTTTAATTTATCATTTTCAGCATTTCAATATTTAATTTCATTTCAATTATGTTTTGTTTCTTTTCCCTAATGTGTGAATAAATTTTTAGTTACATTTAGGATGTTCTAAGAGTGTGATGTATTGGTTATACACAAATAGGCAAATTCAATCTCATGTTCCTTCAACTAGTATTATTCTTAATGCCTGAAGTAGGGTTGGCCACCTAGTTCTTGATGTTAGGATAGTCTAGTTTGCGAGAAGCTCGTAGGCTATCTCGAAATCCACTAGAGTGAGCGAATCTAGCTAAATTGCAGCGAGAGTTGGGTTTAGTAGTTTGTTGACATATTTATTCTGGTCGATTAATGCATGCTAGGTATTTTTAGATCTCAGCAAAAACTGTGTAACCCTGGCTTACCTAGTATAGAGACCTCGATGACTTCCCGAGAGGAAGCTGGTCTGCATTTATGATAAAGTCTGGGTTGTTTTATATTTGCGTCCGAATAAGTGTGTGACCATGATTATACGAACTAGAGTCATCCTACGTCTAATGCGTTTAGTATAAGTTTTAACCGTTTAGTTTAATATTTTGTCTCTGAATTGGATAGTGACAGACTGATTACAAATCAATCATTTTCTTTATTGTCTTATAAGCTTAGTCGAATTCCTAAACACCTATTGTGTAACATCAATTGGATTCGACCCTTTACTAACTACAACAATCCTGTTGTTCATAAGGATTCGACATTATTAATATTATCTTGATCTACGAAAACTCGACGATCAGTCACCTAAACCTTTGGTCACTTGGTAACTCTAACCAACTAGGTTATTTCAGCCACAAAGGCCGCTTACGCCTCGATATATTGATCGCGACCTCGTAGGTCATCTTGTGTTGACTTTGAGAAGAATTCCAGAACGCGGTCATTACAAGAAGCCTCGATAGTGATTAACACTAGCGCAAGACCATAGTACGGAAAACCCAAAAAAAAATCTGAAAGCTTAACCCTTTAAATATGATTAAGAACTATGGAAGACACTTAGAGGAACCTCAAAACTTAGTATAAAACTTACTCTTTCTTATCTTAGGGTAGTTACAAATGAACGGGATAATGTGACATTTATAACTTCCAAAATACATATTTCTTTTTTTTTTTTTTTTTGTCATCATAATATTAGTAATAATTGGGTTACATAATTGGCCAAACAACCTTATAGTTTTGATTGTTGACCCGAGCAGCTTTAGCTAGTTGGTCTGCGACATGAACATTTGAGCGTTGTACATATTTGAAAGAGAAATTACATGTTGAATCTGTTAAGTTCAAAATGTCTTGTATAATGGTTGGAAGTGTAGGTCTGCAAGGAATATTAATTCGTTTGTTATCCAAATGCCGCTGCAATGTTTTATAGAGCGCTTGGCAGTCTCCAAAGAAGGTAACGTCTTGGTGGGAGAAACGTTTAATTTCCTGAACCGCAGAGAGCAAGGCAAGTGCTTCTGCATCTTCAGCTGTGGAAGTTGGTGCAATTGAACCATGTCCTTCAAGTATCCTGCTGTCATTATGATCGTAAAGTATCCAACCAATACCTGCTTTGTGTAGAGGTGATATCCAAGAGGCATCCACTAGGCATCGTCGTTGACTTGTAGGATTGATGACGAGGGTTGTTGTTGGATTCTGGTGGTGTTGGTTTGATATAGGTTCAGTAGTAGTTCGGTTCCAGAGTTGGTGATCCAGAATAGCTTTATTTATGACTTGCGTGATATGTTCCTTGTAGTGTTTGAATATCAGGTAGTTTCTCATCTTCCAAATGTGCCACCCTATGAATGGGAATAAAGCATTATTATGAAGGTGTGTTGACGGTACGAGGAAAGCTCGTAAGTTATCCTGGAGCGTATTAGAATTTAGCTCATTTGACGAAGGTGTTTCCGTTGGAGCAAGGTCCCAAATTTCTCGGGAGACTCTACATTGAAATAAGACATGGTTAACTGATTCAATTTCTTCACCACATCTCTGACAAAGAGGATCATTGAGGCATCCACGAGTTACCAAGTTAGCAGCTACCGGTAAACTATTATGTATTGCCCGCCACCAGAAATGCTTAATCTTCAAAGGCGCACTGAGTTTCCAGATTGCACGATATAGTTGTGACTCAGTATTTTGTTCAGCTGTATTCGCATTGTTAGGGCTCTGATTTATATCGGCAAGGTGTTGGTAATACCCAGTTTTGACGGAGTAGTCACCTGATTTAGTATATGCCCAAGCGAGTTGGTCTCCGGCCCCTGTACATGAAGGTCTTAGTTGGAGTACCAGTGCAATATCTGTTGGATTGAGTAGGGAGTTGAGTTTCCTTGTATCCCATCGTCTTGTTCCTGAGATCATGAGGTCAGCAACTTTTAAGTTTGGAAAGTTTACTGTGGGAACTCGCAATGGTGGCCTAGGAGGTGAAGTCGGTAACCAATTATCCTCCCATACATTGACCTTTTCTCCATTTCCAATTCGCCAATAGAGTCCTTTCTTTAATAGTGGTTGAGCTTGCAAGATACCCTTCCAAGCGAAGCTGGCATTCCGTGTGCTGGTTGCCTGCAAGAAAGAAACATTCTTAAAATATTTAGCTTTGTAGACTTTTGCTAACATTGAGTCAGGGTTTCTGAGAATCCTCCAGCCTTGCTTTGCAATTAGAGATATATTGAAACTATGCAGGTCTCGAATCCCCAATCCGCCATCTTGCTTTGATTTTGTTATTTTAGTCCAGGCAAGCCATGGGATTTTCCGTTGATGTGGTCCTGAAGACCACCAAAACCTGCGGATTGCTGATGTTATGTTGTGAAGGAGTCTTTTTGGTAAGAGGTAGCAAGACATTGCATACGATGGAAGAGCCATTGCCACTGCTTTTATAAGTACCTCTTTACCACCTGCTGACAGGAATTGGGTTGACCAATGGGCTAGCTTATAATTTATACGATGTGCAAGATATTGGAATGCCTCATTCTTGCTTCGACCAATAGTTTCAGGAAGACCTAGATATTTATCTAGCCCTCCATATCTGTGAATACCAAGTAAGGAACATATAGATTTTTGAAGGTGTTGAGGGGTACCTTTGGTGAACAGAATGGAGGATTTGTTGTAGTTGACTTGTTGGCCTGAGGCTTGATGGTAAGTATGTAAAACAGACATTAATTCCTTGGCTTCCTCCTGATTAGCTCGTATGAATAGTAGGGAATCATCTGCAAAGAATAGATGTGAAAGTGTTGGACCTCCAGTGGAACATTTGTACCCAGATAGTGCATTTTGCTGGACTTTTGTTGTAAGTATTGACGATAAAGCCTCAGTGCAAAGTAAGTAGATAAAGGGTGAGATTGCATCACCTTGGCGAATTCCACAGCTTGGGATGATGTTTGAGGTTGGTTTGCCGTTGATCAGTATAGAGTAACTCACTGTACTGATACATTTCATAATCCAAGCTCTCCATTTTTCGTGAAAACCCAGTTTTGACATAATTGCATCAACAAACTTCCACTCAATCTTATCAAAAGCTTTTGATATATCAAGTTTCAAGGCCATGTGATGATTGCTTCGTCTTCTTGTTCTGAAAGAGTGAAGAACTTCATGAGCTATTAAGATATTATCACTGATAAGTCTGTTAGCAATGAAAGCAGATTGATTTTCAGCAATCAACAAAGGCATCCATGGTTTGAGTCTCTCGGCCATTATCTTAGAGATGATTTTGTAAGACACATTAGCTAGGCTAATTGGGCGGTAGTCTTTAGCAGTATTAGGTGATGGTGTTTTAGGAATTAAACAGATATTCGTATGGTTCATTGCTGGATCTAGATAACCTTCTTCAAAGAAGAGTTTAATGTATGAGAGCACACCTGATTTTAAAGTAGGCCAATGGTGTTGGAAGAAGCCAGCATTAAATCCATCTGGCCCTGGTGCTTTGTTTGGATGTAGAGAAAAAACAGCAGTCTTGACTTCTTCCTCAGTAATTGGTTTAATCAATTGGTCATTAATATCGCTTGTGATCCTTGGAAATACGGAAGCCAGCAAAGTATCTGTATGCCTATCTGCATTGGAAGATCTATTAGTAGTATAGAGGCATTTAAAGTATTTTGTAAACTGAAATTGAATGTCTCTTTGATTAGTGTATACTCTTCCTTGTTCATCAGTGAAATGCAATATACGATTATATGCTCTTCTTTGCCGAGTTTTCGCATGAAAAAAAGCAGTGTTTTTATCCCCGGATTGCAGCCAGTTAATTCTACTTTTTGTGAGCCAGAATTCCTCTTCCATTTTGTACGCTTGTTGCAGTTGAGATTTCAGGGACCCTATATACTTATAATCTGGGGTGGCTGAGTTGTATGCCTCGTGAATAGCGTCTTTAAGTTCCTTGATTCGAGCATTTGAATTCTGAGGATGTGTTTTCTTCCAAGAGGATAACACTGTCCTACAAACAGCAAGGGCCCTAGAGATGTTTGTAGGCAGTAATTGGGAGCATTGAGTTGTCCATGCATTGTGTATAAGTGTAGAGATGCCAGGATCTGCATTCCAACGATTATCATATTTGAATAAACCTTTGGAGAAAGACTGACCTGTGCCAAGATGAAGCAGTAGTGGTCGGTGGTCTGAGCCTATCCATGGAAGGAGCTGGACTGACGAAAATGGGAAGATATCAAGCCACGATAGATTAGCCAATGCACGATCTATCCTTGACTGCACAGAGTGACCATGCCTGATTCCTGTCCATGTAAATTGACCCCCTGTCGTCTTTACATCAGATAAACCACAGGCTGCAATCAAATTGTTAAAAAGTTGAAAAGATGAAGGTGGTCGTTGTGGACCACCCCGCTTTTCAGCGTTAGAGCAGATTTCATTTAGATCACCAAATAGAAGCCAAGGGTAAGAGCCTAAGGAAGAAGAGGTTGACTCCATAATTAGTGAATTCCACATTGCCTGGCGAAATTTCAGATTTGGATGCCCATAGAGATACGACAACAAAAACTGACTTTCATTACCGGTTATATAAACATCAGTTCTATATACAGTA
The DNA here is from genome assembly GCA_000411095.1 of Aethionema arabicum. NCBI lineage: Eukaryota > Viridiplantae > Streptophyta > Magnoliopsida > Brassicales > Brassicaceae > Aethionema > Aethionema arabicum. The sequence continues at coordinate 14,667 of KE150696.1, forward strand.
GGTGAATGCACAAAGTCTAGTTGCACAGTGTCATTCCAAAAGATAGCTAAGCCACCGCTATTTCCATTAGATGGCAAGATAAAATTATGCTTATAACATAAGTCTTTACAGAGATTAAGAGGTAGATCATACCCTGTTTTTGTTTCGGTGAGGAAGATGACATTAGGTGTAGAAGACTTCCTAATATCCTTGAGGTAGGAGATTGTCAAGGGGTTCCTCAGCCCTTGACAATTCCAGTGAAGTAGTTTCATGGCTGCTGTGGTGGTTTCAGGAGAACCACCAAACCTTTGATAATCGATTTCCTTTTGAGTGATAGGTGAAGAGATTTGAGTCATATCAGGTGATGGAATGGCTTGATTTGGAGATGATTGCAAATTGCTGACGCTGGACTTGGATGAAGCGTCTGTAGTGTTTGGGTCTGAATTTGCTGGTAGAGAAGCTAAACGTTGTTTAGCTTGTTCGTAGGGATTAGCAGTGTCTTCTCGAGAAGACGTTGGAATGGGCACCTTCAAGCAGACATCAAAGCTGTGGCAAAGACTCCCACAGGTAGTGCAAAACTTTTGGACTCGATCATAACGGAATTCAAGCTCCAACGGAGTCCCAACATTTAGCACTTGTACTTTACGAGCAAGGGTGATTTCGTTATCAACAGCAAACCGAACTTTAACCCAAACCTCGGCAGACCTAGTAGCTGTGGGTTCTATGATTAATTGATCTTCGTACATGCCTAAATCGGATCCAATGCTTTCCACTATATGATTTCTTCGATACACATTAGGCAAATTGAGGATTTGGATCCACATGGGGATACTCTTAAGAAAATTCGGGTGTTCCATCCGATTCCAACGGTCCATAACTACTAGCCACCCTCTGTATGTGTACGGTCCATTCTCTAAGACAGTGAGCAGGTGATGCTCAGATTTAAAATAAAAATTGACGGAACCATCATCGTTTACCTGTCCCGTCACTTTTCCAAGTAGGTTCCAGAACTTTGGCATGGTGGCTCGGATTCCTCCGGGGTTTTGCTGCTGGGGATTAAGCCCTTTAACAATCAGACAGAGGCGATGATCCATCTCAAATTTCCTTTGCGCATCAGCATGCACCTTCCAAGTGGGTTTATCCGAACCGATTTTAAGCTCTTGTAGAGCTTTCCAGATTTCTCGATCAGAACTCATAGCAGTGATCGAAGTAAAGCAAATAGAACTCGCAATGATTCCAGTGACCGGCGGAGTGTAGATCTATTTGATCAAGTCGCATGCAATTCCTCGGTGGGAAGATTCTACAATAAATAATTCTAATTCTAGATAAATCTACATTAATATCTAGATTTTATCTAGTAATTATCTAGAATATTCCATATTAATATCGTGATATTTTTATTTTACGGAGGTGGAAAACTTTCTAGAACTTGATCATTAAACTAATTTGGGCTTAATCTAAACTAATTTTTAGTCTAGAATAAAACTTAATTTTAATACAATCAATTCAGCCAAACTCCGATCTTGTCTTCTCTCTCGCCTTTGCTCTCGCGCCTTGGATCTCGCTTTTGCTCTCATCGTCGATATATCTCTATAGCTCTCGCACTCTGTTTTTTGGTTTCGGCTACATAAGAGTTTCCCATAAGTTTATTACGTTAATTTGATCTTTGAGTTTATAAAGTTATACTTTTTTTTCATAGTTTATAAGGTTATATTAGTCTTTACGGCAGTATTTTAGTGTTTATTTCGTACAAGTCATTTTGTATGTGTTAAATGCATAAACCACTTTCCAAAAGTGTTATTATAAAATTCTCTCATGAAAAAAATAATAGAGAGAAAATAACATAAAAGTGAACATTTTTGTTCTTTTAATTTAATTTCGATATATTTATATTCATGATATTAAATTTGTGTAATATGAAAAAATAAATGTTTAGATTATAAGATATTTATAGAAGGAAGATACGGGTATTTGAGATGTTTTTCTTTTTTTTCCCGTAGATTATTCTTTCTGCTTCGTTTAACTAAACCAATGGTTTTAAAAAATGGACTTTGGGGTTATCTCCTCCTTCTCAATTATTTGGTCTTAGTTAACCAAGTAATTATCCATCTATATTCCAATACAACTTATTTGCTTACTCGTATATTTATTTACTTAATTAAATTTCCAAACACTAGAATCTATAATTATTCTTTGGAATTGGGATGTTACAAAAGAATGTCTCAAAATAATTGTAAAAGTACCACAGAATTTGCCTAAACAGCAAAACAAGATGAACAGATTCAAAGAGAGAATGAGATCACCAATCTCTATATATAAACAAAAAAATGCCAAAGAATTAATTTATCAAATAAGAACGACGTCGTCGAGGATCAGTAACATTAATCCTCCAATGATAATCTGTGGATCCTCTAAGCCTGGCCTTCCTCCTCTCCCAGTTGATCTCTGTTCTCCGTTGCTTTGTAAGCCTACAAAATCTCTGCAAACGTTCTTCCATGGCGTCATGGACCGTCCACCACCGTGAGTGGGCAGCATCACTAGCGTACACCAATTGATCATCTACGTCGTGGTTGCAGTCGTAGTCTCTGTAACACAACCATGGTTTCAAACCCAAGTAATGGACTGCGTAGAGCTGAGGAGGCTCAGAAGCAAAAAGGTTGTTCTTGATGTTTCTTTCGTTGGTGGTATTGGACCAGAAGTTCTTCAGAAAGTTTACCCGTCTCGGCAAGCGGTGCCACCACACAAATATCTCGTTTAAAAACCTTTTACCACATGAAACATATAGTTTAGACAATTTTCAAAGCTTGAGGGGATTTGAAAAACTATAGAGTTTTCAAAAATAAATTGTAAAAACTGATCGGTATCTAAGTATTAGTACTTTAACCAGTTAGAACAATGTTGTTTTATTAGTGTTATTGGATATGGGACTAGCAATCTAATAGTCCGAACATTTTTATGTATCCTACAGGAAAACACTTTGATTTTCTACCAACATTTCAACCTAAGAATAAGTCGAAAATATGGTTGGATAATTGTTATTAAGTGGATTAATCCATATTCCTTATATTCTATTATTAATATAAGTTTTTTTTTAATTTGAGAGTTTAAATTGTATTTTCAAGATGATGATATCTTTTATTCATTCATGTTGTACTCATTTCTACTATACTTGTTAAATATATTATATTTGTTAGGAACTATCTAGTCAAGTTTGAAGCTTAATTAGTTCCGACTTAGTTTTCGTAAAGGTTAAATATTGCGTACCCTTGGTCTCCGCCGTTGTATGAAACGATGTCGGTCCTCTGAGACATGAGCATCCGAAAGGTACAATTAGAGGGTTCTAGGACCATAATACCGGAGTTGAATATCCAGACATCGTTTCCAGTGGCCGACATTTGAGGAAAATGGAAGAGAATGTCGAGATTACGAAGGAGAATGATATCGGCGTCAATGAAGACAACCTTGTCATAATCTGTAAGTTGCCACAGTCGAAACTTGCTGTAATTGTATTCGTTGTAAGAATCTTTTTCAGCAAGTGGGTTTCTAATGCGGAGAATACGACGGAGTTGCCAGCCTGCAGCGGCTAGGGCTCCAAGTTTAGAGGCCGAGATGGAGTCATCGTGGAGGAGTATGAGGTCGCGGTTGGTGTTTGTTTGACGGAGACTTTGAGCTAAAGTAATGGCACCGCAGACATAAGACTCAGAAGAGTGAAGAACGGTTGCGTAGGCTTCACGTTTTGCTCTTCTTGTCTCTGCTTCTATCTTTGATAGGTCGTACACTTCGTCTATGCCACCTTTTTTTTAATTACGAAACAATTACACCGAATTAGTAAAATAGATTACAAAAAAAAGTATTGTTCTAAATATTAAAAGTGTTATCTTTTAATAACTAAAACATTAATTTTAGGTTTCCCTAAATATCTAAAAAAAAATTTGAATAACTTAATTTGAAATTTCAAAATATTTTTTTTTTAAATGTAAGAAGATCGGATACGACAGAAAAAAATGTAAGAAGACGAGACAACTCTAACTCTCTAAATATTAGAACGGTATTGAGATCACATAACATTTTTTTTAACGAAAAACCAGATAACATATAGTAAACAATAATTTATTTAACGATAAATATGATTTAAAAAACGATTTATAACTAAGAAGACCACTCTGCTTTAAAAAGAATTAAGAAGACCAGCGCCCTATGATATACATCTTAACAATATATTTATTTAAAGGTTGGTCTCAACTCTCAAAATCAAAATACTTCCATCTCGAGTTTGGTGATTATTTACAGAATTGTAGTATTTGTCACTTATATTTAAAATTCAGTTAAACCCTCCACTTTTTACTACCAGGTGTTAAAGTTGATGTACCCGTATTAATAAAATTGTTAGAGTGATAAAAATAACTTTATTTAATATGTAATAATCATAATGATTGAATGCTAACGTCTAAATAAATTAAATATTATATGAATTCGCAATATATATATATATATATATATATATTTTTTAACTTTTTTTTGTCGCAGTTTTTTTATCTAAAATATGTTTCTTTGATTCCAAAATTTTAGTTACATTTGAAATTGTAAAATAAAAATAATCCAAAAGTAATTATACAATTATAAGAGTAACAATATTTTAGTAAAACATACTGAAAAAATATTTTATTTTGTTTCCAAGCAAAATTAATTTTATTATTTTATTCGACATACCATCTATGCATATATACACATACAGAGACACATGTGTATATTGAAGGTTTAAATATAAATATAACATAAGAGATTCTATAAGTCGTTGTTACTAATGTGGCCACATATGCGAATAAAATATAAAAGACGATTTGGAAAATAATTGCGTATTATGAAACTCCTTAAGAAAAATAATAGAAGATAGCTTAAATGACAATCAATATATAAATATTAATTTGGTGGTTAGGAAAAAACAGACCTAGAACTCAACAAATCAATATATAAATCTAACCACTTTATCGTTTAATTAAAGACATATCAACTAATTCACCAAACATATAAGACTTGTTTTATACTACAATTCAAAGTTGGTACCTTCCACATCTATTAAGTTACATTGTCTTAGTCACACTTTATGACTTCTTTTTGCCATTATCTTATTATTACTTAACCTATGAGCCAAGAGAGTATGTTCGCTCAATTTCAGTTTTACTTTTAACAACGCAAGTAAGTTCGAAATAAAACGAAAAGCAAAACCTATACATTAAAATCTCTTAAAAACCTTAGAGAATTAAGATATTACGCTACGTAATAAAATTTATATTTTTATTTAGTTGTTTATATATATATATATATATTTAAAGACTGATTAGATTTGAACTCTTTTTAAAATGGAATCACTATTTATTCAATTATTAATTTATTATAAAAGATTTAAGGAGTTTTGATTTGTGGGATTCTTTTTTTTTACTCGAGTTAAACCTTTTTACATATACATAAATTATTAAATTATATAGTTATTTCTTAGACGAGACTTGAAACTAAGTCCATCGATATCTGAGCACCCTTCTCACTAGGAAAACTACCACCTTTTTGTTATTTATTTTGGTTCGATCGATCAATTGGGAGTTTGGGTTATTTTTCTAACATTTAGTATCAATATTGATAAGAAAAACAAAAAAATGGATTGTTGAGTAAAATATACCTTGAGGTGCCCACAGAGGAAGAGCAAGATTGCAAGAACCAATCGGCAAATTAACCTTCTGCTGTAACCTAGCAACATCTGGTCGATAAAACGACCAATCTTCTTCAACTTTTTCTAAATCATCACACCGGAAAATCTCAATCATTGGTCGACATTTACTCCAAAACAACACTTTACTCTTCCATCTCCAATCTTTCTTCCCTTTCTTGGCTACCAAGTTAGCCGCAACCAAGTTAACCTGCAACCTCAAAACCTCTCTTCTCCATCCTTCTTCAGGGTAACTACAAGGTAGCTTCACTACTATCAAATCCAACTTCCCTAAACTTTCGAAATCTGGCATCGGAATCTCAGGACAAGAAGGAACTTCCATTTCTTCCTCTTCATCTATCCACTCTGGAAACAAATCTTGCCATGTAAGGAGCTTAGAAACACGCTCAAACTGAATCTGAATTGTTTCTCCATAACGTTTCCATTGGCTCAGATCAGATTCATCCATGTTTACAATCCCAATCTTGGGATTGATCAAGCCTCGTGTAAGAATCTCATCAATGAAGCTTGGTGGGTCTAGTTTGGTTTGGCTAGTAGATGAATTACTTCGGTTATCTTCAATAATGATTTCTTGCATCTTTACTCCTCTTTCAACCTTGGGATGGCAATCATGAAAGGAGCAGCCAAAGAAGGAAGCAGCGTTTGTGAAGTAGAGTGAAGAAGAAGGGTGAAGAAGGAAAGCAGTGTAGAGAAGGAAAGAGAGAGGAAACAAAACTAAGTTGAAGCGTATGAGAGTGGCCTTGGATGGAATCATCTTCATCATCATTGTTTTGCAATTTCTCAAAGACCAACATTTCTCTCCCATTTTATATCCTCCTATGCTCTCTCTCTCTCTCTCTCTCTCTCTCTCTCTCTCCGCATACATATATAAGATATATACACGGAACCGTGTTAGGCAATAGAGATATAATAACGACAAACAAAAACATATTGAAAAATTCCATTGGGTGTATCAAAGGGTTTCTTTACTCAAAAACAAAGCTGCTAAATAGTAATATTAATTTTTATAATAATAATATTCATAAAAATAATAATAAATAATAGGAAATATGGTAAAACAAACCACAAACTTTATTGATTTGGTGAAAAAAATTCTTAGTTTTAAAAATGGTGTTTTAGACCACGAATTTTGATAACCGAGGTTTTTAGACCCATGAACTTTGAAAATCAGATTTTTAAAGCTCTACGAGATTTTTTTAATTAAAATTAAACTTTGAATATCAAACTATATCATAGTTTCAAACTTAAAAAATATATATTTCAAATTTGGATTAATAAAACTATAATTTCAAGTTTAAATTTGAGATTTTAGTTTTAAAAACCTGATTAATAGAGTTTAGGGTTTAAAACACTCAATTATCAAAGTTCATGGTTTAAAAATTCATTTTAGAAGTTGACAGTTTTTTACGATAACAATAACAATAATTTAACAAAAACCCAAAATTAGAATAACAAAAATGATATCTCACAAAAAAAATAACAAAAACGATAATTACAACGCGAATAAAAATATATAATATTAAATCATTTTGCTACTGAAGTAAAAAAAAAATAGTATGTGTTGATGCCGTAATTAAACAACCAGAAATACAAAGAGGATTTTAATCGACGGACTCTAGAGGTACGAAAGACAGACTAAATCTAAAGAATTTTAGTGCGTACATAGGATTTTGTATCCTCTCTAGGGTTTTTCTTCGGTCTCTTATAGCAAATTCCGCCAACCGCTCAACACCGTATTCATGCCTTCCCTTGACTCACTCTCCACTGTCGAAGCCGCAGACTGGTGACTTGGCGGACACTTCGGTCTCTTATAGCTTTTCTCTTTATTTTTCTTCCTTTATCTTTGTAGCACTTTTAGATTTCAATCAAGTAATGTTTTTCAGTATGTTTCGTTCGATTTACAACATATGTGAGTAGTTAGTAGTTAGGTTTAGAGTTCAGTAGGTGACTACGATCATGGTTACACATAATTAGACAAAGTATCATGTGTTCCTTCACCTAACGTTGTAAGTAATGCTTAGATTTAGTCTGATCAACTAAAACTATGATGTAAGATGAATCCTAGATTGCGAGAGCCGGTAGAAAGAGTTTGAAAGCCGTTAGAAGTGAGCAATTTGTTAAGTGGTGACGAGAGTTGGGCTTAGGAAGTTGTAGACATATCTAGTTCCCTGTTCGATTTAATGCATGCTAGTTATAGGTGAGAGATTGTGATTCCTCATAAGAGTGAGAGAGTGAGGCCAGTTTCAAGTTCTTTTTAGCATAGGAATCGCGAGTTATCACACGAGAGTGGGCCGGTTCAATGTTTATGGTAGAGTCTGGGCTGTTAGAATAGGTGTCTGAATAATTGTCTGACCGAGTATCGCATGATCCGTAAGACTCTAGACTTAACGTTTTTAGTTATTGAATTTTCTTAGTTTTCAATTTTTGCTTTGCTTAGTGACAAAACCCCATAAAAATCGTTTCTGTCTTAGCTTAGATTAGAGTTCAAACCCGCATGCTTACTTGCTTCCCTTGGATCGACCCGCTACTTACTACATCACCCCTTGTGGTCGGGAAGTCAAGGTCTTATTAATTTTAAAATTAGATCACCATATTGCACTCATAGACACGACGGTAGATCAATTTTTGGTGCCGTTGCCGGGGAGGCATAGTAACTGTAGGATTGAAGGAAAGTTTAAGTCTAAGATTTTTGATCTTTTCGTTTTGTTTTTCTCGTGTGTTTCAGGTGCATGACAAGGCAAAGCAACACGTCTAAGCCCCTCTTGAACCCAACACTCGAAGAACTAGCCAGAACGGAAAGAAGTTTGAGAAAAAAGAGGTCCACTCCAGCAACAATGGGCGATAACATGGAAAATCAAGCGCAGAATCAAGAACAGGATCCAGCGCTACCACAGCTGCGGGCGCAGATGAATCAACTCGAAGAACGGTTTCTGCATGTGGTACAGCTGTTGGAACGTCATAACGCTCAGCAACCTGTAAGATTAATTTATGGTGTATATAAGATTATTTATATGCACACAACAATAATATACATGACCCCTAAGATCTTTAAGCGATTAGATTAATTACATAACATGATCATGATGCATAAGGACGATTATCAGAGTACCTCCACTCATTGCGGAAATGGAATGGCCGGAACCTCCTTCGTAAGTGGTGGTGTCCTCCTTTGATGACTTCGGAAATGGAGGATGGCACCTAGAACTTAAGTTTGGAGATTAGGTTTCTCTCCCCTTGCCTATAAACCTTTCTTTACTTAATGTGTTGTNTGGAGATCATAATCTTCCTGAGTACTATCCTCTGTTATTGGATCTGGCTCTTCAATACGTAATGCCAAATCCAAGTCTAGTACTCCTAAAGTGAACTCAACTTTCTCTTTCCATTCTGAGAAGTTGGTTCCAGTGAGAATCGGAACAGTAGAAATCATGGATGACAAATTAACAGGAATTGAAGCTGCAATCATTAATTTGAGATACAACAAGTCTTAATTAGGCTTCTTAACCTTAACACAACACAATTTTATAATGCATATGACAAGAAAACCTATGGTGCTTCTGTGGGTAGTCAACCATAATTTTCACCAATAATTCATAGCATTTTATTCATTAATGAGTGAGTATAAAATATCTTTTTATATATACACAAGTCCTTTAGTGATTTGATCATATTTCATGTGTTATAGTCTACCTGTGGTATTTAATACATAAATATATCAAAATCACATACAAATTATACTAAGATAAAGCCACTGTGGTGGTATCTAAATCCTCAATTCATTTGCATGTTATAAAGAAATATAATTTTCTTTCATTAATTATCCTTTATGGATTTGTGATAAACATAATTCACAAAGCCCCTCAATTCACATAAAACTTAAATCACAATTATTAACTAGAATTCTTTCTTAATTTCTAGATAATTATCATGAGCATATTACACTTTATAAATTAATTTAATGCTTTCAACCATGCTTTGATACCACATGTAAGATTAATTTATGGTGTATATATGATTATTTATATGCACACAACAATAATATACATGACCCCTAAGATCTTTAAGCGATTAGATTAATTACATAACATGATCGTGATGCATAAAGGACGATTATCGGAGTACCTCCACTCATTGCGGAAATGGAATAGCCGGAACCTCCTTCGTAAGTGGTGGTGTCCTCCGTTGATGACTTCGGAAATGGAGGATGACACCTAGAACTTAAGCTTGGAGATTAGGTTTCTCTCCCCTTGCCTATAAACCTTTCTTTACTTAATGTGTTGTACACTTAACTTGTGATGCCAATATGATGGGCTAGAAGTATGTATTTATAGGTGGGGAGAGGACCTAATTCCTTGAGATTCTTTAATCCTAACCATCCATCATGGTTAAGCCTAAGGTGACAAGTGTTTAGACAAGTGTTATGCAATAACACTTGCTTAATGCCAAAGCTTAAACATGTGTCATGCCAAGTGTTAAACTATGACTCTTTAATACATGCATATACTTTAGGCTTGACATGTGTTATTGCCACTAATCTCTTTTCATTCTAACACTTGTCCATACTTACATACAAGGAATAAACTTCTCATTATCCATTACACATTTGTTTTACCAAGATGATTAAGATTAGCACTCCCATAAGAAAACATGGATTTACTAATGACCACACTTATAGGAAAGGAATAAAAACATAATATTCCTTACACAACCACAACCGAGAGGAGAAGAGATTGGACAAGCTCATCGTCCACATGCCTTCTATCAGGCTACATCTCCCATAATTCTCCCTCCAATGATGAGGCAGGACTTCGAGCTGAAGCCGAACGTCATTGGGCCTACTGAAGCCAATTTATTCTGCGGTCTAGCTCATGAAAACCCAATGCAAAATCTAGAGCGTATCAAGAAGATCTATGGGATCCAGAAGATAAATGGAGTTAGTCAAGACTACATTAAGTGTAAACTCTTTGAGTTCTCACTTGGAGATAGAGCAGCTACTTGGCTCTCATCGCTACCTGCGAATAGCCTCAATGGATGGTTAGCTGTTTGGAATGCTTTCCTAGACCAATTCTTCACCTAAACGAAAACAACTGAATTAAAGCTGAAGATCTCTGCATTCAAACAACTATCAGGAGAAACCTTCTCTGAAGCTTGGGAGCATTTCAAGGGCTATAGAAGACAATGCCCACACCATGGATTCTCTGACACCCAACTCCTCAATACTTTCTATGAAGGAGTTAACAGGGGACATAAAACAGCCATGGATGCAGCTAGTAACGAGAACTTCATGACACGTGCTGTCGTAGACGGTACCCAACTCATAGAGAATCTAACAGAAAGCTCAGGAAGCAATGCTCAAGAGTATGATCACAACAAACCAGTACACTCAATTAACTCTCAGAAGATCATAGAGCGGCTGGAAGCGATAAAAAAATTACTTAAGGATAGTGTTCAAGCTTGTGAGCAACAGGAGATAGCATACGCCCAAGAAGAGGGCGTGAATTACGTGAATGGGCAGCCTAGGCAGGGGTTCAACATGAACTACAGGAACAACCCAAATCTGTCCTACGGGAATCTCAATGTGGAAAACCCACAGGATCAGGTATACACTAACCCACCTCCAATTTTAAACAATAATCTGTGTTGTGTTTCTACAAGTTCAGCAAGGGTACCAAGGACAGCAGGCTGTGCGTCGTCTCCAACCGCAACAGGCGAGAAGTTTAATCAACTAGAGACCTTAAGTGCAATTCAATGTACCTTACCAACAACCTTGATCTACCGCAGAGGTTCTTATGCGTGCAGTGTGGTGATCTAATTTTAAAATTTGTAAACGTCTAATTCCCGACCACAAGGGGTGTTGTAGTAGTATGAGGTATCGATCCAAGGGAGGCTAAACAAACATGCAATTTCAAAGTTAAACTTAAACTAAGACAAAGTAAGTTTTGAGGGGTTTTATGTCACTAGCGAGCGAAATTAAAATACGAAAATTCAATAAACTAAAACGTTAAGCTGAGGGATCTACGGATCATGCGATACTTGGTCAGACAACGATTAAGACTTCTATCCTAACAGCCTAGACTTCTACCGTTAAATATTGAACCGACCCACTCTCGTGCGTCTATCGCGGTCCCTATGC
>KE150699.1:1784-38410 GCA_000411095.1 Aethionema arabicum
ATATTTATGGATTTGTTATATTAAATTTTGACCAATTTCTTTAATATTTATGGATTAGTTATATTGAATTTTGACCAATTTCTTTAATATTTATGGATTAGTTATATTGAATTTTGACCAATTTTTTTTAATATTTATGGATTAATTATATTGAATTTTGACCAATTTCTTTAATATTTGTGGATTTGTTATATTAAATTTTGAGTAATTTAATTGAAACGCTTCTAGACACCATTTAACTCCGATTTGCGTGCTTTACTTGGTTTCTATTCATAACTCTTTCTCTCTGATTGATGCATTTTAATTTCTCCATTAATTTGCAATTCAACTAATAAAACTGATTTTGAAATCATACGACAAAAAAAAAATAAAAAAATTCACATTTGCGTCTAGACCCATTTTTATAAGAGTATAAAAAAAACAATATAATCTCATCAAACCATTACCAATAAATAAATGATTTCACTGATAAAAAAGTTAAAGAGAGACATGAGGAACATTAGATTCCATGGACACATATCAATCAAGATTCCTTCATTTTCTCAAAGTTTATAGCAAACATAAAGCAAAAATTGTAACTTTTTTTTAGGGTAATCAAATCTTGTAAACATGTGTGATTCCAAGAAGATGGAAGCATTTTCTCATGATAGGTATCAGAAACGCCTCAGACGCCAAAGCGATATCACCGAATTAAGCGTCCATTTAATTAATATTCGTTTCTTGTATCTTAAGTCACGATACCTCAAATTTGAGGTTTCTAAAACCTTAGATTTGATTTGTTCCAATGCTAAAATCTTAAATTTATCTTTAAAAATATAATTAATTTATACTAAAGTTGAGACACCAAACATGTTTAAAAGGGAGCAAAACAATACAAAAGGGGCACCTTTGCAACAAAATTGATTAGAAAACAAGAAAATTAAAAAATGAATAACTCCAGGTCCAGAAGATGAAAGAAACAACAAAATGAATAAGAAGATAATTTAAGATGTTAAAATAGGAGGGATCCAACACATAGTAATACAGAGAGGGTCATAACGAAGATAAAGACTAGTCGTCTGAGAAGCGAGATCCCATATACCAACACTAAAAAGACCACAAGCAAAGTAAACCGAATTCGGTTTAAGACCAGAATACTCACTAGTCGAGACACAAAAAGCTTCATTATCCCCCACAAAAATGCATAAATCCCCAATATCTTTAGTTGCAGTGTACGAACAATTCTCTCCTTCTTCATCTTGCTTATAAACAACTATCATATGAGTATGATGAGTACCGTCCTTTTCATTGTAATGGGTTGCCGTTGCCCTTCAAAATATATTGTTATATGAAAAATAAATAATTAAAAGCTTAAATATCAAACAACAACACACAAAACCAAATAGTATTTACTAAACTTACCAAGCAACAAGGAATAATTCGCCAGAAGGTGACTCTACAAATTGTTCTTTGGTACTGATACCAAGAACGTCACGGTCAGCTCGACGATGACTAAAGTCCTCATACTCCTCTGGTACGGTACTGATAAGGGATGGGTAACCAATAACCGGAGGAGTAACTAAACCGGATTTAGGAGTCAAATCAATTGGATCCGTACAATCCTTATCACGATTATTCAAGTAAAATCTCTCATCTCTCTCCGAATACATCACATTTGAACATGCAAAAGATTCATAAGGGATCTCTATCTGAGTCCACTCCGAGTCACCCACTCGGCATAAACTCAGTCTTGACCTGTAAAACTTAACCGCAACTACGAAGTCACCACCGTTGATGACCGGAGAAGAAACAGAGACATTATTAACTATTCCGCCGTTCTCATTAACAAAGTGTAATTGAGGTAAAGATATGATCTTTCGCTTCTTCATTTTCGAATCGATCTCTACTAGATCAACACTAGAATCTTTTTCATTTTTAATCACTAAGTAATCTCTAGAAGATCCAATCACATTAAGAGTTTGGTTTTGGTTTTGGATCTTGAGATTGGTGAGCACCTCTTTGTTTGTGGTTGGATCGTAGAGGAGAAAGTTTCGAAAGTCATCAAGGAGCAGATATGGTTTCGACCTTAACGTTTTCGCCCTCGTCGAGAAACAAGAGGAGAACGGTTTCTTGCTTAAAGCTAGCTTCGAGATTGGCCACACAACCTGAGACATTTTTTTTTTTTTTCACTTTTTCTTTTTTTTTTCTTTTGAAAAAACTAATTTGTTCATTTTGAAGGAATTTATTACGTCTATATATAATCTCTATTATTATTTGAAAAAAAAATGATTTATTTACACCATTTGCCACTATAAAGTAATTGAAATATTGTTTGGTTACATGGATAGTTAATGGCAAAAATCTCAAATATATTTGAGTTTTTGACTGGTTACACAACCGACTCATATTAGCAATAAATACGTGAATTCAAAAAAAAAATCAGGAAAGATTCTCTTTAGACTAAAGACTTTAGTTTATAAATGGAAAAATGGTAAAATAAACCACAAAGTTTGCTGATTTGGTGAAAAATCCCATCAACTTTCAAAATAGATTTTTAAACCATGAACTTTGATAATTGAGTGTTTTAAACCATGAACCCTAATAATCAATTTTTTTAACTAAAATCTTAAATTTAAAGTTGAAATTATAGTTTAATTAATCTAAATTTGAAATATATTTTGTTTGTTAAAGTTTGAAACTATAGTTTTATTTGATATTCAAAGTTTAATTTTAAATAAAAAAAATTTCGTAGAGCTTAAAAACCCGATTTTCAAAGTTCATGGTCAAAGTTCGTGGTTTAAAAAACCATTTTTAAAGCTGATGGTTTTTTTCACCAAATCAACAAAGTTTGTGGTTTATTTTACCATATTCCTTTTATAAATCTCATGGGAAAATATCAGGGGATAATATCAATATTAATGGGAAGACTATTAATCACGTTAATTTTTTTAAAAAAAAAACAGTAGCAAATAGCAATATCAATATTAATTTTTTTTGGTAAAAAATATCAATATTTAACCTTATTTAAAATCAGTAGTAGGATTTTTTCTCGAAATATGATTTAAAATCTTAATTTATAAGTTTTTGGTTATTTTGATTGTTAAATCGAATTGATTTGTTTCGATTTTCTATTGATTTCTTGACAAATCTTGCTCTAAACATTGGGTATTGGTTTAATTAGGGATTTTTATGAAAAAAAAAACTAATTTGTTAATTTTAAAGACATTTATTATGTTTATATAATTCAATTTTTTGAAAATTATAGTAGCATCTTGGAAATTATAATTGGTAAACCCTACAAAAATGACACATTTGCAAAAAAATGTTTGAATTAGGGCATTTTGGGTTATTCTTCTAATAGTATCTTAGATATTATGTAATATTTTTTAATTGATTTTTTTACCATATTTTCATAATTTAATATGATTTTATAATTATGTAGTTTATTTTATTTTTATTTTTCTTGTAATCCTATAAAATGTTAAACTTATATTCAATAACTAGCGGAATAAAACTTTCTATTACTTAATAATTAATTAAAAAATCAAATTTCTTTTTTTCGTATAATTAGTTAACTTAACATTATGTGTTTCTTTCCTCTGTCATTTTTCCATTTTTATGAAATTCTTTTCCCAAGAAATCGACTAGTAAAAAAAAATAAGATTATAAATTTGATGCACTTTCGGAGTTTAGCTAATTTTTTTCCTTTACCTTGGAGAGCAAGTCTTATATGTATGTAGTATCCTTTATTTTCTCAATTTAATCTTCAGCTTTCTTTACATATAAATTTGATTATTTTTAAGGTTTTAGGCTTTAATAAATGATTATTTTTATATTCGTATAAATTATCTTATAAGATCAATAACTTATATTTAAAATTTTGAACAAAATAGATATTTATCTCATAGAATCGTATTTAGATTTTTGTAAAGGAAAAATATCAAATTATTTAAAGAAAGCTGAGATTAAGTTGAGAAAATAAAGGATACTACATAAATTATATAAACCTAATAAACCCCTTTAAAATGAACAAAATAGTTTTTTTTTCATGAAAACCCCTAATTAAACCAATACCCAAGGTTTAGAGCAAGATTTGTCAAAAAAAAAATCGATAGAACATAAAAATAAATCAATTCTATTTAACAATCAAACTAACCAAAAACTTATAATTTCAGATTTTCTAATCATATTTCGAGAAAAAATCTTACTACTGATTTTAAATAAGCTTAAATATTGATTTTGATACTGTTTTTTTCAATTAACGTGATTAATAGTCTTTCCATTTTAAAAAAAATGATATTCTTTCCAGATTTTGTTTCCATGAAACTGAGATTTATAAATTAAAGAGAATCTTTCCTGATTTTTTTTTGAATTCACGTATTTATTGCTAATATGAGTGAATTGTGTAACGAGTCAAAAACTCAAAAATATTTGAAATTTTTTGCCATTAATTGAGGGAAATTTGCAAAAATGTCCTCGTTCAAGTTTTTTTTTGCAAAAATGCCCTAATATTATACCCAATATTCAATTAGGACATTTTGCATAATTAATTTTTTGAAAATTTCTTCATTCAAACATTTTTTGGAAAAATATCATAATAATCGAGTCAAGGGTATAATTGGTAAACCTTACAAAAATAACACATTTGCAAAAAATGTTTGAATTATGGTATTTTAAGTAATTCTTCATTAATTATCCATGTAACCAAACAATATTTTCAATTATTTTATAGCGGCAAATAGGGTAAATAAATCAATTTTTTTTTAAAGTCTTTGTGAATTTCTAGTTTTCAAATAATACTAGAGATTATATATAGACGTAATAAATTCCTTCAAAATGAACAAATTAGTTTTTTCAAAAGAAAAAAAAAGAACGAAAAAGTGAAAAAAAAAATGTCTCAGGTTTTGTGGCCAATCTCGAAGGTACCTTTAAGCAAGAAACCCTTCTCCTCCTCCTCCTCATGTTTCTCGACGCCGGCAATGTCGAAGTCAAAACCATATCTGCTCCTTGGCACCTTTAACCTTAACCGCTACGATCCAACCACAAACAAAGAAGTGGTCAAGAATCTCAAGATTCAAAACCAAAGCCAAACTCTTAGGAATCATTTCAAAGATTCTCTTCCCATTGGATCTTCTAGAGGTTACTTAGCTATAAGAAACAGAACAGATTCTAGAGTTAATCTAATAGAAATGTCTAATGATCAATTGAAGGAGCCAAAGATCATATCTTTACCTCCGTTGATAGAAACGTATAGAGAATTTGTTACAAATGTCTCTATTTCTTCTCCGGTCAACGGTGGTGATGTCATAGTTGCTGCTAAGTTTATTGGGTCAAAACTGAGTTTATGCCGAGTCGGTGACTCCGAGTGGACTCAGATAGAGATCCCTTATGAATCTTTTAGATGTTCAAATGTGATGTATTCGGAGAGAGATGAGAGATTTTACTTGAATAATCGTGATAAGGATTGTACCGATCCAATTGATTTCACTCCTAAATCCGGTTTAGTTATTCCTCCGGTTATTGGTTACCCATTCCGTATCAGTAACGAACCAGAGGAGTATAAGAAGTTTAGTCATTGTCCAGCTGACGTTGGCCATATCGGTATCAAAGAACAATTTGTAGAGTCACCTTCTGGCGAATTATTCCTTGTTGCTTGGTAAGTTTAGTAAATACTATTTGATTTTTTGTGTTGTTGTTTGATATTTAAGTTTCTAATTATTTATTTTTGATATAACAATATATTTTGAAGGGCAAACCGTTACATTTATGAAATGAATACTCGTATTCATATGATAGTTGTTTATAAGCAAGATGAAGAAGAAGGGGGGGGGAGATTTGTTCGTACACTCCCACTAAAGATATTGGGGATTTATGCATTTTTATCGGAGAAAACGAACCTTTTTGTGTCTCGGCTAGTGAGTATCCTGGTCTTAAACCGAACTCGGTTTACTTTGCTAGATTTTTGTCGGGTTTTGGTGTATGGGATCTCTCTTCTCAGACCATTCTTTCTCTTGATTCTAAATACTTATTATCTCAACTTGTACCTACTTACTGTTGGATCCCTCCTACTACTACTCCTATTTTAACATCTTAAATCTTTTTTTTTTTTGAAGTATCTTCATATTAATTCTTGTTTTCTTCATATTCTAATATATTTATGGTTGTTTTCTTATGTTTCTTGCGGTTTAAAATAATAAAATAATATTAACATATTTTACTAATTGTATTTCAATATCAATTTTTTTTGTTTTTTTAGTCATTTGGTTTCAAATCTGACTAATAATTTTTAGATAATTATGAAGAAAAACTAGTAAGATCCTCTAAACAACCATATGAAATTAGAATCAAAGATTGTAAAATTGAGAAAAAAAATTACATTGTTTTTTCTTTTTCAGATTAATGTTTTTGGATGCATTACAATGAAAAAAGAAAAGAGATGAAAAAGTTGATTTAGAGAATTAATTAAAGGCTTGTGTTCTTTACATGTTCTTCAATTAGCGTTAATTTAATTACAGTGATTTGATTTGAAATTTTTAACAATCAAAACTAATGCCTAATTTTGTAAAACGAAATTGTTGTCATCGTCTTCAATTTCCGGTAGGTTAGTTTATATCACTACAAAAATAAAAAAATATATTAGTATCTTCTATATTTTTTTTTACGTAAAATTTATAAGAAAATAATATATATATATATTAAAGTATTGATCTGTTAATACAAAATACTTTTGGATATTTATATTACACGATTATTTTTACAATAAGATCAATATATAACTTATATTTAAAATTTTGAACAAAATGAATATTTATCTCATAGAATCGTATTTAGATTTTTTACATGAAAAATATCAAATTATTTAAAGAAACCTGAAGATTAAATTGAGAAAATAAAAGATACTACATACATATAAGACTTGCTCTCCAAGAAAAATGAAAACAAAAAAATATTAGCATTTTTGTTTAATAGAAGAAAATATAAGGTATTTTCTGTGCTTTGACTACTTTTATTTTCCATTACTGTTAAGTCAAATCCAAACAAATCCAAAAAAATATTTCAAAAAAGATAATATAAAAAACCACTTATTTAAACCCAATACCCCATGTTTAGAGCAAGATTTGTCAAGAAATCAATAGAAAATCGAAATAAATCAATTCGATTTAACAATTAAAGTAACAAAAAAACTTATAAATTTTTATTTTGAAATCATATTTCCAGAAAAAAAATCTTACTACTGATTTTAAATAAGGTTAAATATTGATATTACTACTGTTTTTTTATAAATTAACGTGATTAATAGTCTTTAAATTTAAAAAACGGATATTCTTTCATGATTTGTTTTTCCATGAAACTGAGATTTATAAATTAAAGAGAATCTTTCTTGATTTGGTTTTCAATTCGTGTATTTATTGCTACGTTGACTGAGTTATGTACCGATTCAAACTCAAAAATATTTGACATTTTTGCTAGTATAAATTATCCATGTAACCAAACAATATTTCAATTATTTTATAGTGGCAAATG
The DNA here is from genome assembly GCA_000411095.1 of Aethionema arabicum. NCBI lineage: Eukaryota > Viridiplantae > Streptophyta > Magnoliopsida > Brassicales > Brassicaceae > Aethionema > Aethionema arabicum. The sequence goes on from KE150699.1 coordinate 9,288, forward strand.
GTGTAAATAAATCTATCCTTTTAAAGTATTTGTGAATTTCTAGTTTTCAAATAATTAATCTATTAGAGATTATATAAACGTAATAAATCCCTTTAAAATAAACAAATTAGATTTTCCAAAAAAAAAAAAAAACCAAAAAGTAAAAAAATGTCTCAGGTTCTCTGGCCAATCTCGAAGCTACCTTTAACCAAGAAACCGGTCTTCTCCTGTTTCTCGACGGCGACAACAACGTCAAGGTCGAAACCATATCTTCTCCTTGGCAACTACGATAACTTCTACGTTCGAAACAAAAAAAATGTCCTCAAATTTGACTTCTACGATCCAACTAGAAACAAAGAGTTCGTCAAGAATCTCGAGATTCAAGACGACCAAAGTCAAACTCTTAGAAATCTTTTCAAGAAATCTGATAAAACGATCAGATCTTCTAGAAGTTACTTAGTTTTAAGAAATAGAAAAGATTCTAGTGTTAATCTGATAAAACGATCAGATCTTCTCAAAAGGTTATTTATAATTATCATCCTCATGACTACTCACCAGATTTTATGTTTTGGATCCCTCCTACTCCTATTTTAACATCTTAAATCTTATTTTCTTTGTTTTTTTTCATATTCTAATATATTAATGGTTGTTTTCTTGTGTTTCTTGCGGTTTAAAATAATAAAAATAATATTAACGTATTTTAGTAATTGTATTTTAATATCAAATTCTTTTTTTTTTTGTATGTCATTAATTTGGTTTCAAATCTGAGTAATACTTTTTAGATAATTATGAAGAAAAACTAGTAAGATTCTCCAAACAAAACCATATAAAAGTATAACAATTTCAATCTCAACTTCACATGTCAAAAATTAGGCTTTGTTTCAATTCTTCACGGATTATTATAGACGGATTTGCAAGGAATATATGTATCCATTTGATGAAATTATATATGTATCCATTTAACTCCATTACTTGGTTTCTATTCATAACTCTGTCTCTAATTGATGCATTTTAATTTCCCCATTAATTTGCAATTCAACTAATTAAAGCAAATTTTGAAATCCATAAGAAAAAAAGAAAAAAAAAAGATCTGATATCCGTCTAGACAGTATAAAAAAAAAATATAATCTCAGCAAACCATTACCACTAAATTAAATGATTTCACTAAAAAAATAAGTCAAAGAGAGACATGAGGAACATTAGATTCCATAGTCACATATCACTCAAGATCCCTTCATTTTCTCAAAAAGTTTTTTAGCAAACATAAAAGCAGTGTCTCACTAATTGTGCAGAAAAATTGTAAACTTTTTTCTAGGGTTCATCAAATCTTGTAAACAGGTGTGATTCCAAGAAGATGAAAGCATTTTCTCATAACAATGGCTGTTGCTTCACACAGTAGAAGACGGCTTGTTTCTTCTGCTGAGCCGTTGACCTGTAAAAAGCCACACCATGTTTTAAGTCATGATCACGACTAAGGTTTCAATACAAAAAAAAATCAATGATTCGGTTAAATCAATACAAAAAAAATCGAGAAAAATCGGTAAAGAAATCTGAGAAATCGGTAAAAATCGACCTAATTGGTAAAAATTGAAGAAAACATATACTATTAATATTGAATAAATTAATGTGGAGATAGCAAACAAATATATGTTTAGAAGATACGAAATTCCAGAAAAGCTCACTTTATTTTAGTTTTATGTGTCTTTTATTACACTGATTATAATTTATAAATTTGGGTTTCTACTAAGATTTAATATAAACTTTAATTTTTTCTGAAAAAATCTAATATTCTTTAACAAAAAAAAAAATATATTCCAAATTTGAATTAATTAAAGGGAAAATGGTAAAATAAACCACAAATTTTGTTGATTTGGTGAAAAAATCCATCAACTTTCAAAACAGATTTTTAAACCATGAACTTTGATAATTAAGTGTTTTAAACCATGAATCCTAATAATCAATTTTTTTTAACTAAAATCTTAAATTTAAACTTGAAATTATTGTTTAATTAATCCAAATTTAAAATAAATTTTGTTTGATAGAGTTTGAAACTATGGTTTAATTTGATATTCAAAGTTTAATTTTAATTAAAAAAAATTCAGAAGGCTTAAAAACCCAATTTTCAAAGTTCATGGTCTAAAAAAACTGAGGGTTTTTTTCACCAAATCAACAAAGTTTGTGGTTTGTTTTACCATATTCCCTTAATTAACAATAATTTCAAGTTTAATTTTGATATTTTAGTTTAAAAAACTTGATTATTAGGGTTCATGGTTTAAAACACTCAATTATCAAAGTTCAAGGTTTAAAAATCTAGTTCAAAAGTTAATGGTTTTTTTTCACCAAATCAGCAAAATTCGTGGTTTATTTTACCATTTTCCCTTAATTATACTAAAGTAAGCTAAAGAATAGTTAGATATGTAGAACGTACCTGACAATTAGAGTAGAATTTGGTGTAGAATTCGGATAAATTGTAGAGATACTCGCACAATACACTCGGTAACAAGTTGGTACATGCTTCTTCAACGGTCTACACAAATCATTTAAACATAGATTCCAGTTCTTCATCTTATGATCAAGAATAAAGTGCTCGTTAAAGTACAATATTCTGTAAGAATGTGTTAGGTTGTTACCTCGGCAAATTGAAGCAAGTGAAGCCCAAGTGCTCGTTCATCTGCATGAGCCAACACTAGCTCTCCTGTCTGTAATATAAGCAGATGTTGAAAGGTAAGATTTACAGAGGAATTCATTACTCTTTTGCAGTTACTGTATAATGTGAACTTAGCAATTTCCAGAAATGAAATGATAAGTGTAAACATTAACAATAATTTTATATGGATTATGGTCAAACAACCTTTGCAGTTTCACGTTCCCATAGATTTAAAATGGGTACAACAAATTTCATTTTATTTTTTTTTACCGAAAAACCCTATAATTTTGCAGTTTAGCTGAAAAATCCTCGTAGATTTAAGTTGAGAAAAAAATTCACTATTTTATTTTTTTGGCAAAAAAACACCCCTATCTCGTTTTCTGGTCAATAAAACTCTTTGTTAGTTTAATGAAATGGAAACAAAACCGCGAATTTTGATGAAACTAAAAAGAAGAAGAAAAAAAATCGTGGATTTATGATTTTTGTCAATGAATTTAAAGGATCTAGAGGTCGAGTTTTGCAGATTTGGGATGATAATGGTTTTCTGAAAACAGAAAATATAGGGGTTTTGTTGGCAAAAAAAAAAATAGAGGGTTTTTTTAATCATTTTAAATCTTGGGGGTTGTTTTTACTAAACAACGATTTTTGTAGCCATAATCCCAATTTTATAAAACGTTTAGAAATATGCTTCTGCTTTCAAACCAAAACGAAATCAGAGTTGCATATCGTAGAATATCATAAACAGAGCTTTAATGATGAAAACAGAGTTCAGGTACCAAAATAAATTGAATTAAGTAATTTTGAGAGTCCATGTTGTTTTTATTACCTTTTTGAGTTCCTCTATGTCTTTACCAGACTTTCTAATGATTGAACAGATCCGAGCATGAGCGTAAAGAAGGTAAACTGCTGTATTCCCCTGTGTTCATGACATGTAAAACTCGAACATGTAAGATCATTGCATAATGAAAATATGTAAAACTCGAACCTTAATGGTTTCAAACCTTGTCATTAAGCATTTGATCGAAGCTGAAGGTATAATTTGTCAATCTGTTGTTCTTCAGATCAGCATACCTTAGAACACAAAATTTAACCAATGTGAAAACATATGTTAGAACATCCACCATATTTGTGCAGCCTTGATTACAAAAATCACTGAAAAAATAGAAGGAATATGGTATTTTAGACCCTTAACTATCTCAGTTTAGTGAAAAAAAACCCCTCAAATATTAAAATGTTTTTTCAAAACTTGAACCTTGATAACCGGAGTTTTTAAACCCTACATGCTTTTTTTAAATCAAAATTAAAGTATAATCTCAAAATTAACCAGAAAATATAATCCAATCAAATTTGGATTAATTATACTTAATTTCAACTTTAAATTAGAGATTTCGGTTTCAAAAACCCGGTTATTAAGGTTTAAAGTTTAAGAAACCTGGTTATCAAAGTTCAAGATTAAAAAACCTATTTAGGGTTGTTTTCACCAAACGGAGAAAAATCGAGGTTTAAAATACCATAATCCCAAGAATATACTAAATACAATCCACTTTCATCAGGGAATGAATCAGCAGAATAGAGATGTTGCTTACTTTACAGCACCATATCCAACTGCTTGAGCAGTTTGGTCCAGCTCCTCGGGACTCCACTCTTTGTCTTTACCTGAACAGAGAAATAACATGTAAATGATGAATTAGAACATAAAATAACTGAACAAGTAACTGATTCAACAATCCAAAATTTAAACATTCTGACACAAAGTTATATATATACCACGCTCAATAAGTGCAGTTTTACTGCGAGTTTTGGCCTCATCTAGTAAATCAATTAAGCGAACAACTTCTGAAGACCGAGTTCTAAATCGCTTCCCATCTTCTCCAAGTACAAGACCAAAACCCACATGGCTTGTTCTAGGGTAAGCTTTGTCATTTTCTGGAAGCCAACCTGCTCTTTTAGCAGCCTGATTCAGTGTAACAGATTAGCCATAGTAAACAATGACAGTTTCAATCAAGATACTACATTTCATAAGATGTCGAAAACATAAAAATATTCATCAAACTTACTTTGAAGAACATATCAAAGTGTTGCTGCTGACCAACATCCGTCACATAAATAATCCATTCAGCTTTTTCTTCATTAAGCCGATACCTGCGCCAAGCAGATATTAGCATAACCAGACAATGTATGAGACACAATTCCAAAGATTGGTACTAAAATCTAGATTTATAGAAGAAATAGTCAAAATATAACTCACCAAAGAGCAGTCAGATCCGTTGATGCATAGTTAAAACCACCATCACTCTTTACAACAATCAATGGGATGTTGAAGCCTTCAAGACTAATCACCTGAGCACCTTGACTTTCTGTGACCAACCCTTTGTTAGTTAATTCCTCAATCACCTTGGGAATATAAGGATTGTAAAAGCTTTCTCCCTGTCACGAATTATCGTTCTTTCATTACAAACTGACATCATATCTCTTTTGGCTTTGCGCCAACTAATAGTTAGTATATATAGATAGTTCTTTACCTTCTCTTCAAGCTCAACTTGAAGGCGTTGGTAAACTTTGGCAAACTCGGTTCGGCTAATTTCACAAATCTTAGTCCAAGCACTGCGATAAATAGGATTCCCACCCTGCTCAGAACGAAAAAAAAGACGAGCAGGTATTTTAGATGGTGCAGCCAAAGACAGCTGCATATTAACACACTGCCAAAGAAAATAAGGCACTAGTGATTCACGTTAGGGAAATAGATAGTTACCTGAAGATGAACCACACCCTGTTGTGCCCTTTCCTTAAATTCAGGATCCGAATCAAACCTTTTTTTTGATTCTTTGTAAAATTCCTGCCAATCACATCTAAAGTTAGAAACAAATTGCTTTGGTTCTTCACGTAAAACCTGAGAGGCCATATGATGTAAGGCCTGACCTGAAGATCTCCAATCGCTGTCTCATTTACATTCTCTAAATCCGGAAATTTCTCAAAGAGGAACTCTATAAGCATGCCAAACTGCAGAACAAAAGAGAATTTAAATCGTCGATAAGTATAGGGATACAACAATACAGTGCAAATAGAACACTCTAATTTCAAGGTTCATAAATACTTTAGAAAGCAGAAAAGTACCTACCTGTGTTCCCCAGTCACCAACATGGTTTCTGCGCAGAACTTCAACCTTTGAATACTCGAGCATCCGAGCTAGCGTGTCACCGATGATAGTGGATCTTAGATGACCAACATGCATTTCTTTTGCAATGTTGGGAGAGGAAAAATCAACTACAGCTCTTTTAACGGAAAGAGTAGGTGCCCATGTATCAATACCATCATTAAGCATATTCACAATGCTCTGCATATAGTTATTAATCGGTTAGACTAAACACGAGTTTATGTACACAAGGACTGAACACAAAACATAGAATCAAGATTTAGAACCATAAAATTCAAATTCCAATGTGTAAAACGGCTGCTGTCTAAAAGTGTTTTGGATTGGTTTGATTGTTTTTATTTCTTTTAATTACGTTTTGGATTGGTTTGATGTTGTATTTTTGCTTCAAGTTATAAAGATTTGGTTTGAATTATGTTTTGCTACAAGTGATTTTAAAAATTATTTACATGAAGTGTGCTTCACAAACGCAAGGAGATATCACCGAGGCATCCATTTAATGGTCGCTTCTTGTATCTTAACTCGCCTTAGTTTAGGCACCAGACATGTAATCTTTGCTCGTCTGGTGCCTCAGGCACACTTTTTAAAACCAAGACTAGAATATACTCAAAAGGGAGCAAAGCAATACAAAAGCAGCACCTTTGCAATCCATTTATCTGATAGGACAACATTGATAAATCCAGGTCCAGCTACAGAACATGATTCCACCATCTCAGAAGCAGGGAGATTTGCGATAAGACCCTATGTCAAAAAAAAAAAAGTAACAAATCAAGAATTGAAAGACATTTTCAAATCTTGTAACAATCTTCCAAACACCTAACAAACCAACCTGTCCAACAGCTGGAGGTCCCCTGAACTGAGTACCCTTTCCTTTAATTTTAGCCCATAAACTCATCGCATTGTTACTGAAAAACAACATTATGGAATCTAATTTAACAAACATAAAGAAACTTAATTCGTATTAGCAATATAGGGAGCAAGCACCATTGGTAATCTCCAAATCTTCCAACGGAAGCAGCAACCAAAGGCTCAACACCAGCTTCATCAGGAACTGTTAATTTCAGAGCCTCATCAAATAGCTTCTCGAGTTGTCGTTTTAAATTACCAGTGATCTCTTCCTTCTGTCAAAATACTCCAAAATCAGCCATGGAAAAGAACTAAATTACTAACTTAACTTTCTCATGGATTAAAAATTGCTACTTACATCTGCCATGGTTGCCTTCGACCGAGTCTTAGTTGCCAAAGCAAGTCTCCTAGCCGCTGCTCTCAATATAACTATCTAGGTTACAAAACCACACAACAAAATCAGTACAATCAAATATCAATTCCAGCCACTGTAGAATTATACTATGTTTAACGTTTATGTGTTTTAAGAATTACAAATCACGTTAAGGGATGACACAAGCTTAGCAACTCCTTATATAAGAAATCAAATCCTAATCCTATCAAAATAAATATTTAGATATCTCCTAAATATTCTCAACTAATTATCTCTATCTTAATCATATCTCGATTAACATAAACAATAACTTCAAGCTTTAAAATCAGTCACAGCCCAAAATAACCAGAAAACAGAAACGAAAACTCCGTACCAGATACAACAATTAAAAGCAAAATCACCATATTCTGCTAATAAAAACAATCAAAAACACGAAATGTTCTTCTAAGCTACTCGAAAATATCGCAACTGGTACACTAAGAAGTAAAATATCGAAAACCTAAAACAAATCCTGAAGAAATTGAAGAATGGAGATGAGCGGAGAAACAAAATGTATGGATAACGAGAGAGATAGACGATAGAATAGAGCTCGGAGAGAGAGGTGTATAACCAGTGGGAGATGAAGATAACGACGGGAACTTATGGAAGTGAGAAAATCGATTGAGGGAGAAGAGAGTAGACGGCGGTGAAGTTGTAACCGGTAAAAGGGTTAGTCTTGCTGCCATTGCAGCTTCTTTCGACCTTTTAATTTCCTTCTTTCCTTTTTTTTTCCTCTTTATTTAATTAAAATTAATTTATTAATTTTTAGGGCTGAGGAAATTAAATATTGGGCCGAAAATATAAGGCCCAATGTAAATTTAGGTTCTTAAACTTTGGTTGTAACCCCACAAATTATTAATTATCAATTATACCCTCCCTTTATTTCCATTTGATAATTTAAAAGTAATACAAATTTTATTGTTTGATAAGTTAAAAGTAATACAAATTATTCATCTATTATTTTTTTAATACAATTTTGATTCAAGAAATAATATAAATGATTTTAGAATTAATATAGAATTAATAATAAAAAATTGAATATATAACATTACAAAATTTTCTTTACATTTTTTTCTAATTAGTCACAGAAACAGTTAAAATAAATTATATAGGTAAAGTGTAAAAAAAATTCCTATAATAAACAAGAAAAACTTGTGTAGCTATTATAACATTTTAGTCATTATTTATTATCATACATACCGTATCTAATTTAGTTATTGTTACGGTCTAAAAATCTTATACTTTATGTTTTATTTGTAAAAAAAATTAATAATATTCTTCCTAAACATGCAAGCATGATGAGAAAAATTACATTATATTTGCTTTATGTCCCCTCCACTAAAGAAATAATATATAATTATCCCTTATTAATATGTTTCTTTAAAGTTTTTAAATGCTTTAAGATCAATAATTATTTAATCTTTATTTAGTTACCATACTGTTTTATAATATGATGCAACGTGTAAATATGATTGGTAAAAAAATTACCACATTTTTTAAAATGTAATTGATTTAGATTATATCATGGACCATTATATTATCATAATATAGTCGACGCAAATCCTTTTATTTTACCACATTATACCAACATATCGAACAAAAATAACTATTTTCAACATTTCTCTAATTAAATCTAACGGCTATAATAATAAATTGCTTCAATTTGTATACAAAAATTAAACGACCGACTATATTTTATTGATATTGAGAACTCGAAAACTTTAAAACCTTACAAAAGGTAGAAATTATATATATCAAAATCAATAATTTGATTTTTTTTTAAATAGTTAAAAGAAAAGGAAATAGAAATTGTTTAGAAGAGAAAACCAAAAGCTACAACGGCTACGGCGGCAAATAAACCGGAGATAGAAGACGAAGCGTCAGAGGTAGGACTTGGAGCCGGAGCCTCGGCGGCTGCAGCCTGTTGAACGGCGGAGAAAGCCATCACCGTCGCCACTATAACCACCACAAAAAGCTTCATTTTCATCGCCTCCATTATTATTTTATTTTAAAAAAAAAAGAAGTTTTAATTATGTGTTGTATTTTGTGGTGCAAAGTATTGTTCACAACTTATGAGTTTATATACTACACTTAACTCATATGTTATACATCTCACTTTAGACCAACATAATTAATATTTATTTTTATTTTAATTATTTAAATTCCTTTTTTAAGATATTTATATTCTTTTTTATTATTTAAATTCTTTTGTATGACAATAAACACCAAGTCATAGGTCGTGAATAATGCGATATCTTATGCACCGTATTCTATCATATTATTTAATATTTAAAAAAAAATATAGAGTAATAAAAAATTATTGTTCAATATATACAACTGTTTTGTTTTACCTTTGTTTTTAACAACTCTTTTGTTTTACTTTGAATTATAATCAATATAATTAAATTTTAGAACAGCAATAAATATGTAAATGAATAATATATTCTTTGTATACAAATTGAAAATTAAATAATTATGAAACTTTGGTAAATTGAATGCATTACTTTGCTAGATTGAGTTATTTCATTTAAATGAATACTATGATATTAATATAGTGACTGTGATGATACAATGTATTTTAATTGGTTAATTAAACTTTGATAATTTTGGTATAAATAGAAAAGTTTTAGTTTTGGTATTTAATAATTATATTCTAAATTTGATTTAATTATTAAATTAAGAGTAAATATAGATTTGTTGTACTGTGAATCGATAATCTGAGGTGGTTTTAGTTAATTATCAATATATAAATCAATATATAAATAAATGAAAAAAGATAAGTAGATAGCTACTCAAAAGAAACTTTGCTCTGATACCAGATAAAGGAAACAGAGATACTTATAATTCTGAAATGTGATGCTCTGTTTTATTCCATAAACGAAAATGGCTTCTTATAGCCTTACAAACATTCACTCACCATAAAGGGTAAAATATGTAACGGAAATCAAAGATACGAAACATAAATCAAAAATACGTAACTGAAGCAAATCACTAAAGACATAATTAGCTCCTAAAATAGAGCTAACACTTATTAGATAGATTGACTAAAACCAACAAATCCTTCCCCTTAAACTGAAATACTTACAAGTATCAGTTTAATCCTTCAAGCATCGAACTCCAAGCATCTCTCTAAGTTTCACAAATTGATCTAGTTTGATTGGTTTAGTCATTATGTCTGCCACTTGATCATTTGTTCCACAAAACACCAATTTTAGAACTCCCTCATTTACCAAATCCCGAAGATAGTGATATCTCACATCGATATGTTTTGTTCTTCTATGCATAATTGGATTTTTTGATAACTTGATTGCAGAACTGTTGTCACACATGATATCAACACCACCACAAGTTTCAACTCCCAATTCTTGTAGAATTCCCTTTAACCAAACACCATGACAAGCTGCCGACGTTGCCGCAACATATTCCGCCTCCGTCGAAGAAAGAGTAACAATGGCTTGCTTACGTGAACTCCAACATATTGCTGCATCATTGAATAAAAAAACATATCCAGAAGTGCTCTTCCTATCATTCACATCTCTAGCATAATCACTATCTGTGAAACCCAATATTTCCTTTGTCGGTGTTCTCTTATAGAAGACTCCATAATCCAAAGTTCCACTTATATATCTTAGCACTCTTTTAGCAGCCACCAAATGCTCTTCTGTGGGATCAGCCATGAAACGTGAGAGCAAGCAAATTATAAACATCAGATCTGGACGAGTTACCGTAAGATACATTAGGCAGCCAATGAGTTGTTTGTAGAGTGTGGCATCAATTTTCTTGCTTCCTTCCTTTGAAAGTACAGTTCCTGGAACAATTGGATTTTTGACAAAATTGCAGCTTCCCATATTGAACCTCTCCAGAACCTCTTTGGCGTATTTCTTTTGACCAATATGTATACCGTCATCTCTTTGATGAATTTCTACACCAAGAAAAAACTTCATCTTCCCCATATCTGTCATTTCGAACTCTCTCTGCATTGATGACTTAAACTCCAAACACATTTGTTCATTATTTCCAGTAAATATTAGATCATCAACATAAAGACTTACCACCAACATTTTATTTTCAGATTTCTTCAAAAATAGTGTGTGATCATAGTTGCTCTTCTTAAATCCTTCCTTCTTAAAGTAGCTTTCTATTCGGCTGAACCAAGCTCTTGGTGCTTGTTTGAGTCCGTAAAGAGCCTTATTCAGTCGGTACACCTTTTCTTCTTCTCCGTTTTTTACAAACCCTTCCGGTTGAGCAACGTAAACCTCCTCTTTTAATTCTCCATATAAAAATGCACTTTTAACGTCCAATTGATATACACACCATCCTTGTTGAGCTGCTACTGCCAAGAGACTTCTGATTGTGTCCCAACGGGCAACAGGTGCATAAACCTCCGTGTAGTCTATGCCTTCTCTTTGTGAGTACCCTTTTGCGACCAATCGAGCCTTGCATTTTTCTACCTCTCCTGCTCCATTTAATTTAGTTTTGTAGACCCATTTGACACCAATTTTCTTTGCTTGTGATGGCAGATGTACAAGCTCCCAAGTATGATTTTTCTCGATAGATTGAATTTCGACTTCCATAGCATTTCTCCACTTTTCTTCCCTTGCAGCATCGTAGTAATGTATTGGATCATCATTACTTATGTAGAAAGCAAAGTATCCAATGTCGTCTTCTTCCTCAAGGGCTTCTTCACCAATAACAAAATCTTTCATCCAAGTGGGTGCTTTTCTTACTCTTTTGGAAGTATCTCGGAGTTCAAGTGTTTCAGCCCCACTTTGTGTCTCTATGACTTCTCCTCTTTCATGAATTTCTGTCTCCCTTTCGGTTTCATTATGTTCCTCTGCAGTTTCCTCTATGTTTTCGTTCTCTTCCACATCAGTTTCATCCCCTATATCAATTTCATCATGTTCTCCACCATCTCCCCAAGCTAAAGCAGTCTGTTCAAAAGTGCTTAAGTTCCAATCCCATTTCGCATCTTCTTCAAAAACAACATCTCTGCTTGTGTGAATTTTTTTTGTAACCGGATTGTACAACCGATAAGCTTTCGATTCGTCACTTACTCCAAGCAAGATACATCGATGGGTGCGATCCTCAAGCTTGATTCGCTTCTGTTCCGGAATGTGAACATGACCAACTGACCCAAAAATTCTGAAGTAGTCAACCTTAGGTTTGATTCCTGACCAACGTTCTTCAGGAACCATGTCTTTAACAGCTTTGGTGTAGCTCCGATTTAATATATGAGCAGTCCACCTAGCTGCTTCTGGCCAGAAAAATCTTGGCATTTCCTTCTCCGAAAGTAAGCAACGAACCATGTTCATGATTGTTCTGTTTCTTCTCTCCGCTACTCCGTTTTGTTGCGGTGTATATGCCGCTGTCAACTGTCTTTTGATTCCACTATCACTGCAGAATTTGTTGAAGTTGTTTGAGGTGAACTCACCTCCTCTATCAGTTCGTAGACCTCGAATAAAAACCTTAGCTTCTTTTTCAACTAAGCTCTTGAAAACTTTGAAAGTTGCAAAAGTTTCAGCTTTATCAACCAAGAAATAAATCCATGTTTTTCGAGAATAATCATCAACAAAAACGAGCAGATAACGTTTACCACTTTGAGAGATTGGAGTAATTGGCCCACAAAGGTCTGCATGAATCAACTCCAGCTTCTCGGACGCTCTCCATTTGCTTTGCTTTGGGAATTTTCTTCGTTGTTGTTTTCCTATGTTGCAAATTGTGCAGACTTTGTTGTCGTCTTTGATATTTGGTAGCCCTTTCACCATTGTTTTCCTTTGCATAAGTTGAATGGACTTATTGTTTAAATGCCCAAACCTCTTGTGCCAAAGATTTTCCAAGTCTTCTCCTTCGGTCTTGAGACAAGTTGTAGTGATTGGTTCCTTCACGGCATGAACCAAGAACATGCGATTTTTTGTCATTTGTGTCTCCACAATCGCTCCTCTTTGATGGTGAAAAATCCTACACATGCCATTTTCAATAACAATTGACAATTGTTTCTCTTGTAGCTGACCAATACTTAGCAAATTGCTGGTGAGATTTGGAACATAATAAACATCAGTCACCACCTGTAGAATTCCTTCCACACTCATTCGAATTTTTCCTTTTCCTTCAACATTCAATCTTGAGTTGTTTCCCAATCTGACAGCGTGTCTAAAGCTTTCATCTATTTCAATGAACCAAGACTTTTCTCCAGTCATATGGTTTGAACATCCTGAATCTAGAAACCACACACCATATTCTTCCTCACTCTTTAAATCTGAGTGAGCCATGAGGAGTAACTCTTCTCTCTCGTCAAATTCTGCATAATTTGCTCCATTTTCATAAGAGGTGCACTCAAATTGATAATGACCCATTTTTCCACATCTAAAACACATGATAGCAGATCTGTTAACGAACGATCTGCCTCTCCCTCTTCCTCTTCCTCTTCCTCTTGAGTTGTTACTTCCTCTATGAGAATTCCAGTTTCCTCTTCCTCGGCCGTTCCTTGGCTCGTTTTCTACTCGAAGAACTTGTTCTTCACTCCTTTTTTCTGTTACTTTTCCTTCATGTATCTGCAACGACGCCTGTAGCTCGTCTACCGAGAGACAATCAATATCCTTGGATTCTTCAATGGAGCAAACTACATAGTTAAAATTTTCTGTGAGACTCCGGAGAATCTTTTCGACAATTTTGACATCATCCAGGTTCTCTCCACATGTTCTCATGTCATTCGTTATCTCCATAACTCTTGCAATGTAGCTCTTCACACTCTCTCCATTCTTCATCTCCAATGTTTCGAATACCCTCCTCAACCTCTGTAATTGAGCCTTCTTCACTCTTTCACTACCTTGATGCTTGAGCTTCATTGAATCCCACAATTGTTTTGCAGTTTCTTTCTGCGTAATTGTCTTCAACGTCGACTTGTCAATCGATTGAAACAGGTAGTTTTTTGCCTTGAGATCTTTGAGTTTTGCTTCCTGGAGCGACGTTTTTTGTGCTGTGGTAGGGTCTTCAATTCTGCTCAGATCTTCAAAACCTGGATCGATGATGCTCCAATAATCCTTTGACCGGAGAAGATTCCCCATGACCAAGCTCCAGTGATCGTAGTCTCCATCGAATACCGGAACCGCAGGTGTAGTGTAATTACCTGAATCTCCCATTCTCTCTTTCGTGTTTCTCTCCTTAAACACTCAAAAGAAACTTTGCTCTGATACCAGATAAAGGAAACAGAGATACTTATAATTCTGAAATGTGATGCTCTGTTTTATTCCATAAACGAAAATGGCTTCTTATAGCCTTACAAACATTCACTCACCATAAAGGGTAAGATATGTAACGGAAATCAAAGATACGAAACATAAATCAAAAATACGTAACTGAAGCAAATCACTAAAGACATAATTAGCTCCTAAAATAGAGCTAACACTTATTAGATAGATTGACTAAAACCAACACAATGATTATAAAGGTTTTATTCCTAAATTGATACAGTTCATAATTTGAAACTTTTGTTGCTAATAAAGTGAAATAAACATAGAAAAATTGTATATAATTTCAACGACGGTTCAAAATGAGCTGTTTGGTTTGGTTTATTATAACACATGCACAAAGTAGGTCCATGTGCTTTATCTATATGATATTATTTGCTCTCGAATCCAGTTTTCCCACAATTATTGCTTTATTTTCAAATTCTGATTTTATTTTATTGGACTAAATTAAAATTATTATAAATTTGATTTTCTTTTTCACACTATGCCTAGACACAACTATTATTATTTGTAAATTTGTATAAATATTTTGAATTACTTGTTTGTGTTAAAATTATTCCATAATTTTAGACAATTTTTTTAATATATAATTTATTTAAGAGTATAATACGATTTTACGAAATAAGAGATTTTAAATTTATAATATTATGCATTTTTAATCGAGTTTCGTTAGGTTAAAACACTAATCAACCTTATTATAATTTCAAATAGGTATATACTCATTTTGTTGTTTTTAAGATAACAAGGAATGATTAAAAAAAAAATTCGTTTTATTGTCGTTGGTTCAACGACGAATAGCTAAACTAGACTACTTCTATTTCTATACTTCTATTTCTACCAAACCTTTTATATAAATTTCAAGAATTTATTTGAGTTGGGGGCAAGTATACATCGTGGATTTGATGCTCGTTGATTTAAAAAAATGTTCAATATTTAATTAATATATTAGATAAATAATTAATAAGTAATATTAAACTCTTAAACATGTTACAAAAAACAATAACTATGAAACTAAATAGTAAAATACAAATAAAAAATAAACAAAAAGAAGATAAATATGGAAACGATACTCTTAATTAAAACAATATACAATGAGGAAAAAATTAAAAAATTATAGAGCAACAAAACTCCAAATTAAGACATAAGAAGAAGATGGATCCATTGACACATGGTGATAAAAAAACAGTGATAGTTTCCATTATTGAATACATATCATTGCTATATGTTTGGTTTTACTCGTCGACTAGTAATAGCAACAATATTGTGTTTATTTATCGGGAAAATGATTTAAAAAATCTCTATTTTTATAAAGTGTAAATTAATATCTCAATTACTGTAATTAGTTTAATCATCGATTTATTATACTCTATGTAGTTAAATAAATCTTTAATTTTAAAAAAATTGTGAATTTATATCTATGATGTTAAACCCGTTAAAAATGATATCAAATTGTTAATAAAACAGTTACTATAATAATTTAAAACAATGACTAATCATTATCAACTATTTGAGGTTATTATAATAACTATTTTGTTATAATTTGGTGGTCGAATTTAAAGGATTTTATGTTGTAGGCATTGATTTACCACATTTTAAAAAATTAAAAAATTATTTGACTACATAATATAGCAAATTAAAAATTAAATTAATTAGTTGTTGCAATAAAATCATGTTTATTTATTTGTTTTTTCTAGTGTAGAATTCTAACGATCAATAAAGAGTTTAACAACTAATGACTTCAAATTTTTAAACACGCAAAAAATTAACTAACAACGAATCAAACATAAATTTTCCCCGAAAAGATATGAACAAAAACATAATCTCAACATTCTAATCCCAAATCGATTAAACATCAAGATTTAATTTTTTACAAATCACAAGAAAATTACAAAAAAAAAAGTAAGTTTTTTTTTTAATTAATAATAATAATAATAATAATAAAAATGGGAACTTTACACGAAATTTTTGAATAATTTAATTACTCAAGATGAAAGTGAAAGTGATTATGTTGTGAAGATGATGATGGAATATATACAGAAACATCATGATGATGATGATGATAATAATAACGATCATCTTCATTAATTAACATCATCTTTCTACAACCAAATTAAACATCAACAATCAAGGTTTAGTTTTCTACAAATCACAAGAAAATTACAAAGAAAAAGCGTAAATATTGTAAGAAAAAAGGGACTTTACAATTCACAAAAAATAAAATAAATAAAAATGGGAACTTTACAAGAAGTTTTTGAGTAATTTAATTACTCAAGATGAAAATGAAAATGATTAAGTTGTAAAGATGATGATGGAACATAAACAGAACCATCATGATGATGATGATAATGATGATCATCATCATCTTGATATACCATACCTGAAGAAGGTAAACAAAAAAAAGTCAAAAACCAAATAGCGAGTTGACTCAGTTGTTCTAAAGGGAATAAACAAACGAGTTGCAACATCTCTTGACTATTGATACGATCTGACGGCGGAATTCGCCGGAAAACTTGCCAAATCTCCGCCGAGAAATGAGCTACCGACATCACTCTTCCGCCGTTGAAAACCATTTAATTTTATCTCTTTAATGGATTTATGATTTTGTTTTGTTTTTTTCTATACACAATAAAGATCAGATTTTTGTTCATCATTTTTTTGTCAACTTGACATTGTTTTTGTTGTTTCTTCATCATTATCATCATCAGATTGGATAGGCCTACTTTTAATTTTTTAATTATAAAATATAAAATCGTATTAAAATCTTATCTATTTTGGTTTGTTGGATACAATTTTTACTTAAACTAAAATAACAGGATAATAATATTTTAAACAATGATGAACTAGTTTTATATAATGAAAAAAAGTTTATTTTTACAATTAT
This sequence comes from Aethionema arabicum, assembly GCA_000411095.1. Classification (NCBI taxonomy): domain Eukaryota; kingdom Viridiplantae; phylum Streptophyta; class Magnoliopsida; order Brassicales; family Brassicaceae; genus Aethionema; species Aethionema arabicum. The sequence continues at coordinate 26,451 of KE150699.1, forward strand.
TTTTTAATTTCTATATTTTAATAATCCAATTTTTTAAATTCCAAACTTTGATAATCGGATTTATGAAAATAAAAAATTAAACCATAAACAAAATATATAGACTCTAATATCAAAATTAAACTAAAAAATATAGGTCAAATTTGGATTAATTATACGGTAATTTCAAATTTATATATGACATTTTCGGTTTAAAAATTCTATTTGTTAAGGATTAGGATTTAAACAAATCCAGTTATAAAAAAATTAAGGTTTAAAATAACATTTGCTAGTTCTAAGATTTTTCACCAAATGAAAATAGTTTAAAGTTTAAAATACTATAATCTCTAGAATAATTTATAACTTAAAAATACTTTAAATTAAATTTTTTTTTTTTTGAAATTAGTTTGTTAATTATCTAAAACAGGTTAGTCAATGTTCCAATTTAATACGATCGTTCTTACATTAAAAACAAAGTATGATTGGACTAATTAGTTATTTAAATTTGTGGTTTCATCGTCGTCTGTTTATCATTGGTTATTGTGTATATATTAATTGGCTTATATAATCTATAAGTAAACTAATTAACAAAATAATTCATTTATTTGCTGTAATTATCTAAAAGTGGTCCCATTGTAATTCGGTCGGCTCATAAAGTCAATTAAATCGATTAAATTATCGCCTATTTATCATTGGTTAGTATCTAAATATATTAATCTGGCTTATAAATTATAGAAGTAAAATAAAATCACATTTTTTTATTCATTTACTTAAACTTAGATTTCTCACCCAAAATTTATAAAAAAAATATAAATGATTTTTCCTTTTAAGAAATTTTATGTAGCCTTTAAATTAGTTTTTTATTCCCGTCATAGTCCTTGGAAACGACGCCGTTTCGTACAATTTTCAAAATTTCAAAGTTCTTTTGCTCTAATTAAAACTCTATAAAGAAACGACGCCGTAAAATTCTCAGATTTTCAAAGTTCTTTTGCTCTAATTAAAACTCTATAAAGAAGCATAATTTAATACTACTTATAGCTTAATTAGCTTTAATTATACAATCTCTGAACAATTTCGTAACTATAAAATTGCAACAAAAAAAATGTTGTTCTTTCAAGTTTCAGTTCATATGCCATTAATGGCTGCCAAATTTCCACAATTTCTTCGTATCTTTATCCCATTTACATTAATATCAGTCCAAATTACAGCATCGATTTCTCATTACGTAAATCATTGAATCATAAATTTCCATAATCTTTCATCAATTTGTAGAATTGAATTGGTTTTGTTTGAATTTTGCAGGTTTACATTGTATATCTAGGTGCTAACCAGTTAAACCGGGATAAGATATCCGGTTAACAACTATCACGATCATGATCTACAAATTTGAGGTTTTTTAAACGAAATTTTAAGGTCTTATAAAGTAAAACCCTCAAATTTAAGATTTTACTATTCAAAAATATTGTAAGATTTAAACTAATTTATTGGTTGTGTTCACAAAATCAAAAGTAAAATTAAAAGTGTAAAATCAGTAAAAAAATTTAAAGTAAGAGGTTAGGCCTCAGAGATCTTGGTGGTTAACCTATCATCAAATGAAGAACAATCTTCATCAAGAGTAGCAAATATTTTACTTACATCACTGGCCATAACTTTAAAACTCAAAAAAAACTCAAAAAAATATCAAAAAATATAAATTTTTTTAAAAAATTAGATGAAGAGGTCAAAAGTAGCTGGTTATATAATCACATCTTTCCCGTAGGAAATCAATGGGAATCCGAATGATTTTTTTCATCATCCCTCAACATCAACAAATTTCGAAATCCGAAATCTCACAAGAAATTTTTTTTTTTTTTTAAACTAAGGAATTTTGCTCTTTCAAAACATTAAAATCAAAATTAACAGAAGAGTAATCAGAAATCGAGAGAAAAGAGATGATTTAGATGCGATTAAGATGGAGACGGAGATGTTCTACAAAGAGAGGAGTATACATACAGTTATATATATAAAGGAGACGGTGACGGCGACGAGGAGGTTTAGTAAACCCTAGCTACTTTCTTTGTGTTTTGACAAAACGCTGCGTTTTAATATGAGGGATAATGGGCTGGATCTTTTGTGGGCGGAGCCCATTGATAAATTTAAACATTTTAATTAATCTACGATTATTTTCTATCATATTCAAATATAGGGTGCGCAATTGTTTTTATTATATTAAACAAAAACAAATTTGTTTTTTTTTTCTCCATCAAAAGTGTTTTTTGCCAAAATTATAAAATTTGAGGGATTTTTTCGTCATTATCACTTTTTGATATATATATATATATATGTGACCATTAAATTGGAGAAAAAAAATGTGTGACCATTTAAATTGATTGAATTAAGAAAAGAGGAAATATTATAGGTTAAAAGAAGGAAAAAAAGTAATTAATTATAATATTAAATTTCTAGTAATAGACATATGTCAAGTTATAAAAAATAAAAAATATTTAAGATTAATAAGTACTTAATTATACATTGCTAAAATATTTTTTTAACAAAATTTGGTTTACTTTTTCTAATTGTTAAATTGTTCCTATAAAATTTATGAGCTATAATACATAAAATGTTTCTCTGAGTAAAACTATTTTGGGTTGTATGTGGACTTTATATCTCTACTGTAAAAAACAATTATAAATTCGTGATAAAAAAATACAATTATAATTACGAAATAAAAAAATATTGCTTGTAACAAAATATAATTGATCAATCAAATATTGATGTTATCCATAGCATTTTTTTTAATTATGGCCGATTAATAAAGAGGAATTATACAAAATACCCTTTTTTAAGCTTTTTTTTGTAAATTTTTCTTTTTGTGGGGTTTACCAATTATACTTTTTGGTCTATTGTTATTGCATTTTTGCAAAAAATGATTAAATGAAATATTTTTAAAAATCAATTATGTAAAATGCCCTAATTCAATACGTTTTTACAAATTTTTCATAAAGTGTGAAGGTATATCACTTATAATGTTGGGTATATTGTTAGGGTATTTTTGCAAAAAAATATTTGAAATACGACATTTTTACAAAAAATACTTGAATGAATGCATTTTTGTAAATCTCCATTAATAAATTCTAAAAAAAATCAATATACATAAATTTAATATAGCAAATGACTTGCGAACGAAGACCTCGCGTTTTTGTTATCACATTAGACACGTGTGTATGAATATTTTTGTTAATAAAAAAAATTAATGTAATAACATCGTTGGTGTACACAAACCACATGTTTTATCAAACCTATCCGATCAAAAGATTAATCGCATGAAAATCAATTCAATAATTATATAACAAAACAAATACACGTACATAACACTGCAAAAATTAATTTTAGGTTTCATTTAATTGAATATTGTTTAAAAAAATAAAATAAAAATACGTCGGTGAGATATATTAGTCATGGAGTACGCATGGACCATAGTAGGCGTGAAATATATCTTTTATATATAAAAATATAATTTATTTTTGTGAACTGTCTTTTTCGCCGACGTAAACTTCACGAAATCATAAAAATTGTTAGTATTTAAATATTATAAATACATATATAGAAAGATTAGTGGTTTGAGAAGATCTATAAACTAATTAATAAGATACACTAAATAAAAATAGAAGACGTAGTAAAATTACATGGCAAGTTATATATTTGTAAAAAAAATGTTTGAATGTAGGATCTGAACACAAATATGTGAAGTATTTTTTTAGGGTTTCGGGATCAGTCGTTTAGAGTCCTAAGAATTTTTAGGATCAGCTTTTGATATATGCAAAAACTAAATTAATTTAAAACGTAAAATCTAAGATGTTAATTCATTAACAATTTACATTTTTAAAAGAATAAATTATCATTTAGTTACAATTATATGTATAACATAAATTGTTTTTTACCATATATATAACTATATTACGTTAGTTTGTTAGTTATTTTGTTGAATAATTATTTATAGATAAAAAAAATCTCACTTTTTACGATTTTATTTCCAAATTTAATTTCTGGATTCGACTTAATAAAACCAGTTTATAGCAAATGACAATATATATATATATATATATATATATATATAAATTAACTTTAATTGCGGAAAAAAAATTAACTTATAAAAAAATGAAAATAATATTTTAGGCATTAATTTATCATATTTATTTTTGTTTCTTTTAAAGTTTTTCTCAACTACCTCAATTAATAAAGCAAGGATCCATGTATCCAAACCGGGTCGGATCTAGATCTGGATATTTATTTATTGGTATAACATTTGATATCTCTCCTACTTAACAAGATAGCGACGTAGGTGGTGAACTAAAAGGACACGTGGCAACATCTTACCACTTTAAAGATCTCCCTCGTGTTAATAATTTCATCTTTCTTTAATTTTTTTTTTGTTGTTAAAATCTTTCTTTCTTTAATTTTTCAATCAAAATTCAAGAAAATCAAGAATGGCGATGCCTTTAGATATTGCGATGCATTTGACGAAAGCGGTTTGGTTTGGGTTAACCGGTTGGATCTTTACTTGTTTATCTCTTGCTAATGAGATTGCTGCTTCTTTAAGAAGACGAACTGTTCTACGATCGATTTCCAGATAAATTTTTTTTTTTTTTTTTTAATTTTTTTTGCAATTTTTCGATCTTGAAACACTAAATTTTGAGTTGTTTTTTGGGGGTTTTTTGTTTTTTTGAAGATGAAATACGTGTTAATGTGTTGTGTAATTGAAGTTATAAATTTGAGATTTGTATGTATAATAGAAGAGATTAGAGAGTGTTGTTGTTAATATCTACAAAATTCGATGAGATTTTGGGGAGATGTGTTTTTTTTTTGTAATAAAACGAACACTAATATATAATTGTGTTGAAATTTGATGTTATATAATATGTGATTATTTGTTTTTAAGCTGTAATTAACAAGTTACAAGTTGAAACTACAAAAAGAGACTAATTATGTTTTGATTTAGAAGACAAAAAAATATTTTTTTTGTGTGATATATGTTAATATAAAGTTTCAACAACATTAGATTCATTAAAAATATGTGTACTTAAGGATTTTAAGATGTTATTTACTTAATGTAAAATCTGTTAAATTATGGATTTTTAAAAGGTTTAAAGGGATTAGGATATTTTAAGCTTGAAATTATTTCATTTGGTGGAAAAAAACTTTTAACTATCAAAATAATTTTTTAAACCCTAAATTTTAATAACAAAATTTCTCAAAACTTGAAATTACAGTTTAGTTTATTTAAGTCAAATTTAGACTATATTTAACTTTGGATTTAATCTTGAGATTAAAATTGTATTATTTTATATCCAATATTTAATATTGATTTTAAAAAGAGGAATTACCTAAAATGCTTTAATTCAAACATTTTTTACAAATGTGCCTTTTTGTAGGGTTTACCAATTATATCTTTGGGTCTATTGTTATGATATTTTTACAAAAAATACTTGAATGAAGAAATTTTCTAAAAATCAATTATGCAAAATGTCCTAATTGAATACATTTTTCCAAATTTTTCATAAAGTGTGAGGGTATACCACTTATAATGTTGGTTATAATGTTAGGACATTTTTGCAAAAAATGCATAATTAGACATTTTTGCAAAAAAGGTTTGAATGAGAGCATTTTTGCAAATCCCCTTTTAAAAAACTATGACAATTTCAAGATTTAAAATAGTTTTTTTTTTCGCTAATTAAAAATAGTTCATAGTTTAAAATACTATAAATCTATGTTGAAATTAAAAACAATTAATAGTTTTACGGATCTAAGGCCGTATTTTCGCTCAGATTTGGGCCGGATATGGGCTGCTATGTTTAAGGAATCCACCATTAGACTCATCTTCAAGATCCCTAAGTAATTAAAACTTTGCTTACAAAACCAATCAAGAACACAAAACAAATTCATAAGAAACAGAAAAATAAATCTGTAAACTTTATTTACTTTCTGATTGTTTTAACACAAACAAAATTGGGAATATACACAATTAAACCATTACCATCATCCTCATCATTATACATCATCATCATCTAAACTATATTCATTATTCCCTTTTGCATTCTCTATTTACCAACAGAACCAATCTCTGAAACAATAGCTTTAAAAACAGCTTCTGAAGAATCCAAAACAACAATTAAAAAGATCATACCGCAGTAGTAATATCATTGAATTTTCGATGTGATCTATCCGTCGAAATCGCTTCTTCGATAGCTTTTCTCTTGTTATTACTACTACTCAATGTTGATTCTTGTTCTTGTTCTTGTTCTTGAACTTCTTGTTCAGTTTCAGGTTCTTCTTGTATCTTTGGTTTCTCTATTTTTTCAATTTCAATCTCCTCTTGCTTTTGATTCTTTAACTTAGTTTTCATCATATGTGGTTTTAACTTGTTAAGATCTGCTAATCTTACTGGTTTCAAGAAAAACTCTTCAGCTCCTTCTTCTAAACATCTGCACACACAAAAGTGGGTATAATGTTTAAAGATATAAACTTTATGTTTTTCAAAACTCCAAAAAGTTTAAAAAAGACTCAAACTTGAAATTTAGACTAAAGAATTAAACATTACCCACTTTGTCTAAATCCTTATTTCCAAATCTACAAGCTAAAAATGGTATAGAGATCCATTACAAGGAACCAGAAATGTTATAATCTCACTAATTTCTTGAGGATTGTACATCATTGAAGATAAACACTTAACGTTTTAGGAATTATGGTATTTTAAAGTCTCAACTATTAAAATAGTTTTTTGAACCATGAAGTTCGATAACCGAGTTTTTGAAACCATGAAGTTTGATAACCGGGTTTTTAAACCCATGAAGTTCGAAAACCGGATTTTTTAAATCAAAATTAAACCTTAATCTCCAAATTAAACTCAAAAATATATTCCAAATTTGGGTTAATTGACTATAATTTCAAGTTTAAAATTGAGACGGTTAAAAAATCTGAGTTATTAACCTTTAGAGTTCTAAAATCCGATTTTAATAGCCTTTAGAGATTTTTTTCACCAAATTGAAATAGTTCAAAGGTTAAAATACCATAATTCCTATGTTTAATAACTCCACAACTTATAAAAAAAAAAGATTCAAACTTGCTATTCAAAACAAAAAATTAAACATTACCCACTCAACTAATGCTAATTCACAAATCCATAAGCTATAAAAAACAGTATAGAGATTCATTACAATTAACAAGAAACCAGAACGTTCTAACTCAATATCCTTGAAGATACAAACTTTATGTTCTCCAAAAACGCCAAAGACTCAAACTTGTATAATTCAGATCTAAAATTTAAACAATACCCACTTAACTTAATGCTAATTTCTTAAAGAACATAGAGATTCTTTACCTGGAGATTCTAGCAGGAACATTTTCAGAAGACATTATCACTACAGGTATACTTTTAAAAGCAGCTGATTCCTGTCCAATTAAACACACACATTTTATTTTTTCAGGAAATTAAATCTAAAACAAGAAATTTTTCTTTTATTCTTTACATTCTTTAATAAGAAAACGAATTTTTCCAGAGATAGAAAACAAAATTAACCTAATTTTTGTTAAAAAACAAATCAAATACCTTAACTTTCTTAAGCAAATCATATCCTGTCATTCCAGGCATACAGTAATCTGTAATTATAAGATTCACTTCAATTTCCTGCTCAAAATCCACAAAACAAAGAATCTAAGAACACAAAATCTAACAAATGTGAATTGAATCATGAAATTAAACTCAACCTGATGATTTTGAGGTGATGTAGATGGGAGATTTGAGTCATTACTTTCATTAATTTCATTTAAACCCAGAAATTCAAGAGCTTTAGAACCTGAATCAACAGTTGTTACTGCAAAATTACACCAATTAGAAACTTGATTACATAACAAACCCTAAAAACAAATTTGGGGGTTTTCTGATTTACCTTGAAATGAAGACTTTTGAAGCAATCTTTCAATAAATTTCCGATCAAAAAGACTATCATCAACAGCTAAAACATGAAATTGTGACTCTGTTACTATACCCATTGTAGAAATTGATTGAAAAAGTTAAGATCTGAATCCAAAATCGATAAAGTTTCAAACTTTTTTTTATCGTTTGTGCTACGAAGTTGTTAAATCTCGAAGAAGAGGTTGCAGGAGAGAGAAGAGGAGAGATTGCATTGAAAATGAAGAAGATGTGTTATTGTAATTTTCGCCCTAAATCTCGCGAAGCAACTTATGAATGATGAAAAACAATTTCGAAGAAGACAACGGAGAGAAATTAATTAATTAAATAAATAAATAATTAATTTATAACTTATTTCATAAGTGTATATATATAGAGACACACACTACGCACAAGTCCACGAACACTTGATTTATCTCGATAAATATGTATAATTGTGGACCCTTTTTTATTTAAAATTAATGAATATATATTTTAGATAAAATAATGAACTAGTAAAAAAACCACTTATCTTTTTATTTAAAAAATATTTCTTGTAGTTTTCTATTATAATAAATTTTAAACTTTTTAATTAAATGATATAATTAGTTATTTATAGCAGAAGCAATAGCATTATTTATAGCAGTTAAAGAAATGAAGAAGTTGAATTATACTAATATCACATTTGGGGGAGATTGCAAGGCCATCTACGAAGTGGCCACCGCCAGACCAAGCGAACATTGGTACGCATCTGACACAGCAACTACATTTTCCGACATTGCAAAAATGGTCTCCCCAGAAGATAAATATTCGTTTATGTTTGCTAAACGTAACCTTGTAAATTCAGCTGATGAATTAGCTAAAATTGCCAGGAACAAAAATTCTAATCTTACTATCACCTGGTACACTATGTAATGTTCACTTCTTCAATGAAATACTTGCGGACAAAAAAAAAAAAAAATTAGTTATTTCATGCTTTAGTAAAATTCATGTGTTTAAAATGTTTAACATCAAAGGAAATCACAAAAAATAGTTATGACTGAAAAAAAAAGATTTGCAAAAATGTCTTCATTCAAGTTTTTTTTTTTTGCAAAAATCTCTTACTTCAAGCATTTTTTGTAAAAATACCTTAACAATATACCCAACATTATAAGTAGTATACCCTCACACTTTATGAAAAATTTGTAAAAACGTATTGAATTAGGACATTTTACATAATTGATTTTTAAAAATCTTTCATTCAAGCATTTTTTGAAAAAATACAATAACAATAGACCCAAATATATAATTGGTAAATACTCACACAAGGGAAAATTTGTAAAAAAAATGTTTGAATAAGAACATTTTGCATAATTCCTCAAAAAAGTATTCTACTTTATCGTATAGAATTGTAATATTAATAAAGAAATTTAACAAATTTTGTAAAAAATAGTAAAACAATACTATTTCATTTAACAAAAACTATACATAATATTAATTTTTGTGCTATATGCAAAATAATAACACATGTTTATTATTTAACAAAAATAAGCTATTTTTGACGATTTTTTATTTATATATATATATATTAAATATGTTTTTATCACGTATATTAAATATGTTTATGTACATATTTCTAATAGTTTTTTTTAGATTTAGAAAACTCATACATATTAACATGATACATTTCTATAAAAGAAAAAGTTATAAGCATAGTCAATCAAAATGTCTAAAAAAATGATTAAAATTTGACAATTGTTAATATTAATTATGATCGTTATTTAAATTTTGATCAATTATTTTTAAACTGTTTATTCTAATTTGCTTATTTCTATTTAATTAATTCAGTCTTATTTAGTTATTTGAATATTTTATAAATTTATTTTGCTGTCAGCGTTGGAATCACGAGAGGATTTGAAATGTGGTAGTGGCAACGACAAGGTGATTTTAATTTGATTCTCTTTGAAAGATTTGCCTGCCATGGTTATGTCCATCATCCATCATCATCATCCACCATCATCATCACTGATCATCTTTATCATAATGACACGTGTCGAATTATGATATACACATGAAAAGTCCCTCCGATCACTTTAGACCATCTCCATTGGGGGTCCTTTGAAGATTTTCAAAGGGTCCCTAGATGAAAAAATAATTAAAAAAAATGTTTTAATGTTAATTTTCTCAAGGGACGTCCTTTCCCGAAGGGATTTTGGGGACCTTGAAAGAACCCTACGTGGCATCATATGATTGGTTCTTGGCATTATTTTTTAAATTGATTTCTTTTAATATGATTTTTCATTATTTTTTAAAGGAATTTAAGAAAAAAACACTTGAACTTTGACCACTTGATAAAAAAAACCCTCAACTTTTAAAATCTATTTTTAAACCTTCAATTTTACTAATGACATGTTTTAGACTTGGTTATTTTTTTTACATTAATCCCTTTTTTTAAATGATTTTTTATTTTTCAAGGGACCTTGTAAGGTTTCTACCAATAGAGGATGAAAAAATATTATTACAAAACAAGATCCCTTGAGAAAAAAAAGAAAAGAAAAAAATTATATAAAAAGCCTCAAGAAACCCATTAGGGTCCCAACCAATGGAGATTCTTATACTCGCTTATTGCTCTGCTGGGTTCCACGTTTACCCCCTCTACCTCTCTTTTTATTTATTTTTTCTTTTATTTATTTAGTTTTTTCCTTTTTCTTTTTTAACTTTCAAATCTAAATTAATATTTTCAATTTTTGGATGTGCTAGTGACAATACATTTTTTTTTTTAAATATCCGAGAATTTTAATTGAGGTTTTCCAGCTATAACAATGTGGTTATACCAATATTTTGTTTATATATGAAAAAATAAATGATAGTATCATGAATTTGTTAAAAATTGAGTTGAATATTACACAAAAAATTATAAAATATATACACAAAACTTCAAAAGCATGTCTTCAAATCGTGCATTACCTCCTTTATTTAGTGATCTTTTTTTTTCTAACCAAAAAAAGATTAATATTTGACTTGTATATATATACACACACAATAAGAATATACGATCTTTAGGATTTTGACTGGTTGAAAAAAAAAATCCGATTTTATTTGCAAATTATTAATCTGATTGGAGAGTTTTGGTTTGACTTGTAAACTTAAATTATTTTGTTTTTATTCTCACTTTAAGTATTATATAAATATAATAAAGTTTGGTATAAATGCAAAGTCAATGTCACGAATATTATCGAGAGACGTTGGCATGTGATTTTATTGGAAGAGACGGATACGGTCCACCGTATTTGGGTTTACATGAACTAATTAAATCTAAACCTAAGTGTTAAAAAAAATCTAAGAACTTAAGTTCCATATTTACGCAAATTAAACATCATAAATTTAAAACACAATTGTTTTGGTAACGATAAAAACGAATTGTTTTAATGGAAATAAAAAAATCATTAAATTCATCTATTAATCCATCTAAAAGTTTAAAATTCATCCAAAAACTTATAATCCACCAAAAAGTTAAGTTAGTATGGGTGATTTTTTTCTTTTTGTGGATTAATGGGTGAAATCTAATGTTTTTAATGGTTTTATTAAAACATAATCATTTACCAAACAATTGTATTTTAAAATCCATTTATGATTTTAATGACATGGTTTAATTTCCCAATTTTTGAAAATTTAGGGTTTTATTCGCGTAATTCTAAACCTTACAGTTTAATTTTATACTTCTTTAAATGTTAAGATTTAATTAGTGAAATCGTACGTGAAACCAGTTTTTTTTGTTTACATTTAAACCATCTCCAACCCCATGCTATATTTGCTATTTTACATTGAAAACTTTTCCAATGAGATTTTATTTCCAACTGCAAAATAGCATTATGCTATTTTTGCTACTATATTTGGAATGAAATATAGCATAATATTGCTATTATGTAATTGAACTTTTTTTATTTATAAATCAATCATTTATTTTGTAAATTATTTTAATTTAACAATTATAAATAATTATTTTAATAATAATTTACTTTATATTTATCTTTAAATTTAAAATTTTAATAATATATTTTTATTAATAAAATAAAAT
>KE150699.1:39320-57088 GCA_000411095.1 Aethionema arabicum
TGCAAAAATAAAAAATAACATAAAATAAACTAGTGCAACAAAGATCAATGGTTAAAAGAATTAATATTCGGGTAAATCATTATTGAATCTACTTAAATCACCAAAATATTGTCCAGTTGCACAAGTCGACATAGTCGAAGACGAAAATATTCAATTCCGAAATTTTCTTGTTCGATTTAGAAAAATCAAAGATAAAAATGCTCATTTTGCACTTCGAGATGCATTAGTCGATCATTTGTGGGAAGAGTATTCAAATTAAATTAAAATCTAGTGTGTTTTATTATTTTTATGCATGTTATCATATTATCTTAGTATTATAATATAATTAAATTGAAAATATTATAATCTGTAGATATTTTTAAAACATAAAAAAAATAAGTGGATGAATTTGTTAAGTTTTAAAAAAATTTATACATATTTAGCAATTAATAATAAAATTTATACTAAAAATGCAATGAACCATTGGAATAAAACTCAATTGCATTTTGCAATTATGCTATTTTAGCACAAAAAATAGCATCAACCATTGGAGATGCTCTTAACCCTAATATTTGATAATATTTATAATTATTCAAAAATTAATGCATAGAATTTAGGGAGATTTACAAAAATGCCTTCATTCAAGTTTTTTTTTGCAAAAATGTCCTAATCATGTATTTTTTTTAAAAATGCCATAACTTTATACCCAACATTATAAGTGGTATACCCTCACAGTTTATGAAAAATTTGCAAAAATGTATTCAATTAGGACATTTTACATAATTTATTTTTAGAAAATTTTCTCATTCAAGCATTTTTTGCAAAAATATCATAACAATAGACCCAAGAGTATAATTGGTAAACCCTACAAAAAAGATACATTTACAAAAAAATATTTGAATTATGGTATTTTCAAATAATTCCTCTAGAATTTAAGAGTTCTTTTATAACTATAAAACATTCATCGTCAAGAAAAAAAATCAGAATATAATTGCTCTTTAATCTCCCTAAGATACTTAATTATATACACGATTTTGATACACATTTTACAGGAATTAGGTCAACAATTATATATAGATATATAATTTCATTAAATTGGTCAGACGTCCTAACTAAAGGTGCACTGACATATATATATATTATATATATAGAGTCAATGCATTAAATATGAAATTTATCTAAACCTAACTCCAAATTGATTAATATATACTTACACATTATTTCAGTTGAATAAAAAAAGTATTTAAAAAGGAGAGAACACAAAAATGAAGAGAAAAAATGGTAAATACAGTACTACAATACTTATAATACATTCCAGATTTATTTAACTAAATAAGTCTAATTATTTTTTAAATTAAGGTAAAAAACTAGTTAATTACTTTAAGAATTAACAAGTTTTTAATTTTAAGCTTAATATGATATACCATTTAAAATTAAATTTTTTAATTTTAAGCTTAATTGTCGAAAAAATGAAGAATTAGCAATAAAAGGTAATTTTTGTAATTTTAAAACTAGTGAAAAGGTTTAGTTACAAAAATTAAAATTGGTGTGGAAAAAAACAAAAGATATGTTATACATTTTTTAATGTATGGATATACTCTAAATATTTATTTATTATTATTTGTTTCCGGTGTGTATGTTATAAATTAATATCAAATCATGTAAGAAACATGAGGTTCCAACTCAAAACCAATTGGCAATGAGTGGAGTAGCCCATGATCTTATATATTAGTCAATTTTGGTCCCATTAGTCGATGTGGGATTCCAACACGCCCCCTCGAGATGATGGCTCTTATGCACATACATCTCGAACCGAATCNATACCATGTAAGAAACATGAGGTTCCAACTCAAAACCAATTGGCAATGAGTGGAGTAACCCATGATCTTATATATTAGTCAATTTTGGTCCCATTAGTCGATGTGGGATTCCAACAAATCACGTTAGTTTAAAGGGGATATTATAAATGATTAACTATATTGTATAATAATATAATACAAGTAATGTCTTAATACGGTGAACCCAAACATTGGCTAATATTTTAAAAAAGATTCGTCCGTACGCTGACAACTAGGCATATCTCAGGATTGATCTCATTTTTGCTATACTTTTTAATTAATGAAATTGTTTTATGTAGTTTGTATTTTATTTCACTTTAACTTGTAAAAATATTTATAGAAGCTTTTATGTGTTATTTACCAAGTAAAATTAACAGTAAACATTGTTTTGTAAGAATTTTAGTCAGTAATAACTATATATATATATATATATATATATACAAAATATGTNAAAATATGTATGTGTGTAAAAATTCAATGTGTATATTTGATTTAAGTAAATTTCAAAGATAAAATTTTAAAAAAAACAATAATTTGAAATTCAAGACGTAAGAAAGTAATTATAATTTCAATGACATTTTTTGTATGATATTTTATTAAATCAATGACGATATGAAAATAACATAACCATGTCTAGAGTTCATTGTTGGTTTAGAAATGAATAAACGCAAATATATTTAATGAATATTTATGAACTCAATTTTTTTTAAACAAAATTCTTAGTTAATCATGCATGCACGAAACAATGAAATACTTTAGATAATAGTTTTAATCAAGAAAAAAATAATAGTTTTAATCTAAAAAACTGGACATAATTAAAAATAAAAAAGCAAATCTAATATAGTCAATAAATTATTTATCAAATGCAGTCAATATAGCGAGTTTGACATGCTATTTGTAGTAATCAAATAATTTTTTAATAAGTTTTCCCCCAAGACTTGTAAATATTTAAAGATAAAACTTATATGTTTGTATACTAAAACTTTTATACCAAAATAATAAAAAAAAATTACGTTTTTATAATGAAATTAAGTTGAAAATGTATATGGTCTATATTATTCATTCTCATCGTATTTTTTCATAATTAATCTTTAAATTATAATAAATAAAACATGAAATGTAAAATGACCTTAGAAGCTATGTTAGGACACAAAGTGCCCCTACAATGGAACACAAGGCCAATGAACACAACCACAAACCATATCTTTATATTTTTATAGCGTATCAAATAAAATATAATATAATAAATAACGTTTATATATGATTAGGTTCGTGTCACTCAATTTTATCATATATATTTATTATATATACGTATTGTTAACACAAATATAGTTTATAAAATGTGTATTTTTAAAATGTGTATTTTTAAAATTTGTATCTCGTCTTTTTTAAGTATGACTTAAAAAAATTACTCTTTTTTATAATTATTAACATTTCATAAAAAGTATAAATTCATTTTTAATTCATTTTTTTAAAATTTTTGTACTGAATAGTCTGAATACATAAACGGCATTTGTTGTACAAAAATAATTTTATAATAAAGGTTAATTTTAAAGATGTATAACTCTATTTCTCATTAATTAATTTTGTATACTTAGACTCTGATATGATGTATATTTTAATTTATAATAATCTAATAAGACTGAACTTTCATATTTGTATTTTATTTTATGAAATATATGAAATGATCTTTAAGTTTAATATTATATAAAAAAACAACTCTATAGTTTGGTAATTTATTAGTCATATCTAAGCCGTAAAATTATATATATATATATATTAATGTTTTTTGGATAATCCAATAATATTGACTAGTCTTAGATATCGAAATCAGTACTACTTTACAAGAAACACTTAAAAACCTTAAGTCTATATCAAATATTTTATGGATTGTTTAGAATTTTTGTTTAGAATTTTTTGATTATTTTTTAATAGAATATTAGATTCGTTATCCCTTTGCTTCAAATATACTAATTTTAGTTACATGTTACAACATAAATGGTATTACAACAATTATTGGACCGATCTTGGTATTTAATTGGGCTAAATTGAAATTTACTATTATCGGGCTGATTTAAATAGACCCAGTTATTATTATTATTTTTTTTCATACCCAAATACGATTTAGTTGTGGCAAAAATTGTAATTTCAAATATAGTTGTAGACATTTTTTTTCTTATGATTAATGAATGTTTATTTATCACAAGAATATTTACGATTTATATGTGGCAAATGCGTAGTTAATTATTATTTAAGTTTAAAGTCACATTTTTTTTATAAAATCAAACAATTATATATGTACACTTAAAAATGACTTAAAAAGGAACAAAACTTATAATTGTAATCTTGTTGAATTATTATTAAAAATGATATAAAAAGATAAACTTCAAAATTGAGAACTAAAGAATACTCTCAATAAATAGGAATAGTTTTTTTCTTTTATTTTAAAATTATGATTTACTCCCTCTATTCAACAATATTAGATGTTTAAGATTTATGCACACAATTTAAGAAAATTGGTGAAATGTCTTTTATAACTTTTTTAATTAATAAAATCATTAAATCAAAAATTATTTAATTTTTTTTAAATAAAACTTGATTTTTTTTTCTATTAAACTTACTAGGTATTGTACCCGTGCGTTGCCGCGCGGGTTTAAGTTTTTATAAAAATACGAAGAATTGAGATTATATATATATTTTTTACATTTATAATAAACTATTTTATGTGTATCAAATATATAATTATAACACTGAAATTTTTAACATAAAATAATTAATGCAACAATTATTAAATTGTAAAGTTTATAAAAGATAAAATATTATATTTATGTTTGACATTTGCAAACATAGTGGGATATTAACTTTAGGGTAGAACCGAAGTCCTATTTACGGAGATGTCGTCACTAAATCTCTTATTTTTAGTCGATTTTGGCCGTCTTTATAGAATGAATTTGCCGCCGTGAAAACTATAAAATTTGTTCTCTACAAATATTAAAATTTTATTTATATACAAAAATCTAAAGAATAGTTTCAACAAAATCAAAAGACAATCATATAATTCAAAGTTATACCAAAATGCATATAATTATTATAAAAAAGTAAAACATTTATATTATAGAAACGATCAATGATAAGATTGCTAGAAAACCAAAATAAAAGAAAATAAGTATGAGATTAAATAAAAAATTGAAAGACAAAATCTAAATATTGAATATATATGGTAAATTAATGAAAAGGTGTGATAATTCACATCTTTACAACAAAAGGTGTTATAATAACTTGCATATTTCTTGTTTTAATATAAACCATTAGATTTAAATAAATCAATCTTACTCATTGATTTTAAGTAGTTATAAACCAATAGATTCTATGCAAACTCTTTTGTGTTTATAAAATATAAGAATTTTAAACAATCGTTTCAATATGATCAAGGATACTCATGTAATCTAAGTTTCACCATTATAGGCTACGCAAAATTAATAAAATGACTAAAACATTAAAAATCTGGAAACCAATGTACCTTTACATATGTAGAATAAACCAATACAAGTTTCTTGGAGAAGCAAAAATTAACCAATACAGTTTCTTAGAAAAGCAGAAATTTGAGATTTTTGGAAAATTAAAAATCTGGAAGTTTCTTGGAAAACCAAAACTCTGATTATATATAGTAATGAAAATGTGACATAACTCACATCTCTACATAATGAATCTAAGTCATTAGATTTCAATAAATCAATATCAACCATTGATTACTAAATGAAAAAGTGTCAGATTTAAATTTAAATATCAACCATTAATTAAAATGTGTGATAATTCACATATTTTCTATTTTAGTTTTGACCATTAGATTTAAGTAAATTAATTATAACCATTGATTATAAGTAGTTACTAAACGAAAAGGTGCTATCAATCTTTTGCATCTTTTTAGTTTTAATCTAAACCATTAGATTTAAGTAAATTAATTTTAACCATTGATTCTAAGTAGTTACTAAACCAAAAGGTGTTATCAGTCAATTGCATCTTTTTAGTTTTAGTCTAGACCATTAGATTAAAATTAATTAACATGAACCATTGATTCTAAGTAATTACTAAACGAAAATGTGTTATCAAACACTTTGATTTTTTTAGTTTTAATCTAGACCATTATATTTAAATAAATTTATCTTCACAATTGATACTAAGTAGTTATTACATGAAAAGATGTTATCAACCACTTGCATCTTTTCAGTTTTAATCTAGACCATTATATTTAAGTAAATTAATTTTAACCATTGATTATAAGTGGTTATTACACGAAAATGATTTATCAATCACTTGCATCTTTTCAGTTTTAATCTAGACTATTAGATTGAAGTAAATTAATCTGAACTATTGATTATAGTGGTTACTAAACGAAAAGGTGTTATCAACCACTTGCATTTTTTCAATTTTAATCTAGACCATTAGATTTAAGAAAATTAATCTTAACCATTAATTATAAGTGGTTATTACACGAAAAGGTTTTATCAACCACTTGTATCTTTTCAGTTTTAATTTAGACCATTAGATTTAAATAAATTAATCTTAACCATTAATTCTAGTGGTTACTAAACGAAAAGGTTTGTATATGTGTTATCAATGATATCCATACAAATTTAATCTCAACCATTGACCATTGATATAGACTGATGACATCATCATATGTTTTTAAAACCAATCACAACCGTTGGATTAAAAATGATGACATCATCATTCCCTAAAACTCATTTTGCTATTATATGTAGATTATTGGAAATGAATTTAAATATTTAAAATGTCAACCAATTATATATATATATATATATACACTTAAAACGAATTAAAAACGAACAAAACATAAATTCAATTACTTTTTATGAGTTCTGCTTTATAACCACCTTAATTCAAACAAAAGCGAAACCATACAAATTTATTTTTATCAGTCGACCCAAGGTAACTAAAATTACTTTTAATTTAAATTAAAATTTTAAATAATAAAGAAACATACCTCTTTTTATTAAATAAAAAGAAGCGTCACTCTTTTTCTAGAAAAGATATAAAAAAACATTAGAATATATATATATTAACACTTTGTGACAGTACATGGCATCTGCAATTAATCTATTCAATAAATTTTGGATCTCAAATATTTTATAATTTTTGCGATATTTTCTGTTTTGCTAAATTTAATAATAGTAGAAATTTAACATACTAATTTTTTTGTAACAAAATGATATTTTAACTTAGAATCACACGTCAAATAATACTAGTAAACAATACTAACGTATACAAAACAATATAACCGATAAAAAAAAATCTAAAATAAATAAAGAAACAAACCGTGCCGACAAAACACGTCCAAAAATATTTTTTTAAAAACACTATTTATATAAAAAAGATATTAACCATTTCATAACCAAACTCATTAAGTAATCTCTCAAAGTAGTTAGTACTAACTAGAATCTTTATTTGAAACCACGTTTCCGTTTCCGTTTAGAGAAAAAAAAGTTAATTGTAAGAATAATTTTTTAAATTCTAAATTTTGATAAACTGTTTTTTTTTTTTTAAATTTTACCAGAGTTTTTAAATCAAGTTAACTATAATTATTACTCAAAAGATCAAATTATCTGTCATTTTAGTTATTCATCAATATGCCTACATTTATGACAAACGATATGATAAAACTAAAAAAGTATTATTATTTTATTCATTTGAACTCAAGCCTAGTATTACGTGCATAAGTGAATTACTACTAGAAAACGCAAAAATAAAATATATAAAAAAATGCTTGCCACGATCATTAGTATTTAATTATTTAAATCGAGATTATTGGCAGGTGGCGATCTACAAAATATGATTGGAAAGATATGCAAGACTCCACCGCCACACGTTTCGAAACATCAATTTATGATTAGTATAAAAATTGGAAATGAAAAACTAAATTAAACCGGACCAAGTATATATTTGATTTTAAATTTGAGATTTATAGATTTTAGATAGTAATCGGATCTAAACTGATATTTATTGGATATCTGAAAGTAGATATAATTTGTTTTTTAGAATTTTTTTTTGATTTTTTAGATATTTTTTGATTTTTTGTATAATTTTTTGGTTTTTTTAGATTTTTTTTTATCAACTATTTAAATCGACACCAAACCTAAATCAGAACCGAAACCAAATCAAAATTTAAAAAAATCTTATAATTATGAAACTAAAAAACAAAAAAAATCGTAAATACCAAACCAAAACCGAAGAGATACCCAAATCACTACCCTAAGTCACGTATTCAAAACATTAAAATGAGAATAAATTAAAAGTACCTAAAATAGAATCACTTCCCTACCTCACTTTTACTTTTTCTCTATTTATTCCTTATAACTCACGTATTCTCTAACCATTATACATTAACCATCTTAAATAATATAATCAAACCATTCCAAACATATACACACACACTCTCAAAACACATACTTTACTTAAAACCAAAATGCAAATCAAACCAAAAATTCTAACTTGGGCCGCGGCGGCCGCGGTTCTAGCCGTCCTAGTGGTGGTGGTGGGACCATATATTATTGGACCGGAGAATATAGAAGGATCTAAGAATATTCTACATAAGGCTAAAATGATTCCTCTTCCGGCAGATGGACCGGAGAGCTTGGACTGGGACCCACAAGGCGAAGGGCCGTATGTAGGGGTCACCGACGGTCGTGTACTTAAGTGGCGCGGTGAAAAACTTGGTTGGGTTGAATTTGCTTACACATCTCCTCATAGGTTTGTTTTTGTTTAATATATTTTTTTTAAATGTTTTTTGTTTAGTTATCTATGTTCCTCGTAATTAGAGATGGTTTAGCTAAGATAAATGGCTACAAAGAAATTTTATTAGGACTTAAAAGTAAATTTTAAATTACTTAGTATTTATTAAAATTAGTAGCTAAGATATGTGTTTTAGCAGAAAAAAGAAAAAGATATGTGCTTTAGAAAATTAAGATAG
Source organism: Aethionema arabicum (assembly GCA_000411095.1). Classification (NCBI taxonomy): domain Eukaryota; kingdom Viridiplantae; phylum Streptophyta; class Magnoliopsida; order Brassicales; family Brassicaceae; genus Aethionema; species Aethionema arabicum. The sequence goes on from KE150699.1 coordinate 48,126, forward strand.
TACCCGACCGGTTAGAAAGATATAAAAATTTGATGTTTTTTTTTTGCCAGCAAATTTGATGTTTATTTAGAAAAAAGAAATGTTTTGTCAAAATTTAATTTCGGATTTAGGTGGATTATATAAGCCTAAAAATTCAAATTTTTCTTATTCATAGAAAATTAATTTAAAACCTGGGGTTATTGGATAAAAAATTGAGTTTAGTTTAGAAAAAAATGAGTTATCAAAATCTTATTTCGGATGGATTATATAAGCCTAAAAATTCAAAATTTCTTAGTCACAAAACAAAAAATTTAAAAATTTGGGTTATTGGATAAAAAATTGAGTTATCAAAATCGGATTTCGGATGGATTATAAAAATTCAAAATTTCTTAGTCACAAGAAGTAATTTAAAAAATGGGGTTATTGGATAAAAATGTGAGTTTAGTTTAGAAAAAAAAATATGATTTATGAAAAGCTAGTCCTTAATCTAGATTGATTATAAGTTCAAACATTTAATCTTTACAATATTTATGAAATTATATTTCTCATATATTGTAGCCTTTAATAAGTGTTACACTTTTCACTTGTAAAATGGCTTGATTTGGCCTGAGATGTTACTAAACTATATATACATTTTTGATATATGAATTTGGTGTATGTTGTATATATGAAGAGAGAACTGTTCAAGCCATAAGGTGGAACCTGCATGTGGAAGACCTTTAGGACTTAGCTTTGAGAAGAAATCAGGAGATTTATACATTTGCGATGGTTACTTAGGGATCATGAAGGTCGGACCTAAGGGAGGCTTAGCCGAGTTGGTCGTGGACGAGGCCGAAGGTCGCAAAGTTACCTTTGCGAACCAAATGGATATCGATGAAGAAGAAGATATTATCTACTTCAACGATAGTAGCGATACTTACCATTTCGGGTACATATATATAATTAATAGGGATTATGGTATTTTAGATCTTAAATTATTTGCTCGGTGAAAAAAAACTCTCCATTACCAAAATGTTTCCTCATCTTTGATAATCCCGGTATTTTTAAACCCTAAACTTATAAAACTAAAATCTCAAATTTGAACGTAAAATTCATGAAATTATAGTATAATTAATTTAAATTTAGAATATATTTTTTGTTAAATTTTTAGATTAGAATTTAACTTTTTTGTTTAAAGTTTAGTTTGATATATAAATTAAACCCGGTTTGGATTAAAAATTCCGGTTATTAAAATTTAGAATAAAAAAACGATTTGAATGCTTGAAAGTTTTTTTTCAACAAACGAAAATAGTTTTTTTCCTAATCAAATAAAAATAGTTTATGATCTAAAACATTATATCATCTCTAATTAATAACTTCTTAAAATGTAAAAAACAATCGTGAATTTTCAAAATCAAATCTTGTCATTATATCTATTAGTATATTGATCAAATTGATCTAGATTTTTATTATATATTAATGTTGGTCCTTTGAGACTTACGATATGAAATATGTGAATTTTTTCTTAGGGATGTTTTCTATGCATTTATATGTGGTGAAAAGACCGGAAGAGCAATTCAATATAATAAAAAGACTAAAGAGGCTAAAGTTATAATGGACCGTCTACATTTCCCTAACGGTCTAGCCATAAGTAAATATGGTTCATTTGTCTTGTCTTGTGAGGTCCCTACACAACTTGTTCATAGATATTGGGCTAAGGGTCCTAAAGCCGGGACACGCGACATTTTCGCAAAACTCCCGGGCTATGCTGATAACATTAGAAGGACCGAAACCGGAGACTTTTGGGTTGCATTGCATTCAAAGAAAAGTCCATTTTCTAGGTTAACTTTGATTCATCCATGGATTGGTAAGTTTTTCATGAAAACATTGAAATTAGAGCTTCTTGTATTCCTTTTCGAAGGCGGGAAGCCGCACGCCGTGGCCGTGAAACTTTGTGGCAAAACGGGTGAGATTCTTGAGATTCTTGAGGATAGTGAAGGGAAGACAATGAAGTTTATGAGTGAAGTTCAAGAAAGAGATGGTAAACTTTGGTTTGGTTCTGTGTTTATGCCTTTTGTTTGGGTTCTTGATCATTACTAAGTTATATAAAATATCATTACATGAAATAAATTGTGTTTTTCTTGTTTTTTATATTAATATTTTTTCTCTTGTATGTGAATTTGATCATTTGTATTGATCATTTTCGTTATCTTGGTTTATTATATAGTTTTCACACAAGTTCAAAAGGCTTATCTACAAACATGTTAATATATGTTTGATTTTAATATATGCTTTTGATCATGAATACAAACATGTTAATGAAATAATTAAAATGATAAAATAACTTTAGTTTTAGGTAATTATGTTATTGTGATTGTAAGAAATAAAGTAGGAATGTAACTGTACAATATAATTTCTTATATATTGAAATTTTAAAACATCTTATAATTTGAAACAAAAAATGTTGTTAAAACATTTTATATCGTTTTTTTTAATTTGAATTTGGAACATCTTATAATTTGCTTTTAATATAATAAAAAGGTAGAGAGGATTATACTGGGTTATTTAATGTTTTTGGTATTACTTGTTTAAATTTGATGTCTTTTGTAGAGTTTTTAAATAAAGAGACAAAATATAAGAAAGTAAATGGTAAATGTAGCAATTCAATACCCAAAGAAATAGGCTATCTTAAAAATCAAGGGAAATTTAGCAAAATAAACATTTCATATGCCTTTTGAGTATTATAGACATTTGAAATCCAGTTTTAGTTTTATAGACATCACATAATTAACAATGACGATAATGCCCTGTAATTTATTTATCCTAAACTCTAAACCTTAAACCCTAAACCCGAAACCCTAAACTCAAAACCCGAAACCCGAAACCCTAAATCCTAAACCCGAAACCCTAAACCCTTCATTAGGTCAACTAAAAAGATACCTAGATATGTGGAAGGGTAGTTTAGTCTTTCTATTAACCCAAATGTGTATAAAACAAAAAATTAGTTCTTAGGTCTAAAAAACTAAAGAAGGTCCACCAATTGTGTAAAACAGCCAATTTCCCTAAAATCAATGTCACTTTCATATATAATAAAACAAAAAATAAACATTTATTATTATATTTATAATTCATATGAAAACAAAAAATAGACATTATTATTTTATTTATAATTTCATATGAAAACAAAAAAATAAACGTTTATTATTTTATTTATAATTTCATATTAAAACAAAAACCATTTATTATTTATTATTTTATTTATAATTTCATATTTTGGGTGGTGAAGTATACATCCCGTCATGTCTATCTTTATCCAAAGTTTGTTTTTTTCCCTAAGGAATGCTATATATTATAAAATATATTTTATTTACTCGTTACTCAGACTTGTACTAATTTAAAAGACAATAAATCTGCAATTTAATTATTAAAAAAAGTCAATGAAGTAAATGTGGATCCTAAGTATCAGGCGTTTTGTAAGTAATCATACCATTTGCATGTTATATAATTGCCTCTTTATTCACAATTCAAATAGATAAAAATAAGCATGTTTTATTTACTATATAATATTATATTACATTTGTGTAATATTATTACATATTTTAGATTTATATTGGTGATAACAATATTCACCATATTTTCTTATTATGTATTTTTAGAAGTAATTTGGGTATGCAATTTAAAAATTAAAAATCATTAATCTATAAAAACTTTGTATTTTTCAATATCATTCCACATAAGTTTTAATATAAAAACTAAAGCGGTTATTTCATATACATCCAATAATATATATATATATATTATCTATGAAAAATGTGTCTCCTATGAAAAAAATTCTATAATAAATTTATAGTGAAATGATTATTTGACTAAACACTAAAAATAATACCAAATCTTTCACAGAATGATTCGTTTTTTAATTGAATATACTTAATTTATATATTTAACCTTAATTGTTGTATTTATATATTTAAACGTATTAAGGTCGCATTAAATTATTAGTTTTTTTAAAGCTGGCATATCTAATTAAATAACACTAGTTGAGAAAAAACAAACGAGTTTTATCAACTAATCGTATTATTTTTCTGTATTAAATAGCAAAAACCTCTCCCTTGAAAAAAGTGACAGGTATTTCTTCATTTGTTAATTAAGCTTAATATGCTAATATTTATATAAATATTTTTAAATTTCTAAATACCATTAAATACCTTAATTAATTAAAAAAATAAACAAAAAAGTAATAATCGGATTCCACTTTAAAAAAAACTTCCAAATTAAACAAAAAAAAATTGAAATAAATTTCTAGTTTTTTGACACGATTTCGACATGTATAAGGGAACAATTTATATTTTTCTGACACATTAGTATATATACATATATATATATATATATCATATAACTTAATATCATATATTTGGGTTAAAAAAAAAATTCTAGAGAGGAAAAAAAAACTATGAAGCTTTTTTTTGTGGTGCCGATAGCAATTGGGATTCTTTTATGCTTCATAGATTTTTCTAAAGAGAAATTAGAAAATGGAGAATCAATGTTAACCGGTCATTTCAATGATTTCCGGTTAATTCCGACCATCGGAGCTTTAGGACCGGAGAGTTTTGCTTTCGATTTCGCCGGCGACGGTCCTTACACCGGTTTATCTGACGGTCGTATTGTTAAGTGGATTTCTAATGACAGCCGTTGGATCAATTTCGCCGTCACTTCTCCATCTAGGTAATTTTTAATTTAATTTCAATTTAATTTGATTTTTTTTGTCTCCAATTATTTATTTGATTTATCCGCTGTTTTTTTTTTTGCAATTTACGGAAATTTAGATGTTAGGTTCTTGGGTCAAAAAAAAAAGATGTTAGTTTCTTTTTGTTTTAAAATACAATATACATTTTATATACAGAAATATATTTAGCCACCAAATATAATATATTTTTTTAGCCACCAAATCTAATATATTTAAAAAATTAAAATTAATGTAGTTTTTCAATTTTATAGTTGTTTTCTTAGTTATTATTAAAATATTAAATATTCCAAAAAAATTGATATCATTTTGATTCTTTTTTTTCCCCAATTAGTTATTTTAATTATTCTATTGATAAATAGAACATTATATATATTATGAAACGGGAAAATATATTTTCTAGAATGAAATTAATTGTTACGTTTTGGGATTTGTATTTCTATTACCATGTGTTCAATTTTTTTTCTATAAATTAAAAAAAAACAAAAAAATTAGAGAGATTTGTAAAGATGTCTTCATTCAAGTTTTTTTTTAAAATTGCTCTAATTCAAGTATTTTTTACAAAAATGTCTAACAATATACCCAACAATATAAGTGGTACACCTTTACACTTTATGAAAAATTTGTAAAAACGTATTGAATTACGGTATTTTGTATAATTAATTTTTAAATTTTCATCATTTAAGCATTTTTTTAAAAAATACAATAACAATACGTTTACAAAAAACTTGATTCAAACATTTTGCATAATACCTAAGAAAAAAATTATTATTTTTATAATAATTTGGCATGCATGTGATGTGAAGTTCCTACAATTGTGGAAATTAAAAAAATGCTATTTGTGGTCAAGGTTTTGTAAATTCAAATTTTTTTCTGAAAAAATTAATATTTCTTGAAATAAGTTGGCATGCCTTGTGAAATGAAATTTCTCTAATTTTGGAAATTAAAGAAAAAATGTTATCTTTTGGTCAAGGTTTGATAAATTCAAACTTTTTCTGGAAAAAAATATTATTTCCTGAAATAATTTCGCATGCGTTGTGAAATAAAATTTCTCTAATTTTGGAAATTAAAGGAAAAATGTTATGTTTTTGGTCAAGGTTAGATAACAATTAAGTAAAAACTGTATTTAACTTATAATAGCAATTTATTTATATATATGTTGCAGAGAAGGATGTGAGGGCCCACATGAGCACCATTTAACAGAAGACACGTGTGGTCGACCATTGGGCTTGGGCTTTGAATATTCTACTGGTAATCTTTATATAGCTGATGCTTATATGGGCCTTCTTAAAGTCGGCCCAGAAGGTGGCTTAGCCACTCAGATTGTGACACATCATCAAAATAAACCACTTAGATTCACCAACAGTTTAGATATCGATCAACGTACCGGAATCGTCTATTTTACCGATAGCAGCTTGGTTTATCAACGCAGGTTAATTTTCTTTCTTTTACTGATAAATTAAACGATTATGATATTTTAAATTCTAAATTATTTTTGTTTTGCAAAAACAAACTTAACTGTTAAAATGATTTTTTTTTAATTTTGAATTTTGTCTTTAACTGTTAAAATGATTTTTTTAATAAAAAACAAACTTATCTGAATTTTAAACCAAAATCTTAAATTTAAACTTGGAATTATAATTTCATTACTCGAAAATTTTGATTATATTCTTTGGTTAAATTTTAAGATTATAATTTAATTTTGTTATTAAAATTAAATTTTTATTAAAAAAATATGATAGAGTGTAAAATTATCAAAATTCAGATTTGAAACAATCATTTTTATAGTTAAAAATTTTGTTTCCAAGAAAAAATAGTTCATGATCTAAATACCACGATGACGTAAACTAAATTAAAATAATTTCTTAGTCTTAAAATATTTTTTTTATATATATTTCAGGAATTATATAGGTGTGATTATGAGTGGTGACAAAACCGGGAGATTAATGAAATACGACCCAAGTACAAACCAAGTAACAACTCTATTAGACAATTTAGCGTTTCCAAACGGTGTCGTTGTAAGCCAAAATGGTGAATATCTCCTCGTAGCTGAAACGGTGCCGTGTCGTATATTACGTTATTGGCTTAAGAACACGTCATCATCATATGAAGTATTCGCAGAAGAGCTTCCTGGATTTCCCGACAACATAAAAAGAAGTCCACGTGGCGGATTCTGGGTAGGTTTGAATACAAAACATACAAAATTGACTAAGTATGCTATGTCAAACGCGTGGATAGGACGCGCTCTTTTGGGCCTTAAATCAGTGGATTGGATGAAGGTTCATTCGTTTTGGGCCAAGTATACAGGAAACGGCGTCGCTCTGAGGTTAAGTGAGGGTAAAGGTGTAATTTTGGAAATGTTTGAGGGTAAAATTGGAAATAAGTGGAAATCGATTAGTGAAGTGGAAGAAAGAAACGGTACGCTTTGGGTTGGTTCGGTTAATACTCCTTTTGCTGGTATGTATAATTATAATTAATTAATTATAATTGTTATTATCATTTATTAAGCAAATAAATGCAATAAATTAGTGTTTTTTTCTTCTTTAAAGTTAATTCCAAAATTGTAGGCAATTGTCAAGATTAAATGAGTGTATTTTATCATATGTATTTACGATTAGAGTTTAACAAAAAATCGAATTGAATTAAATTGTTAAAACGAAAAAACAAAAAAAATGGAAAATAAAGTAAATTTTATTTCAATGCAGATGCTAACAATTCATTTTATAAATCAAAATGGAAGACTAGTCAACATGATGGATTAGTGAGTTTTTAAATTTTTAAATTTATTCTTTTGTAACTTTTTTAAATTTTCGACATAAGTTTTCTTTCAAGTACGACAAACATATAAGTAATAACAAGTTTAAATTGCCATGATTGTTAGTTTAAAGTTCAAACTAATGTCTTACACATCGTTGATCATTTAGATGTACATATTTTTATAAATGTGAAGGATATAATAAGAGAACTTAATATATATTATAGTTTAGTTTTGTGTACCATAGATTATATACTAAATCATTTAGCAAAATTTGAAAATACCTCAAACTAAACAAAAAAACTCCAAATTTCAACATGTATATTCACTACCAGATCCGATTATATAATCCAAGATTTAACATAAAAAAAACAGATTTTATTATTATTTATAACCTTGAAAAAGTGAAAATTACATATATAATTAAGAAACTACACAACTTTATTAATTTTGTAAGGATTGGAACACATTTCTTAATTGCCATTTCTTAAACCCTTTTTATTATTTTTTTAACCCTAAAAACATTATTATTCTTCAAGCCTTAATCTCTTCTTTCTTCGCCTCTTCCTCATTACTCATCTTCCTTGGACAACAAGCACTACACTGTCCGTACGCAGAACTTCCACAACAACCATATCTACATCCACCTCGTCCTCTTTGTTGGGGCTCGACGACATCGATTTTCGTATTTTTAGGGCTGGTTCCAACAATACGGGCAGCTGAAACAAAATTTAAAATAAAAGTTTAATATTTGATATAAAAAAAATTGAAATATTTATCGCCCAAATTTAAATCAACCAAAAAATTAATTTTTAGTCAATTTATAGTCAAAGATTTTTCGACAAAAACAGAGTGGCCGAAGAAATCTCGACCAAAAATCGACCATAACAGAAGTTTAGTCGATTTTAGGTAAAAAAATGTTGTCGAACAAATGTTGAAAAAAAAATGATAAGTGTTTCTTTTGTAGTAAAGTAAATATACACCTATATAATTTAGAATAGTAGCTGATATTTCATATAACGAATTTTTGAAGTATTTATCAACCAAATTTTAATCAACTCCAAAAATTATTTCTTATGTCAATTTATGGTTAAAGAATTTTCAATGAAATTTCGACAAAAAATCGACCACGTTAGAAATTTAGTCAAATAATATAATATTTTTGTATAGCGAAATAAATATATAATTTAGAGATCGAAACAAATGCATCATATATATATAACTTTGCCTCAAGACCGGTCCTACATACCTTGAATTCGATTACAACAAGCACTACATTGCCCACGAACAAGGCTTCCACAACATGCAAAATAGCAACCACCACGTCTTCTTTGTTGCGGTTCGACAACTTCCTTAGCTTCTTGATCTTCTATTACTTGTGGTCGTGTACAACACGCGCTACATTGGCCGTGTGCAAAACTACCACAGCAACCGTACCTGCAGCCACCGCGTTGTTGCGGTACGATTGCGTCTGGTGCTTCGTTTGCCGAAAAACAGCAACGGCGGCAG
>KE150699.1:63681-75513 GCA_000411095.1 Aethionema arabicum
TTTGAAAATTCAAAGTCATTAGATGCATCGAAAGGTTCAATAAGGTAAAGCCCTTTAGTGAGTTCCAAGTGTTGATGTCATGATGTCTACATGATTCTTGTGCTGACACGTGTCGTGCCATAGTTAGTAACCAAGTTCAATTCCTCGTCTTCGAAAGGATAATAATAATATCATTTTATTATATGATCCAAAACAATCACACAATTCCAAGCCAATGCGAGATTTTACCATTTTTTTTTTGTCGTGAGATTTTACCATTTTAATGCTTTTGTATTTCCGTTGTTTTGTATATACGTCATATTAAGTATTATGTTTTTTTTTTTTTTTTTTTTTTAGATTACCAAAAAACACTATTTAGATTACCAAAAAAAAAAAAAAGTATTATGCTTTTCTCGTTTTTTATAAAATATGTTTTGAAGGAGTCATATATATTAATTAATATTGATATGAAAATTAAAATGATAACACTATATGGATTATATTGTAATTTTTAAAAGTAAACATGCGAATAAAAAGTAAACATGATACAAAAATATAATTTAAATTCGGGTATGAACATAAACAGTGGCGAATCTAGAAAAAAAATGATCATGTGCACAAATTTTTTAATAAATCAATATTTTATCTATACTAATAAATAGTGACGGATCTATAGTACTATTAAAATATTGTATTTAAGCTTATTAAAAATACAAAAGTATTATATATTTGCATTTAAATGTGTTATGATTTCGGAAAAAAAACTGAATTATGATAAATTATATTTTAAATCTCTAATAAAGATAATATAAATTGTATTATGTTTGTGATAAAAACTTATAGGTTCACAATTTCAAATGTAAAATTTAGATTTTATATTATAACATTAATTATAATAAGAACATACATATTAAAACATGTAAAATGAAGATATTGTAACAATTTAGAAATCACAAGAATTATAATTTTAAAATTTTCTAAATCAAGCATAATATATATATATATATATATATAATTACTTTCCATGTAATTAATTTTTTTTAAATATTTGCTCGAATTTAATTTGTTTTTAAAAAAAGGAAAACAAAAATGAATGGGTGCACTAATAATTATCTAATGGGTGCACTAATCAATATTTAACCATAATTAATAAAAATTACTAAAAACTATTAAGGAAAAAAATAAAATTTAAAAAATCAGTGGGGGCCCAGGCACCCACTCTCCTTACCCTGGATCCGCCCCTGAACATAAATAATACACAAAAAATCTTGTATATTCGTTGTAAATAATTGATCCATTGCAAATGTAAATTTAAAATTATAATTGTAAGATTTTAGATTGCATTTTTTTAAACATATTATAACTGTGATATTATGTTTTTTTTAATCACAATTTATATTGTGACGACCGTCGGTTTCACAAGTTTGTCTGAAATATATATAATAATATTCAAAATTTACAACATAATAATTTATAAATCTACTTTGGAAGTTTTTTTAAAAATTTTGCGAATACTGCATATTTTTTTAGTAATCAACAAATATTATTTTTTTAGTTGAGATAAATTTTTATAAATAGAAAACGATGAATTATAAGTTTCATTAAAAGAAAAATCAAAATTTTAATTAAATGTTCTAAATGTTGTTGTTTTTTTGCCATCAAATGTTGTTTTTAAAAACATAAATTATTTTGTAGAAAATTAGTTGATTGGTGTGTAGAATAGACATTGTGTTACACATTGGTGGTGGAAAATGAACTTGGCTTTTAAAAACAGTCAATTAAAATTATCCTTAAATGGGCCCAAGTTGTACAATTAATTGTGTGGCCCAAATTTGGCAATAAGTGGGCCCATCATAAAGTATTAATGTAAGCCAGTTATATATATTCTAATGGTGGGCCCAAAAATTCGACCGTTGCTCTATTTATATCCTTGTATCACATTATTTGCGGGACCCACTTTTCCCGCTTCTCCATCACTTATTATATTTTGGATAATATTAAATATAGTGATAATTATAAAGTAGTGTGACATTTTACAAAAATTGGAAGTGGACGTATTTATTGTATTTATTAAAGTGTTTAAAATAAATATATTATATCATGCAAAAGTAATTATTCTATATTTATACAATTTATTTTGTACTGCTATTTCGGTTGATCTATTTATATCGTTATTATAAATTACCTTTTTATCTAATAAATTGTGATAATACTTAATCAAAGGTTAATTTCACCTCTTGTAGAAAATTCTCATTTTTAAAATGGATTATTATTATATAATTATCAACCGGCCATGTGGTCTCAAGTGTTTGCGCATGTGTATTCGAATGAATACACACATATTATTAATAAACAATTTAGATGACAAAAATATCCTTATTTTTTTTATTAATGATTATACTAATAAATAATAAAGTAAAGACATTATTGTCAAAAATTAATTTTTTCTATATTGAAATCCTAAAACATCTTAAAATTTGAAACAAAAATTTTTTGCTAAAACACTTTATATAAATAAGCGGAGGAAGTATTTTTTTTAATATGGAATACAAATGTTTATAAACATACACTATTAGAGTCACTTAAAAAAAGAAAAACAATTAACTAATTAAAATTAAGGACTAATTTGGGTTGAAGAAATTGTGATTAAAACAAAGATAAAATGTGTATATATTTCTTTATCTTTAAAAATTGTTCTTTATAGAAGAATATATAACTTTTAATTTAATATTTGCTTCATAAAACTTTATGATAAAAATAGATAAGGCACTACGACTTGTTCCATATGCATCACACTCTATATATGTCGACCAGAGAGCAACTGCAAAAGACTTTACTTTCTTTGCATGTGTTTTTTCAATAAAATAAAATCATCATTTAAAGCTGAAAATATGCTTTCACAAGAAATAATTTAATATTAGATGCACATTTTTACTTTAAAAAAAAGTACTTTTTTTCACTTAAAAAAAGTACTTTTAAATACAAGCATAAGCGATTTAAAATTTAGTTAAATATTATATTGGTATTTATATAATCATTACAAAATTTCATTTTAGAAAAGTTGGAGGTATATTAACTCCAATCCATATGTTTACTTTTAGTAATAATATATCTTTGTATTACTATATTAAGACTATTTAGACTGAAATAGTTTTTATAATAATTATTTTTAATCTATTTGATTATACAATTAATCGAACAAATAGTCACAGGTAAAACAAAAAAATGGTTAATTTTTTCTTTCTAATCCATACAAAATTTTAATTAGCCCATGATAATAATAATATATGTTCAATTTTTTTTAATATAATCAATTAATAATTATGCTGTGAGATATAACATTAATAAAATCGCAATAAAAGTGAAAAAACATCATTAACAAAACTGTTAATGCTGAGAGTGTTATTTTTATACAATAATGATAATGTTATCATCAACAAAAACATCTTCTGAGATAATATATCAAGTTATAAGAGCTTATATAAGTTTTATGATGACATTAATAAATAATGATGTAGTTTTTTACTACATATTTTCAAATCAAATCGTATTTAAAAAAAATGAAAATCTATTTAATTTTTTTTTGTATCATGATTAGAACAAAATTAAATTTTCTGAACAATAATGCGATAAGAAATGCCACATCATCAATGCCTTTAATTAAGCTAAGATAATAGGTGCCACATCATCAATTCCTTTAATTAAACTAGCAGATAACACTATATAATAAAAGGGTATTATCGTAATATCTCTACATCTTCATGGGTCACTTCTTAAAGAGACTCCATCTTCTCCTTTCATTTCAATTTTATTTATAGTCCCGAGAAAGTCGTCGAGATCGGAGCAATCACACACAGAGAGAAATAGCTATGGCGTTAAGCACCAGGAGGTTAACTACACTGTTCGTCTCCATTTCCGGCAAGTCTCGACTCCGGATTTCCGCCGGGATTCCTCATGCATCTGATCGGATTGTAGAAACCGGACCATTTCTCAGTCGCTGGCTCTCTTCCGCTTCATCATCTGCTGTTGTCGCGGCTCAGGATGAATCTGGAGGAATCTATGGGTTAGGAAGTGTATTGAAGGAATACGAAGATTATAGAAGATCTCTCTATGGTGAAATCACGCATAAGGCGTTGCTCGTTGATGCTGTTGGTACTCTCCTTGTTCCTGCTCAACCTACAGCTCAGGTTTTCCTCTCTATGTGAAATGCCTATTTTCCCTGGATAGATTCGAATTGCACAAATGCTTCACATGCTGCTTGAAATTGAAATTGAAATTGATCCACGACTTGAAATCTTTCGAAAATTATGACCATTCATTGTGTTCAAACTTAAACCTAAGTAGGAGTAATCAATTTGAATTGATGCATTTGACAAACGAAATCAATCGGTCCTCACTGATTGATTGGTAAAGAGATTACTCTGTGATTTGAAGTTCTTCGAGAACTATAACCATTTATTATGGTGGAAGCTTAATTCTGAGTACAGATAATCAATCGAAGTGATGATGGTTACAAATCAAATTGAATCATGTTTAGTGTTTTGGTTTGATTATGTTGTGATTTCTTCGATAATCCTAGAAGCTCAGATGCAAATTCTATGTTGTGTGTGGAATTTTGTAGATATACAAGATGATAGGGGAAAAGTACGGAGTGAAGTACTCAGAGGCTGAGATACTTAGTAGATACAGGAGAGCTTATCAGAAACCATGGGGCGGATCTCGTCTTAGGTATCATCTCATTCTTTCTCTTCATACTTTTAGAAAATCTCCATTTGATTGCCAGATTTCATATAGAATGCATTATCTTTAGTGCATCATGATTAAAGTTGCATTTGGAGGTATTAAAAACATATGCGTTTGTGTACAAAATATGGTTTAAAACAGAGAATAATACTACTTGGAACAAAGTCTCTTGTGGAATATCTATGGATACAATGTTTGCTGCTAGTGGAATTGCTTTGAGTAGTGCACTGATTAGGTTCTTGAATCCAAATCTCTCTTTATTGATCGATAACCAAACACAATACAATCTTTTAGGGATTATTCTAGAGTTTCTCCAAACCCTAAACCCTTCACTCCTAGAGTATCCTTCTTATTTATAGACTCTTATGTAAACCTAAGTACAATTAACAACGCTCTAAGCATTCAAGAACAACTTAACATCATCTTTATGTCTTCCTTAATCTCTTCCTATCTTTTACCAGTTGAGACTGAGATGTTCTTTTGTTATGTGTGTAACAGATATGTTGATGATGGAAGACCTTTTTGGCAGTTTATAGTGAGTGCATCAACTGGCTGTTCAGATTCTCACTACTTTGAAGAACTTTACAGCTACTTTACTACAGAACAGGTTCAGTATCCGGTTCTTCTGCAGAAGCTAAGCAACATTTAAAGTTTTGTTTCTTTCTTCTGATATTTTTCCCTTCATTTTCTAGGCGTGGAAGCTATGTGATCCAGATGCAGATAAGGTGTTCAAGGCTATTAAAGAAGCAGGCGTAAAAATAGCCGTTGTGTCCAACTTCGACACTCGGTTAAAACCTCTACTACGTGCACTGAAATGTGAACACTGGTTTGACGCTGTCGCGTGTTCAGCAGAGGTAACATAACTCTTCCTTTTCCCAAACTAACGTGGTCCTGTTCGTTTGCGCGTCTTAAAGTCAGCGACGAAAATTTATGTTCGTTTTTCCTTCGTGTGTTCAGTGACATGTTTGTTGAGACCTGTCACTCAAACTGGTCGCTGAACATGTTCGTTTACTTGTCCTTAGTTGAATGATAAGTTTTGGCGATTAAAAATTAGAGGGAAAATGGTAAATCAGAGTCCGAAATTTGCTTGTTTGGTGAAAAAATCTCCAATTTTTAAAATGGTTTTTTAGACCCTAAATTTTGATAACCGAACTTTTTATCCCCTACTGGATTTTAATTATAATTAAACTTTGAAAATAAAATTAAACCATAATTTCAAAATTTAATTAGAAAAGATATAACCAAATTCAGATCCATTATACTCTAATTTGAAGTTTAAATTTTAGACTTCGGTTTAAAGCTTCTAGTTATTAAAGTTTAGGGTTTAAAGATCATGGTCATCAAAGTTCAGGATCTAAAACACAAGTTTAAAGTCGGAAGGGTTTTTACACCAAATCGGCCAAGTTTAATGTCTATTTTACCATTTTCCCAAAATTGTAAGCTAGATTTTTCAGCAATTTCAATTTTAAATCGTTCATCTCCGAACAAACAACAAATAAAACATTATTTTGTTGCTGACGCCAACTAAACGAACAATATTATCTGTCATTTCATTGCTGATCTAGACTCAACAATGCGCAAACGAACAAGACCCATCTCTTAATAATCTGAGTAAACATCTTGAACTGTTGCATTAACCATTTAATGATTAAAATCCACAGGTAGAAGCAGAGAAACCAAACCCAACAATATTCTTAAAAGCATGTGAGTTACTAGGAGTGAATCCTGAGGAAGCAGTACATGTAGGAGATGATCGTAGAAATGATGTATGGGGAGCTAGAGATGCAGGTTGCGATGCTTGGCTTTGGGGAAGTGAAGTTACTTCATTTAAACAGGTTTAAAACAAAAAAAAAACACAAATCTTGGTTTTTTTTCCAAAGTTTCCTTATTTGGTAAGTTTATAACTGAAAAAAAAGGAAACTTTGCAGGTGGCTCAACGGATAGGAGTTAAGATATGACTCTGTTTTGTGACAATATCTAATAAAACTTGGAGAGAAATGATTCAGACATATGTGCAGGTTTTTCTTCAGTTACGGTCAGTATTGTACATCTCAGTTTCTCTTTTGTAGTTAAAACTTTGCTTGGTCTATATGTGTATTAAATCGTGTAAAAGAAAATTGTATAATAATAAAGGTGAAGTTTTTTTAAAAGATCGTTCTCGATAAATATATTGTTTTTTAAGTGAAAAAAACTAAATTTTAATTTAATTCTTGATTTATAAAATATAGTCAATTAAAATTCATTTTTGTAAAATATATAGGTGAAGTTTTCTTATTTATTGCTTTTTTAAGTGAACAAAAAACTAAATTTTAAGTTAATTTTTTATTTATAAAATATAGTCAATTAAAATTCAATTTTTTTTAAAAATATAATGAATTAATGTCACAACGTTAAATAAAGTTGACGAATTAATATTCAAATTGAAAAATTATTTGCGAAATTGACGCTGACAGAAACAAAACAAATTGCGTGAGCGAGATGAATTTGTGAAATTTGACAATATAGATAACTATTCAAAAAATTTAAAACTTTAGTTTTACTGTATTTTATAAATTGATGATTAACTTAATATATGACTGATGGATACTTTTTTTGTAGTTATTTTGGCGCTTTTATATATACGTTATACCAAAACTATTTTTGATTTTTTTTCCAATTAAATGATTAAAAAAAAGTTAGGAATAAAATCATACAAAAATATTTTATGACTTGAAACAAAAACATTTTTATATGTTTTTACAGTAAAATTCGGTTACCATAACTCAATTTTCGAAAAGTCAAATGTATCTCTTATTTTGTAGTATTTAATTCAAATTAGTTTATTTGATTTGTTAATTCGATTTTTTTTATTAGTTATCTTGTTGTTAAATGTGGTGAAATAAAATTTTAAGTTTGATTATGACAAAAAAAAAAATTTAAGTTTGATTTTTAAATGTTCATAATATTAAACAAAGTCGATAAAGCAGCTGCGAAACCGACAAATCGAGACTAATATAAGCAAAACAAGGTAGTGCGAAGTGGATTTGTCGTGAGGTAAATTATTTCTCGACAAATATTTGAGAGATTTAACGTCGTGGACACTAATACGTGATATTTACAAAAAAAAATTATTTGACTACATTCTATAAATTAATAAGTAAATTAATTTCCACTACAAAATAATATTATAATTTATCACTTTAATATATAATAAGAAATTTTTTCAGTGATCATCTCAAATTTATATGGTACAATAGATAAATTCAATTAAAAAAAAGTAATTATTTGCAATTATAAGAGATGATAAAAACATACAACAAAAACAAAAATAGTAAGATCATATAGAAACACTATTTAATTAACAAAATCTAATTATATTCTACTTTTACAAATTTTGCAATTACACATGATTATTTATTTTTTTGTATTATGTTTAACAATATAAACTTTTATATAGTCTATATTTATTTATATAGCACTAAAAAAATATTTAAGAGATTGAATATTTAATTATTAAACTATTTAAGGGCATACAATTTTACAATAACACATATTTTTGCCCTCTTTATTAGGTAAACAATCGCAATCAAGAGGTTCTCGACCTGGTTTCAGCAATTTCAAATATGCATCCTTACAATTTCTACTTTTTTCTGCTTTAGTAACTCCACATTTACCATTTAATATGTGTTCGCTTTTGCAAAAAGGATTCTTATAATTATTCGACTGAGCTTCAACATCTGTTTTATTAATTTATATCAAATAACAAATATATATATATATATAAGATTTTTTATTTACGATATTTAGATAAATCATTATTTATACAGAAGAAAAGATTACAATGTTTTAAATTCTGAATTATTTTAATTTGAATTATTAAAATGGGGTTTTAATTTAAGCTTTGTGTTTTTTTGTAACTGAGTTTTAAAATTAAAATATAAATCTTGATAACCTCATTTTTTAAAAAGAGTTCTATAATTAAATTTTAAATTTGAATTTAATTAACCAAAAATTGAATTGGATTTTTGGGTTTAGTTTTTTGGATTATTATAGTTTGATTTTGTGTTTAGAGTTTAATTTTATTTCAAAAACCAAGTTATCAAGGTTCAGATTTAAAAAAAAAATTGGTGGAGTAATTTTAAAAAAAATGGTTATCAAAATTTGGAGTTTAAAAAACTATTTTGATGTTTCATAGTTTTTTTTTCACCAAATGATAATTACGAGTAAGAAATTAAAATTTAAAATAACATTGATGTATTATACCTTTAACCTGCTTCGAAAGCAAAAATGTGAAAAGACAATAAATCAGTAACAAAGTAGAAGTCCTCATGTTTCAAGAAAAAATTATAATTTTTGTCTCTAAATTTTTATTTTTTATTATCTTAATCTAGAATAAGCTTTAATATTTATAGTTGTCAATATTGAAATAAATAAATTATGAATTATACGGAAAAATAGTTATTTCTGTTTATAGTCGTGAAAAAGCAAAGACGAAGCCAAGTCAAAAGAAATTAAAAATATATATTTAAAAAATTCAGTTTTTTTTACTAATTATGTATATTTCTCAATTCTAGGTGAAATATCATATTATGCATACATATTATATATATGAACATTAATCGAATTAATAATTAGTTATTTACAAAAAAATATGAAAAAAAAATATTTTTGTAAAAAATAAGTAGAATCTGAAATAATAATAGCTAATTATAAAGACTGATGCAAAAAAAAAAAAACTAATTATAAAGACGATTTATTTTCTTGGTCAGTATTATATTAGAGTTAAATTTATATATTTGTCAACTATAAATATAAGGATAATGGTTTTTTAAATTCTAAATTATTTTTTACTTCAATGAAAAAAAAACTATAAGACTACCATTTAACTTGAATTTGATAATTATGTTTTTTTGTTAAACTCTAAACTTTAAAGACGAGGTTTTTTAAACTAATTCAGAAATTAAATTACGATATTTTTCATTAAAAATTTGGCTAATTACGATAATTAGTTAATCCCAAAGTCAAACCTATCTTCTATTTTATTGTATTAAACTCTTATTAGGTCATGTTTAGTTTGAAATTCAAGTTTTATTCACTTTACTTTGACCATATGCGATTTAGAAAGAATGAATTTTATATTTGATTTGGTTTGTTTATTAATTATACCCTTTTTTTTATTATCATTCATGGTATAATTCATAAACTTTATATGGTTCAAATTGAAATTCTATAGTGATAGTATTTTTAAATTTAGAGTAATTCATTATTGTGGTATAATATAAAAAATATTCATCATATAACAAAATTTAATAAACCAAATCTATTGGTCCAAACTCGATCTATTTTAATCAACAAACTCGAATCTTGAAAAAGATACGAAGTTGACCTTATAAATACACACTAATTAGTTAATTGATTAATTATAATTATAATTATGATGCATTTTGATGCTAATGGACTTTAGTCCACGTGACTTGCACGTGTCTATCACAAGCCCACCTTTATCAAACACGTGTGTCTTCTCCCTCTATTTTCATCTATGTTTATTGACATATATATAGATTATTATTATATTTTCCAAACTGAAATAAAAATTTAAAAAGTCTTAAAGACTGTTGTCTAATTACTGATATACCGCACAAAAAAATTTAAATCAAATTTCGATTTAAAACATACACTTTTACATAAATACATATATTATCTACGGTGCTATTATATAATTATATGCATTAAATATATAAAATTTCTTATATATAGATTAAATTTATACTATATACTGTTTCTTAAACAATTTATAATTTTTTTTACTGAATACTTCGTAAAAACATACAATACTTAACAAAATCAAATTATTCAACCATTTAGAGAGATAAAAAAACATCATAAAAATCAATTCAAATTTTTGTATGGGAAATAATTAGTATTCAAAACAACAAAAATTAGAGGTCTAAGTCTAACTATCCAAAATTTACTAAAAATTTCAAAGAAAAAAACATACAAATCACAAAATATTTAGTTAAGAATTATACACATCGTTGGTTAATTCACAAAATAATTAATTTTTTTTTTATATATATATATATATATAAGGTCAAGGTGTGCAGGAGAACGTAGAAGCATGCTGGTGCGTGGGGAGAATATTGTAGCTCAACAACGTGTAAATCCATGCAATGTCCTTTAAATACTATAGTTTTACATCAACATAAATCAGTATTTAATTTCTAAACACCATATATTATATGATTATTAAATTTCAATGACATTTTTTGGTGTTTTGTCATCATCATCTATATAAAATTTCCAAACAAAAAAAAAAGTGTTTGTAATATATATATAAAAAATTGTGTGCACTTGTTTGTTATTGTGTTCCTCCATGTGTTTAATTCCCCAACTTGGGGGGTATATGTATGTAATCAAGAAACCAATTCTTGATTTTTCCGACAATAATTAAAAAAAGAGAAGAAGGAGAAAATGAAGAATAAGGTGAATCACAACGCAGAGGAACGTGAACGTCGAAAGAAGATAAATGTTATGTTCTCATCTCTACGTTCTTCTCTTCCTTCACCTTACCATCAAAATGTAACATATATCACTACTCTCTTCCATATCTTTAATTCCTATAATTAAATCAGTATCAACAAGACCGGTTCCGAATATTTCGAATTTCAAACCAAACAGTGGTGGAGCCAAAAAAATTTGTTAGGAAGGGTCATAAAATTTTTTCGAAAGAAATATTGAATAATTTAAAATTTACAAAAGTAAAAAATTTTTTTGACGTGTTTCAATTACAAAAATCGGTCAAAATTTACGTTATAATTTATTTTCATCGTACGTGCCTTCTACCTAGTTCCACCATTGAAACCAAACCGAGAAAAATAATATATGTATCCTTTGTCTAATTTTTTTTTATTTGTTAAAATTATGTTTGTAATTTTACTGATTTCATTTTTATGATTTTAATATTATTTTTATATAATTTTATAGTTTGCTATATATACTTTTATTCATTGAAATTGCATAAAATTGTTTTTAAAAATTGCGTTAAAAAAACAATATGTTTATTATTATTTATGAAAGTTTTATGATAATATTAGTTATTCATTTCTTTTTTAATAATTAAAACTATATTAT
>KE150699.1:79965-103807 GCA_000411095.1 Aethionema arabicum
GCTGTTTTTGAATTTTGACAAGGTCAATTTATTCACTTTTCAGTAAATAAAATTTATATGTATTTTTAAATTTCTCAATGAACTGTGGCTTCAGTTCTTTAATTTACACATATCAATTAAAAGTCATAGAGTATAAATTTCAAATGAGATTATCTGTTTAATTAATAGACATGTAATTTTAATGTGTAATTATCTTCTAAAATAAAAATTTATGTGCAAGACTACAATTAAAAAAGTATAATAATATATCACAGATCCGATTTTTATTAACTGTGTAATTATTTTTCAAGGATTTGCAAAAATGCTTTCATTCAAGTTTTTTTTGCAAAAATACTCTAATCATGCATTTTTTGCAAAAATGTCCTAACATTATACCCAACATTATAAGTGGTATACCCTCACACTTTATGAAAAATTTGGAAAAATGTATTCAATTAGGACATTTTGAATAATTGATTTTTAGAAAATTTCTCCATTCAAGCATTTTTTGCAAAAATATCATAACAATAGACCTAAGGGTATAATTGGTAAACCCTACAAAATAGACACATTTGCAAAAAATGCTTAAATTAGGACATTTTAGGTAATTCCAACTATATATGGACCATTTTTTGGGTCAAATTATGCACCATTTCAATATTTATTATAAAATGTTTTGAATTAGCACTACTTACAAGTCAACAAAATATTTAAACCAATTATCTCTTCTTAATTTTTAGTCAGTGACTACAATCATTTAAAAAAATGTTACATTTTAAAAACGATTAATAATGTTAGAAGTTAAAAAAATCAAAACATCAAATTAATATTTTAAACCAAAATTTCTTGTTTTTCCAAAGAAAACTTGAACTATGGAAATAAAGATCCCAATAGACTAAAAAACAAACTCAGTCTAATTTATTCTTATAAAATAAAAAATATTTTCAAGATTATTTTTTTCGCCGAAATCTGTGTTTATATATTTTCAGTTGCATCAAATATTTTCTTATTCCGACAAAAAAAAAATGTTTTAAAGCTTATTTTTTTCGCCGAAATTTGTGTTTATATATTTTCAGTTGCATAAAAATATTATTTTATACCGACAAAAAATAAAAATAAAAAAAGGTAGATACATGCATTGCATAGATTAATAGAGACATAGATATTCTGACTTTATCAAGTTCCCAATTCCTTATAAATACTAAACTCATCACACCAAAACTCAAAACAAATTTCTTAATAATTAAAAAAAAAAAAAAACAGATTTGTTATAAAATCAAATGGAAAAAAATGGATCTACAAAATCAACGGCTGAGATTTAATATCACTCCAAAGGCAAAATCAAAAGCAATGGGTTTATCTGGAAATGTATTAATCACTGCTCGATCTTTACTTGTTTTAATTTCTCTTTCTCTCTCTTTACTTCTTCTGCCGCCGTTACTGCCGCCGCTTCCTCCGCCGCCGGCGACGTTGCTCCTCCTCCCTCTTCTCCTTCTTATATTACTTCTCTTCTTCGCTTTTTCTCCTTCTCGGGAACCTAACACCCTCGCCGCCGCATCTCTCGACGTCTAATTTTATATATATATATATAGAGCTTAGATATGTGACTTTTAAAAAATAAAAAGATTTTATGTAATTTTTTTTTTAAAGATTTGTGTAAAATTTATGTTCTTGATTAATTACTTTTTATCTAGCTGATTTTATGTTTTTGTTTGTTCTCTCTCTTTATATATAACTTAGATCTATGACTTTCTTTTAAAAAAAAAGATTTGTGTAAAATTTATGTTTTTTTTTTCATTATGTATAAATTTATGTATATTTATTTAGTTTTTTTTTAATACTAGAGATTTTTTTTTTCTGTCTATTGGATATTTAAATTCTTTAGATCTAAGATTACAATTTGATAATTTTTGGTAATGTAATTTATTTCTCTGTAACTGAAATTTGGATTCTGGACCACTGAAATTATCTTTTTTTTTTGTTCTTATTTTTGGTTTGTTTATTGCAGATTGTTTGTTATAGAGGAATACTGTATAATGTAAGAAAAATTAAATAGAATTTATAAAGGTTAAAAAAGTTAAAAAAAACGTTTTAAAAATAATAAATAAATTTATCAAAATAAATAAATAGAAGCATTGACATTTTTTCTTGAAAATTCTTCGTTCATGGAAAAAATTAATATTGCAACAGAGTTTAGTAAAAAAACAAAAATAAATATTTGCGAGAAATTGTTTTTTTCTCCAGTTGTTTTTTATATAAAATGTTGAAGAAAACGTCATAAAACGAGTAATGTTGTTTGGAAAAAAAAAATGAATAATGCTGACAATATAATAATACTACCAAGTTAGATGTTAAAAAAAAAAAAAAATAATACTACCAAGTTTCTATATATTAAAAAAATTAATTACCATGTAATATATACATGGATAATTCCAATTTTAGTTTGGTTGTTATTTGATTACATTTATTTAAATGTTATCATTTATTAGTTTTAATTTAGATATACGTTGAATATCTTTTAAGTTATATATATAATTATATATATATATATACGGTTTTAAAATTTATTAATTTGACATTTGAGTTATTTACAACTACACCTTCTAAGCTGAGTTATGGACCTTATGGTGAAGTAGTGAACATATATATGCACATTCTCGTGGCGACTCATTGGAAATTCAATGTAATTGCGGTTTAAATTAATATTTAAAATTTATAGATATATATGTATTTTCTTTTTGAATTTTCGAAAGTTAAATTTTGTGAAGAATTGAACTATATGATTAATTAAATGAACAAAAAGTTTGTACTAATACGACATTTTTTTAATTAATCTTGAACAACCAAATAATAAATTCAATAGTTGTGAAAAACTAAATTTGTACAAATCAAATAATGCATTTCATTAATTGTTTCATCAATTAATCGATTTTGGCATTAAAAGTTTGTTTTCTCTTTAATAAGTTCAATAATTTTCTTGAATAATAGTATAGAGTTACACAAACGTACTAATAAATATTACTCCATAATTTAATCTTTCACCTAGAAATACTATTGTTCCAATAAATCAAAATTATTTAGTTACAAAAAAATATATGTTTAAATTCGTGAGAAACTAAGTGTAATCAGAGAACTGTTGAACACGTGGCACATCAATTTAAACAGGTGGATCCAAAGAAAAAAAATTGGACTAAAATTAATTTTATCAAATAAGTAATTTTATTTTTAAAAAGTATATTTTTCATGAATACCATCTTTAGAACAAAAAAAAAATTGACCAACTAATTTACATTTAATGTTTAATCTGTGATTAAATATTTTTCCAGGTCTAAGATTAATTTTATTATTTGTAAATTGTAAGCTATATATAGTTAAACCAAGGAATTAAAAATGGTAAAAAGTAAATTATGTCATCAAAATTAAATCGCATGCACCAAAAATTTTTCATTATTCCGTTAAAAAAATTATAGTACAATGCAAAATAAATCATTCAAAAAATGTATACTTTCAGTAATAATTAAGTCGATAACAAAAATTGAGAAGTATAAATTTTAATTCGAAACAATATTATGGTAAAATGACGAAATCTTTATTTATGTATTCGAAATATTAAAGTGATCAAGACGAAGTAGTTATGTCGGTTATGGGAGGGGTTAGATATTATCAAACTAACTAAGATTCAAATATCGTATTAAAAGAGAAAAAATTGTAGTAGTATTTTAAATCTTGAACTATTCTTATGATAACCAAATTTAAACTAAGAAAATGGCTTTTTTTTAACTCTAAATTTTGATAATCACTTTTTTATAATCGAAATTAAACTTTAATCCTAAAAATTAAACTTTAATTTTTTTTTTTGCAAAAATTAAACCTTAATTATAAAATAAATCCAAAAATACATTTTGAATTGGGGGTAATTTGAACTTTGGGTTAAATGTTGGTTATGAAAGTTCATTTTTTTTTTAAAAAAGTCGGTTATTAAAATTCATATTAAAAAAACTAAATTAATAGTTTCATGAAAATATTTAAAAGTGTAAACTAAGATAATTTCAATCAATTATATTTAACGATATATACATATATATATATATATTTAAAAGCTTAACTTCGAACTAACAAATTTACGATTTCAGTTTACCGAAAATAATTAAATATAAAAAAAAAAAAACTAAGTAAAGTGTGAGTTAGATTTCGAGACAGCGGATGAAACAAACGGAAGTTTGACCAAAATTTAAATGAAAACAAAAATATATAAAAAATTAAATGATAAAAGAGAAACTGTATTTATTAACTTTAATCAGGAATCTTTCTTCTTACAAAAGACAAAAAGCAAACGAGACGGAATTTAGTTTGGCCACAAAATTAGATCCAATGCATCTATCTCTATATATGATTATGAACGTTGTTAATGTAAGTAAATGGGTTAAATTGACTAAATCGTAAAGATAGGGATACATTTGGAAAAAGAAAAAAGTTATAAGATTATATTTGAAGAATGCAAAAGGTCAAGTACGGATGTTTAATTGTTTACATGTAATCCCTAGACATTGAATGTGCTCCTTTTCACTACAAACTCTTATGTTTCAAGACAAAGTCAATTATTTCAAACTCTTTTGTCTTTCTAATTATTATATAAAATATTTAGCTCATATATATTTATATATTTTAATTAAATACTATTAGATTAATTTTTAATAAAAATAATGTTTATTTTACAAAAAATGGGGGTTGTACCCTCTGGTGACCCAAAAAAGAAAACTCCATGTTCATACAAAAAAGTGGATCCATCTAAATTTTAATATTAACTTTAATAATATATTTTTTCGGAACAAGGTTTATTTAGTGATTTTTACTTATAATTTTTTTCTTTGTATCTAAAAGCTCTAGTAATAACTAATAAGGCATCTTACCCAATTTATTATATATTGCTTAAATTTATATGAAATTAAGTAGCCGTTAATATATATTGATTGGTGTATGCGTATTGTAGTGTGACATTTCTATTAGAAATTCGATAACATAAAATGTTTTTTACTGTAAAAGTAATAGATTTTATCAGTTTTTTTATGATTTCAAAAGTGGGGTGATATCCAGAAATAAAATAGTAAAAATACAGAGTTATTACTAAGAAAAATTGGATTTCAAAACGAATTAGTTTTATAAATTACAAAAGAAATTCATTACAAAATTAAGAAAATCTAAATTATGGAGCTAATAATTGGAGCCTATCTTTTGCAGTTACATCCTTAAATCCACTTTTACATAATGGAAATCTTAAACTAGATATCATTTATAATAAAAATAATACAAAATAAAACACTAACAAATAATAATAATAATCTCTGAAAATAAACAATTTTATAAATTATAACATTGAGTGTTTAGAAATCAATTATTTGACCTAACTTTTATTTTGGGAAAGTTGGAAATATATTTTTCACCTTCCTTAATAATTGGTAATATTCAAGAAATAATTATGTGTACCTTTTCTTCTTTACCATTATGATATTTTTCATTTTTTATTTTTATATATAAGTTCCACATCTTTTATACTACCTGTTTGCTATATATTTAAAAACAATTCAAATAAAAATAAGATTATAGTATTACAAAAAAAAATGTACGATATAAGGATATTGAATCTTTTTCAATTTTGTTTATGTTTATTAATATAACTAATTTTTTTTATAATCCAAATTATAAGAAATTGACTAATTGATTCCTTAATGATTTAGAACGTTACAAAGAAAAAGGAAATTGCGTAGTGAAGATAAATGTGGACATATATGGTTAGAAAATTACTAATTATAGTAATATATGGACCGTTGAGAAATATAAAGATGTAGAAAGGCAATAAATATGGTTAAATGAATATGGAATAAAATAGAATAAAAAAAAGTTAATACAAATTAATTTTTTTGATTTTTTGATTCAGATTCAAAGAATCAAATTAAGAACTTCTCTCTCTTCTCTAAATTACACCAAACCTTCTTTACAGTTTCAATGATCTGAAATTTATCACATTAATGGAAAAAAGAATTTAAACCGCCACGTTAACCACTCGCTAGCTACTCATTTTATTAATATATAATTATGTATTTTTTTTTCTAGATGAAAATAGCCTTCAATTTGATTACAAATATTAAATATTAAACTATAATGCTTTAGTTTCTAATCACGTCTCGATATTTGTTTTAGTTTATTTTATTAATATATGTGAAGTAATTAGAAAATATCATATCGTTACGAAATAGAATATATATATATAGTTTATTTATGTATATAAGTATACTTAAGGCTTCAATTATTCATGTATTATTTTATTTATAGTTTTTGTGGCAAATATATATTTATATATGTATATAAGTATACTTAAGGCTTTAAATTATAAAGTAGTGAATATTTTTCCTTTTCTTTAAATGTTCTACATTTCTATTTTCTTCTAAAAATTATTTGATGTTTTGAGTGTCGAATAAAAATATTTACATTTTTATAATTTTACTTTGTATTTTCTTTTTGCTTCATGATATATTAAAAATGACAGTTTATATATATTAAAAAAAATCAGGCTGGTCTTCATGCTTAATTAAACGATATAGATAATATTATCATTTTGAAATATTCATGTCAAAAAACTTGTATTAAAAAATAATAAATCATTTTACAATTAATATATCAACTAATGTTACCAGAATTAGAAAACTCTAGTATAATTCAATTAATTGATATTATTAAACCTTTCTTTTAAAATTAAAATAAAATACATTGACATAAGATTCTCACAAATCATACTATCTAATACTATGAACTTTTTTCATAGTATTAATGTCGTATACATTTAATAAAAAAAAGCTTTTGAAAAAGATTCAGGTGAATGTATATATAATAAATAAATACCTTAATAATTTAATTAAAAAACAAAATAAAATAAACAAAAAGTGGAGTAAATTTGTCATAGGGCGATGTTGCTACTCAATGCATGGTCTTCACCTGTTGCTTGTAACGCCTCTCTCTCCTCTCTCTACTTTCTCTCTCTCTCTACTTTCTCTCTCTCTCTATAAATGTTTCAAATCTATATAACATATAGTTTTTGTGTGTGTGTATAATATAAGTTGCATAAAAATGGAGAGACAAATAATGTTTGATACTTTACATGTATACATAGAGAGAGAAAGAAATAAAAGAAAAAGTAAAGAAAGGATTTTTGTAATCACGGTGGCTTTTATTATATTAACGGTGCTTCCGGCGATTCTACCGCCGTTACCTCCGCCGCCGATGATAGTTATGACAATTCCGGTGATATTGATGTTTATGCTTCTTTACTTAGCCATTTTTCATCCTCCACTTCAATCTCATTTCCCACATTCATCATCATCATCATCATCATCATCACCATGTAATGTAATTTATCTATAATAATAATAAAATTTAAAATTTTGAGATCTTTATATTGTAAAGAATTGTAATGGCTTTGGTTTAGTTTGGTTTGATTTCTTGTAATTTCCCTTTAGTTTGTGAATTAATGGAGTTTTATAATTAATTTCTTTAATTTTGGGTTTAATTAGTTGTTTTCTTTTCTTTTTTCCCAAACTAGTTTAATAATGAAAATCAAAGTTGAGATCTTTATATTGTAAAAAAATGTAATGTCTTTGGTTTACTTTTCTTGTAATTTCCCTTTAGTTTGTGAATTAATGTTTCAATTTTAGAGTTTTATTTTTAATTTCTTTAATTTTGGGTTTAATTAGTTGTTTTTTTCTTTTCCAAATTGGTTTAAGAATGAAAATCCAAATTAAGATGTGTATACTGTAACATGCAATTGTAAAAAAAATGTAATGTATTTGGTTTAGTTTGGTCTGATTTCTTGTAATTTCCCTTTAGTTTGTGAATCAATGTTTCAATTTTAGAGTTTTATCTTTAATTTTGGGTTTAATTGGTTTTTTTCTTTTCCAAAATGGTTTAATAATGAAAATCAAAATTAAGATGTTTATACTGTAAAATGTAATTATAAAAAAATGTAATGTATTTGGTTTAGATAGCTTTGCTTTTTTGTAATTTCCCTTTAGTTTGTGAATTAATGGAGTTTCAATTTTAGTCTTTTATTTTTAATTTCTTTAATTTGGGCTTAATTAGTTGTTTTCTTTTCTTTTTTCGTTTCCTAAATGGTTTAATTAGTTGTTATGAAATTGACAACCTTTTATCAATTGGTCCATATATATTATTTGTAGCACTCAACATAATGATGGATTGTGATAACTAGATAGTGATGTTTCTACAATTTATTTTAACTTTGAATATTTATTTTTAATAATTACCGGGAGATTATACCAATATTTTGGAAAAATCTTTTGGAAATTCTATAGTCCAAAACCTTTTTTATAATCAAAAGAAAAATAATTACGTAAATTCAAGAAATGGAAGTAGATCGACAAATATCGAATAACTCGCGTTAAAATAAATATTATATATGTTTGTAATTTTTCAATTTTTATTTTTGTTTCGATTTTATTATATATTTGATAAAAGAAAATATTTTAGATTCACAATTCGACGCATTTATGAAATATAACAAACAAACTCTTGAACGAGTAGCGGTAAAAAATTGTAATTAAATTTCACCATTAAAACATATCAATAAAAATTAGGGAAATACATAAAAAGGGAAATAAGGTAAATATTCCAAAATATATATATATATATATATATATATATAAATAATAATAAAAAAATTAAGGAAAAATTTAATAAATAGGGAAATACAATGTACCATTAATGGCAGAAAATGCAATGAATTAGTAAAAAATAGTTAAAAACAAAAATGGTGGGGATGCAATGAACGTGTCAGATTCCATTAATTTTTTGTTACCTTTTTTTTTTGTTTGTAAGAAGTTTCGAATTTTTGGTAAGTTATATATGTTTAAGAACTTTCTCTATATTCATAGAACCAAAAAAAAGTTAATTGTGTAGGGCACGTACGTTCACACGTGTCAGATATTTCTCTGTTTCGGTTAACACGTGAGAGTTTGTCGACACAGAGAATAAAAACAACACCACACTTCTTTTCTCAACGACTCCACGCACGTTTCTTGCTCGTGACAAATTAAAAAGTAAGAAAAAAAAACGTTTTTTTTCTTATATAGAAAGATGTGAAATTAGAGAAAATTAGTTCATAAAACTAAAAGTAATTTCATTAGAAAAAAATCATTCAGAATTAGTGTTTTTATATTAGATCTTACATTTTATACTTTTGAGAAAAAAAATATAAATTCTTGGTAAAAAGAAATTTGATTATCAAATGTAATTTAATTGTAACAATACTAAAATATGGTTAAAACTTAAAAAAGTCGATTATTTAAAATATAATCATGATAAACCAATGTAAATACTATATTTAAGTGTTGGAAATTTACTAATAACATTTTACATATCCACTGTGATTATAGTGATGTGATTTTGATCGTATTTAAAAAATCGACCTAACCAAATTGGTGCCTTCGCTACACTTATCCAACAAATTAAAAATTTAGTATCCAAAACCAACTAAACCGAGATAAACATTAACAGATGATGGCATTTAAGATTTTAAATAGTAATATTTTAAAATTCTAACTTTAATAACCAAAATCTCAATTTAAACCAATTTTTTAAATTGAAACCAAAATCTCAAATTTAAATTCTAAATTATATTATCATTAATCCAGATTTAGATTATAATATCTTCTGAATAAATTCTTAAAATTATAGTAGTTTTTTTTAAAATTTCGTGCTTGTTTATTTAAAAATTCCATTAGGATTCAACAAAACTTAGTTATCAAAGTTGGTAATTTAAAAAACAATTCTAATAGTTGTAAGGTTTTTTTCACCGAACAAAAAAAAAACGATAATCTCAAACATTAAACCAATAAATCTTCCAACGTACGTACATACATACATACATAACATGCTGCATTTCCCCTTTTTTATTTATAATGACCATACAACGAAATTAGAAAAAGCACATGTCAAAAACTACTCATGTTTAGAACTTTGAAATGTAGTTTTTGACTGTACAAAAAAGAGAGAAGAAGAAACGATGATGAATATTTTTAACCTTTAGGGTTTGTTCATATCTATTTCTCTTCATTGAATTTGTTTGGAAACTTGTTTTGTTGTGTTGTGGTGTTGGTCGGAATTAGAATTAGCTTCAGGTGTGTCTTCTTCACTTGGAGGTACGAGTTGCCAGAACATTGGAAGATATTTCTCCCATTGCTCTAAGATACTTGATCCTTTGCTGCTTTTTGTTTTCTCCTGTTTTTCCAAATTTATAATTTTTATTATTTTAGGATCGTTATTAAATTAAAGCATTTCTAATACTGCTTTGTTTTTGTAAGCTTTGTTAATTATTTCGAATTAAAAAACTGTTTTAATGGTTTTTTTTTTTTTGGAAATGAATACATTTCTTCCAACAATGTACTTATGTTTTTCAAATTTGAAAACTTGATTTTTGAAAACTATTTTCAATCGTATGATCGTATCCTTCAAAATTTGCTTAAAAAATTAAACAACTTTTTCGAATAAGAAAAAAAAAAAATAAAGACTCCAGTCTCCAATAAATTTCTTCATCTTTTTTTCTTCAAAATCTTAACTTCACATTTTAAAAAT
Source organism: Aethionema arabicum (assembly GCA_000411095.1). Classification (NCBI taxonomy): domain Eukaryota; kingdom Viridiplantae; phylum Streptophyta; class Magnoliopsida; order Brassicales; family Brassicaceae; genus Aethionema; species Aethionema arabicum. Next base: position 90,583 of record KE150699.1, read on the forward strand.
ATAAACAACCTTTTGAATAGCAACTCTTCAAATATGAAAAAATTAACTATTATTTCTTTTTTTCCCTTCAAATAAAAAAAATTTGAAGAAGGAAAGACTAAGAGATGCCCTTAAAAATGATATTTTTCATTTGTGTTTTCATATACGAAGAATTTTTATATTTTGAAAAAACAATTATTTTTTAAAAACACCATGATGCTAAATAAAGTGCAAGAAAGAGAGAGAGTTAGTTACCACGTGAGATTGGATCAAGCTTTTGAGCTGTATTTGTCCTACAGGTGAAATAACTCTCTGGATCTTCACTATCTCCTTGTTCACCTGTTTCAGTACCAGTTTTTAGTTCAACAACATCGATCTTGCGAGATAGATTTGAAGACATGAAATGAAATAGAGAGAGGATTGGTTTGGTAAGTGATGTAAAACACCTTAGGGAGGAGAGTGTTGTCCTCGTCTAGAATGTATGCGAGTCCTCCGGTCATCCCGGCCGCTACATTTCTACCGACTCTGCAAAGCCGAGATCGAATATGATTGGAGAGTTAAAATGATAGGAGGTTATGGTATTTTAGGCCTTAAACTATTCATTTTTGTTTAGTGAAATAAACTTTTAACTATCAAAACAGTTTTTTTAATGTTTTTTAAATCATAAGAGCTTTTTAAATCAAAACTAAACTTTAAACACAAAATTAAACCATAATCTCTAAATTTAACCCAAAAGTATAATACAAATTTGGATTAAATTGTACTTTTAAATTTAAGATTTTGATTTAAGAAACTCGATTATCAAAGTTCAGGATTTAAAAAGCTATAGTGATAATGGCATCTTAGATTTTGAAGTAAAAAGTTTTTAACTATTAAAATGGGTTTTTAAACCCAGGATTTTGATAACCAAATCTTTTAAAATCTAACCGATTTTCTAAAGCAAAGTAACGTTCAAGACAAAATTAAACTAACATCTGACAGTTTTTGCCAAAAAAATTGGATTAATTATATTATAATCAAGTTTAAATTTCAGCTTTTTGTAAAAATCAAGTTATTAAGGTTTAGAGTTTTACCAACCTGGTTATCAAAATCGAGACTTTTAAAAACTATTTTGATAGTTGAAAGAAGTTTTTTTACCAAGCTGAAATATACTAATCCCTAAAATGATTTGAGTTTTAGTTTTGGTTTCAGACTAGAGAGCGAAAAGGATTTTTACTTACTTTCCAAGTACGACAACACATCCACCAGTCATGTATTCGCAGCAGTGATCTCCAGTGCCTTCAACTACGGCCTCAGCTAAAGAGTTTCTAACTGCGAATCTCTCCCCTGCTTTACCTCTAACAAATACTTGACCACCGGTTGCACCATATAGACAAGTATTACCCACAATTGTTGCATCTTCCGGCAAAAAACCGGTAGATTCCACCGGGTATATTACAACTTCACCCCCGGCCATTCCCTTTATATAAAAATCCGTCAAATTAATGAAGATGTTAACCAAATGATATCCAAAAGTTGTGGAAAAAAGCATGAAACATACCTTCCCGACATAGTCGTTAGCTTCCCCGACTAGCCGTACATTCATTCCCGGAGTCAGAAAACATGCAAAAGACTGGCCAGCACTTCCGGTGAACCTATGGGGTGTACACAAATGGATCATGTAATTTTAAACATGTAGTTCGTACGTATATATATATACATAGTGCTTCATAAAATGGGCTTACGTTAGGTTTAGTTGTCCAGCAAAACCAGTGTCTCCGTATTTTTTAGCAATCACTCCTGCAATTCGACCGCAAACAGCACGGTCCACATTGTATATATTCATGGTTTTGTGAACCGTTTTTTCTTTCTCAATTGCATCCATTATCTACGAATAGCCAAAAATAAGTATTAAGCGTTTTTGTACATGTCTAAGTGCAGTACAATACTTCTAACGCCATCAACAACGAAGATAAAGCTGAATAATGAAGCATTAAGTTACAAGAAGATTTTTGTTAGTAAGACGTTACTCGTTTACCTCTGAATCCTCAAGTAGAGTATCATCAAGAACTGGACCATTGGAGTGAACCTCCTGCTTCCTAATGGAACTACTGCTTCGTTTCGGCAATCCAACAGACTGCAATTTTGAAGAAGAAATGAAATTTAGACCGATACAACTTGCAGGGAGGCACATACACAATAAAAGCAATCAACATAGTTCTAACTACTTACAGATAAGAGATAACTGAGGTCAAGATGAGTTTTCACGAGCGAGATATCTCTAGGCTTTAGCAAATCTGTGCGGCCGATTATATCATCCAATTTTTCGTATCCCAACTGAGCTAATAAGCCTCTTACCTATGAAATTACGATGAAATATTATGCACTAAAATTCAATGAGAAATTGTTGAAGTAAGACTCTCTTGGAGATTACCTCCTCTGCAATATACATGAAAAAATTCACAAGATCACCAGGCAGACCAGGGAAACGTGCACGTAGTTCTTCTCTCTGTAACCAGATTTAAAGATCTCAGAGGAAATTGGTTATAAATGAGAAAAAATAACAAGAGCACGTAAGAAGAGAATCGAAATTACTTGACTGGCAACACCAACGGGACAGTTATTAGTGTGGCAAATGCGAGCCATAATACAACCTGTGGCAATCATTGCCAGAGTACCAAATCCATATTCATCAGCGCCCATTGCTGCAGCTATCAACACATCAACACCACTCTTGAATCCGCCATCAACCCTGAGTATAACTCTTTCCCTGAGACCATTTCCAATGAGAGTCTGCGAAATATCGAATATTAGCTATCAATAGGCATTCAAACATTTAGTAAAAGAGTACAAGGATGTTGAAGCTGATAACAGACAAAAAAATATTATCTACCTGCTGGGTTTCAGCTAGTCCAAGTTCCCATGGGCCACCAGCATGCTTTATGGAACTTATAGGGCTAGCTCCGGTTCCACCATCATACCCTGATATCTGTAAGCAAAAGAAGCATCGTTAGTTTCAAAGTTTATGATTGTATCACTAAATTTTTTTAGGTTATAGATCCATCCGAAGATATACACAGAACATGATAAGATGGAATAAGGATCATCATTACGAAATACTAGAATAGGCAAGCTCGTTGTCTTTAATACGAAGGCTATACTGATTAAATATCTTCCCTTAGCAAGTGCTTTGAGAGTACAAATGAAAATCAAATCAATGGCAGAATTGCATGTCTTTATGCTAAAATGTAAGTTGAAGAATTGCATGATTTGAAGAAACATGCTCCATTCTCTAATTTCAGAATTTCACACATTTCGAGTCCTGAAAAGATCATACCTGTATGATATCAGCATTAGCCTTTGCTACTCCTGACGCAACTGTTCCTATTCCAGCTTCTGATACAAGCTTGACTGACACCTTCGCCCTAGGGTTGACCTGATTATTTAATTTTGTTAAGAAGGACGCCTAGTTCTCAAAGTTGGCAATAAATTTACAGTTGAAGAGAAGTACCTGATGAAGATCAAAGATCAACTGCGCTAGATCCTCAATGGAATAAATATCATGATGAGGAGGTGGAGATATTAGAGGAACTCCTGGCTTAGAATTTCTAAGTTTAGCGATATATGCGCTAACTTTTTTCCCAGGAAGTTGACCACCTTCGCCTGGCTTTGCTCCTTGAGCAACTTTGATCTCCAACTGGTCAGCATTAACCAAAAATGTGGGAGTGACACCAAAACGCCCTGAAGCAACCTATGAGAATACAAAAGTTCATTTTGGTTTTCGGATATCCTTAGACGTGTGCATATAAAGAAAGTCCGAGTTCCGATATAGACCAAACTGACTGTACACAAACATATATAATGTCACTAGTCAAGTTGACAAACAGTACCTGCTTAATTGCACTTGTAGCTGTATCTCCATTGCGAAGACCTTTGAGATGTGGCAGAGTTGAAGAGTACCCATCGACAACATCTGTTAGCGGCTTCCAGCGGATCGGATCCTAGAAAAAAAAAGATGGTGGATACTTAGTTACTATTGTGGTAACTTCTGCGGTTTGAGTTAAATAATTGAATATAGCAATGAAAAAACTCAAAACTACCTCGCCTCCTTCCCCTGAATTGGACTTTCCACCTAATCTGTTCATTGCAATGGCTATAGTCTCGTGAGTTTCTCTTGAGATTGCTCCAAGAGACATTCCACCGGTACAGAACCGTTCCACAATAGAGTAAGCAGGTTCAACCTTCCCAACAGGAATTGGCTTACGATCACTTTTGAACTCAAGAAGATCACGGAAAACCTACAGCAACAGCATATATGAAATGAATATTCATTACTCCGTAGATACGCAATAAAATACGAAGATGGGATTGTTGCACTTGCCGTAATAGGACGGTTGGATAAATGCTGCTGATAGACTGCATAGGCTGTTCCACTCTTTTCACGTACAGCTTTATGAAGTAATTTAGACATCTCTGGGTTGTTTCCATGATATTCACCTTTCAAACAACAAAATTTACTAAACCAAGGATAAAACTATAAATCTTTTAACCCAAGTTTCTAAACCCCACATGTGGATAAAGAATGGCAACAATTTCATCCATTTAAGGGACGACACAGAGGGAAAGGTCTTTGTGTGCATATACGATCTTGTTATATAAGAAAGTATAAACTTAAAGCTCTATTCATTTCGGTATAGTTGTATGCTACTATGTATGAATAGAGGCATAAATAAAATACTTGTGTGTGTGTGTCTATGTAGGTGAGAGGGTCTGTATACTTTCATAGCCATGCGAAAGCTCATAGCGAAAATAAACAACAAGGAAGGGTACCTCCAGGCCTAAATTGAATGAAACCAAAGTTCTCTAGCCGTTTAGCTGTATCCTCAGAAAATGCCCTCACCCAGAAAGTTAATGTCTCCCTAGCCAGCTGCAACAGATACAAACACTAGGGGATGAATGAATCCCACAACATCTCGTTGTAATAAAATTAATTTATGGAAAGAAGATAACATAAAAAGCATCAACCATAGACAAGATCTCAGTTTTTTAAGAACCTTCGACAGATCTACACTTATCACTTCATGAGGTCTCACAAACAAATGAGGGAGAAAAGAACAGCTATAGCCATAAGAGGTTCCTGTTAACCAATATATATTTCCACTCTAACTCTGACAGTTAGATTTATCAGCTACATTTGAGTATTCGATCTGTTAAGACATGCCACTGAAGCTAGACAAAGCACATACATGTAGAAGCCAGAAAGCACATACATAGATATATTTTGAAATATGTGCAAACAGTAGTGTACGTTACTTTAAGCTATACTATATAGATTAAAGTAACATCTAAAACAGAGGTCCAGAACCTTAATATTAAATAAAATCAAAGTTGATATCTGATAATTATGCTTCACCAAAATATTTGTACTCAAACCAGGCAACTCACTAAAATCCGAGCAGATATATCTGAGTACTCCAAAAAGGGATATTCTGACCTCATCAAAAGTTAGGCCACCAATCTGAGATGCACTACCGCGGAATGAAAATTCAACAACCTCCTTCCCTAATCCATAAATCTCAAATATTTGTGCTCCACAATAACTGAATAAGAGAGGTCAAGAGTTAAAACTGAATAAACACTAGTGATTATGTCAAAAATGAAATAGATAGTTTAGAAAATTTAACCTAGAAAATAACGAGATGCCCATCTTAGAGAGAACCTTAAGAAGACCAGTGTTAACAGCCTGCAGTAGAAAGATTACAATCAGTTTGGCAAATACCACAAGCATGAAAGCAAGAGACCCAATGCTTATAAGCACTCGAGCAAAATTTGTCAATGATTATAGCTATTAACATGTCTGACCTTGCGATAATTCTTTTGAGCCTGTTCAATAGTTACAGTTGGCATTTTGCCGTTTCTCATCATATTCACAGTCTTGTTGCTCAGACGCCACTGTCTACATGTCTCCAGTGCCAGGTGTGGGCATATAGCACTGAAGCATAGATAAAGGCATAGATCAGTATCACTTTCAACAGATGCCACATCTAACAGTTTAAGAGAGCACTCCCAGATGATTACTTTAAATTATGAGAAAAGAGCAAGATATGCAGTACACATGAACATATAAGAGAGCGCTAGAACATGGCAGAAAGGATCAAAAGCAATAATAAACTACATAAGAGTTCCTAATGACTTGCTTTTGTATGGAAAGAACAGAGGCTCAAAGATTCACAGAAAAAGAATAGTAGAAACCTTGCTCCATATCCAATTAAACAGGCAAAGTGATGCGTACTAAAGCACTGAGCAGTGTCTGCGATTATTGAAGCTGACATTCGAAGGCCATTCTGGATCAGATGTTGGTGAACAGCACCCACAGCTAACAACATTGGAATTGCAGGTCGAGTTGGTTCCTGAAAAAGGGACAGAGTTCTGGATAAGGAATAAATATTGAAAGTGGAGTTCAAGATATATAAAGACAGCAAGAACAGATAATAGAACCCAAATTTGGACCTTGTACAACAAAAAAAGCAAGCCAGAGGAACTTCAACTGTAAGAACGTACAATAGTGAAGGAAACTGGAAAGCACTCGAGAATCAACACACAATAGAGCAATATTGTAAGATATGCCAACACTGCAGATTATAGCAAGTCACCAACAAGATACCTACAATCTACAAGAAACCAACAATGCAACCAGCTATGATGTGAACAAGTACGTCCATGTTTAAACTTACGAAACAAGTAAAATATGTACGGGAACTTGGATTTCTTTCCCAAGAAAGTTCCAGTTCTCTCAAGAGCAAACACAATACTGTCGCTCAGCAGTACAAGAAGAGTCTAAAGTACAAATGTTTTTAGATAAACAAAAAAAAGCAATCTAAAACGGTAAAAGGTGATAAACATACATTTACATATCATATATCTACAATTCCTACATTTGGAAAACTGTCCGTACCGGATTATCAGATCTGTCTGAGAGAACAAGCACTTGGGAACCCCTACGAACAGCTTCATCTGCAGCTTCACAGAGTTTTAGAAGAGCCTTCTTTAAAGATCCTTCAATTCCTCTATGTATGTCAAAAAATGTGGGCAAGACTTGGGATTTTAGTTGAGGATCGTTGAGCAAACCCTCCAGCTCCGGTTCATTAAGTACAGGACTAGACAAAACAACCTACTCGTGAAATCAAGTCTTAGTATATATGAAATCTTCCAAAAGCCAGATCTTTCTAAGCCGGCACAAAATCCAATATTTAGGCACTCTTACCTGTGAAACATTTTGAGGCCCAACCTCCAATATATTGCCACGTTTTCCAATATTAACTTCAAGTGACATGACCAATCCTTCTCGAAGAGGATCAATAGCTGGATTTGTAACCTGAAAGGAGACCATGAGAGGAACCACAATTGAAAGAATTTCAAGGGAAGTTCAATTGATCAGTTAAATCACCATATCAGTGAGAAGAACAAACCTGAGCAAACCGCTGCTTGAAATAATCATAAAGCATATGAGGCTTCTGAGACAAAACTGCCACTGGAGCATCATCCCCCATGCAAAATGTTGGTTCTTTTCCTTGTCCAGCCATTGTCTCAATTACCATTTGAACATCTTCACTTGAGTAGCCAAACGCCCTAGTCCCTCAAAGTCAGAAATACCATGAACAGCCGAATTTAGTGAACTTGAACGCTGAATAAACCTTCTAGCCAACATAGAAATAAACGTGTCTTCATCACAGCAAATATCTAATAGTATTTACAAAAATGCGATTGAGTTCTGCTAGTTAAAATATTAATAAACTGTATACTTTGAGCAGTAATCAACTTTTGCACCATCACACGCACATGTGCGAACCCCACAAATGATCATAACAGTTATATAAAGTTATGTCCATGGGCATCAAATGCATCACCGTATTGCGCAATATTATAGCACATAATTGAAGCACAGAACAGGAGAAACAGAAAGGCTTACTGTTGGTGTCTTAAGGTCTCTTCAGTTTCCATGATTGCTGAGGAGAGAAAATTAGAAGGCCTCAGGTTCCGCAGGTTTTCACTAACCCACTTTCCATATGGATTATATGACGCAACCCGCTTCTTCACTTCCATATTCTCGTATACCTGATATTTCACACATTAATCACGGGACAAAACAGAAACTGAGAAGCATATATCAGAGTGTCTACAATTATAGAGCAAATGACCTAGATTTGGTGAACCAACCTGTCCACGTTCTAAGTCAACAGATATCATCATGCCAGGTCCTAGACGACCCTTCATGGTGACTTTTGATTCATCCATTGGAAGAACTCCGACCTGTAAGACGGCATGATTTAGAACTTTTCTGCACCCAAAATATTAACACAATGTGATAGCATATCCCCAGTAAATCCTAAGCAATTATTTATCTTGAATTGCAAAGTACTATTAACTCGGTTTCCTAGAAACCAGTACCCAAAGACAAAACCTAATTTCCTTGATGGCATTTAAAATACTTCCAGATGTCACACTGAATGATCACCAAGAAATGATTTTATACTGGTAATCGTATCTCAAAAAAACCAGTGGGCATAGATATGTAATGACGGAATGAGGAAGAAACTACTAAAGTGATGAAACAAATTGATTTTCTGCCCTGTCAGGATCAAAGTTTTACAGTTCAAGCATAATCCCAATCATCTGCGAGCAATCACTACCAAGTACCAACATCCTTAGATAAATAACAAGAACATAGATTCAAAGACAAAAAACGCACCTCAGAGGCTACATAGACAACATTATCACTTGTCCGCCAATATCTAGCAGGTCGAAGTCCATTGCGGTCAAGGCAAGCTCCAACAGTCTTTCCATCACTGCACCAAACAAGTCAAAGTGAGGAAGTTTGACATGTGGAAGCATAAGAAATAAATGGAGCAAACTTGCTAGATAGACTAGCTACAACTGTGAGTGAAAAATAATAATTGTGGGGAGCACGAAAAAGAAGAGCAGCAAAAATCTGAGTAATCAGCACTTACAAGCCTTCTAGTATAGTTACAAGTCATCACTTATCTTAGTTAAGCGAATTCAGGAAGAAAAAGGGCAGCTGGAAGCTAAGTCTTATGTGCATGACTAAATTTAATTAATAAGAAATCTCCAAGTAGATTACCTGAATAAGATCAATGCAGGTCCATCCCAGGGCTCCATCTGGCCTTTGTAATAATCATAAAAGTCTACAGCCTACAGTTAGAGAGAAGATAAGAGAAGCACTTGCAAATATCAATGGTAGAAAGACTAAAAAAGCAATCAGCAAGCAATACCTCTGGGTATTTAATCATTAAGGTTGGATGATTTTTATATGCCTCTGGGACTAGAATCATAAGAGACTCCTCAGGAGTCCGGCCACTTCTTATCAAAAGCTGTACAACCTCAATAGTGTAAATATATTTGACTTTTGCAGCAATAAAGACAGAATGATAGTCTAAGCCTCAAGGTTATTCTGAAGTGCATAGAAAAAAATATACTTGCAAATCAGATTTCCTTTTTTCATGAACTGCTTGTTACACATGGAAGAAGTTTTATGTAAGCACTAAGCAATCATTATTGTTTATGTTTTACTTCCAAATGCAAGAGACGCTTCTATGCTTATTTTTCTCCAGAAATAGACAGCACAAAGAAAACAAAACGGGGAAACAAATGTTGAGAGCTTAGCTGAGTCTTACTTCCGCTGCACTGTCAAGGTTTGAGGAGTCAGAAGCCTTTGGATTGCTAATTGGACGAATATCATTTTCACGTCCATGCCAGACAGGTGATCTTAGAGATGCTTCTCGAGATGTCATCCAGTTTAAGTTCCCCTGCAAAACTTGCTGAGTTTCAGTGACGAGGTGGTGCTAGCTTAGTCTTAAATCCAACAAACCTATCGACTAGAAGAAAAGCATAACCTGTATGGTGTTGATTTCTCCATTGTGTCCAAGAAACCTCATAGGTTGAGCGAGAGGCCATCTGGGACTAGTATTCGTGCTAAATCTTCTATGATAGATAGCAAAAGCAGATTTATAAAGATCATTTTGAAGGTCAGGGTAAAATAACCCAAGAACTTCTGAACGAAGCATTCCCTTGTAAACAATAGTCTGGTTAGACAATGAGCTGAAGTAGAGCTCAGAGGCCCAACTTTCTGAAGCAACTGCTCTTTCGATCAGTTTCCTGCAAATGTAAAGCTCTCGTTCAACGTCATCTACTTTATCTTCTTTGACAATTCTAACAAAGACCTGTTCCGTGTTTGGCATTGTCTTTTGAGCATAATGACCGACAATAGACGGTTCTACAGGAACACTCCTCCATCCAAGCACCTCCAAACCCTCTTTCTCGAAAATACTTGTAACCACTGAAGAGAAATTTCAAACATGATTCAGAACGTAAGTTATTACACGTTCTACATAGAAAACAAAAGCTAGGAGTGGCTGGAATCGACAATCAATATGAATAAAAGACTCTAGCTTCACCTTTCTTGGCTTCTTTCTTAATGTTTTCATCTCTTGGTAAGAACAACATTCCGACACCAGTATGTAGCTTATCAAAAGAAGCAATTCCTTGCTTCTCAGCCCATTCATTAAATAAATCCCAAGGAATGGAAGTCATCACACCAGCACCATCGCCAGATGCATTATCAGCACCACAACCTCCTCTGTGTTCCATACAACCAAGTGCCATCAAAGCATCATTTACAATACTATGTGTAGCCTTATTCTCCAAATTGGCGATGAACCCAACCCCACATGCTCCTCTTTCTGAAACTATATCTTCCAAGTAAGCCACCTGCGACGATGCAATTCAAAAATTTAAACCACTAAGCACATCAAATGAACCTACAGCGAGAAAACTCATAGTTTAGACTAAAATTATAGTTCAGTACACTCATACGCCAGACTGCTAAGTGTAAAATTCAAAACCAAAACCAAAATCAAAAGCTGATGAATATATATGCTTCGCTATTTTCCAGTTTAACAAGGATCGGGACGAAGCGCAGACGAACAAATGATTACCTCAGGTTTCAGACCAGAAAGGAACGCCGATGCTTCACCGGCGGCGCTGTCAAAATCTAGGCTCGCTTTTGTCGACAACGGAGGCCTCGGCGAGGATTTTAAGAGTGGACGGTAGCCGCGGAACCGGGAAAGTACGTCTCCCCGTTTTATTCCCTTCGAAATACAGTAGGATCCAAAAAAGTCCACGGAGGAGAAGAGACTAGTACCAGAGCTTGATTTCGCGGAAGAGAGAAGCCGAGAAACCGGAGATGAAGCTCCACCGGCGCCGGGAGTTTGTAGCGCCATGGAATGAAGCTCCTATAAACGATAATCAACACTATTTGCAGAGAGTAAAGCGAACACGGCGAAGTGACAAAACGATCTACCGGAGTCTCAGTCTCGGCGACAGTTTGCAGTATTTTTCGAAAAAGTCAAAATAGAAACTGAGATTTATACAGTGCAATTAAGTAAACAATACACCAAAATCTCAGAGAAAATCCAAGTGCTGGTGTGTTTCAGATCATATCACGAGAGCTATGGTGAGTGATGAGAGGGATCTTCCAGTGAGTACGACTGTTCAGGACTCTGATCGCTTTCGTTTTTTTCTGCTTTCTGCTGCTGCTAAAGGTGACGACAATGAAATGCGTAATTTAGCATTTTGTCTTCAAACGAAACGTGATTTAGGTCTAGCGGTTGCGGTTGCGTTTGCAAACGCATGTGTTTGGTTTAATGAAAAACTGCATATTGTTGTATACATTTAATTTTATAAGTTGCATAAAACAATTAATATTATTGACAAAAAAAACAAAGGAAAAAAATAATTAAACTCTATAAAAAATATATATATATATATATATATTTATTTATATTNTACGTCTCCCCGTTTTATTCCCTTCGAAATACAGTAGGATCCAAAAAAGTCCACGGAGGAGAAGAGACTAGTACCAGAGCTTGATTTCGCGGAAGAGAGAAGCCGAGAAACCGGAGATGAAGCTCCACCGGCGCCGGGAGTTTGTAGCGCCATGGAATGAAGCTCCTATAAACGATAATCAACACTATTTGCAGAGAGTAAAGCGAACACGGCGAAGTGACAAAACGATCTACCGGAGTCTCAGTCTCGGCGACAGTTTGCAGTATTTTTCGAAAAAGTCAAAATAGAAACTGAGATTTATACAGTGCAATTAAGTAAACAATACACCAAAATCTCAGAGAAAATCCAAGTGCTGGTGTGTTTCAGATCATATCACGAGAGCTATGGTGAGTGATGAGAGGGATCTTCCAGTGAGTACGACTGTTCAGGACTCTGATCGCTTTCGTTTTTTTCTGCTTTCTGCTGCTGCTAAAGGTGACGACAATGAAATGCGTAATTTAGCATTTTGTCTTCAAACGAAACGTGATTTAGGTCTAGCGGTTGCGGTTGCGTTTGCAAACGCATGTGTTTGGTTTAATGAAAAACTGCATATTGTTGTATACATTTAATTTTATAAGTTGCATAAAACAATTAATATTATTGACAAAAAAAACAAAGGAAAAAAATAATTAAACTCTATAAAAAATATATATATATATATATATATTTATTTATATTAAAAAAATGAGAGATAGTGAAATTTTAATAGTGCAAATTAAAAAAAAAAGGGGTTTATGTTGAAAAAGTAATTAATTAGAACAAGTAAGAAACAATTGCATGCGTAATCAATGGATTATTTGATGTATTTAAAATTAAATAGTGTTTGGACAGTCAGATACTGAATATTATAATATAATGTAGTATATACTATAGTATATGATTTATTATTTGTGGGGACAAACGAATTATTGGAATCTTTTACTCAAAATATTTTTTTATTGACGAAAAAAAAGCATCATCAGCTACGTAACAAGTTTATTCAGAGTTGAGTACATTATTTTATACTATTTCCTTGTTGTCTCTTCGCTATCTCATTACCGTACCAAGAAAATTTTTTATTCAGAGTTCTTTAAATTATTATTATTATTATTAGGTGTTATGCCCGCGCGTTCCTGCACGAGTTAAAGGTTTAAATACATCTATAAAGAGATACATGTTTTTGTAGAAAGAAATATATATTTTTTTTATAAAGAGAAGTAAATAAGAAATTTTACTTTTTACTTGACCATGAATGCATGGAAACCATACCTCTACATACATTCAAAAATCACACGAATATTACCTATTTAATTTAGTGTTCGATTTTGAGGATTATAAAAACATAGATTACTTTTTAATGACGCTTAGAAGAACATAGATAAAAAGA
>KE150699.1:109089-128769 GCA_000411095.1 Aethionema arabicum
AATCTAGACCATTAGATTTAAGAAAATTAATCTTAACCATTGATTATAAGTGGTTATTACACGAAAAGGTGTCATCAACCACTTGTATCTTTTTAGTTTTAATCTAGACCATTAGATTTAAGTAAATTAATCTTAACCATTGATTCTAGTGGTTACTAAACGAAAAGGTGTGTATATTTGTTATCAATGACATTCATGCAAATTTAATCTCAACCATTAATATAGATTGATGACATCATCATATTTTTTGAAAATCAATCACAACCGTTGGATTAAAAATGATGACATCATCAGTCCCTAAAACTCATTTTGCTATTATATATAGATTGTTTCAATAAAAAATAGTATTTTCTACATATAAAAAAAAGTAATTATGAGTTATATAAATAAAACTATATGATATTAGATATACACCAATTATAAATTTTTGCATAGTTAATAGTGACATGAACTTTTAATGTGTTAAACAAAACAAATAAAAATTATTTGGTGAAATGTTCTCAACTTTTCTCGTTTTATGTGTAAAAACTTCCAATTTTTTTTTTGATTTTTTTTTAAAAATTCAATATATCCCAATTCGGTTTTTTAACCCTTTAAGAGTAATTGAACTGTTACTGTTCTGTAAATAACTATTAATCAAAATGGTGTGTTTAGTAATTACAAGAGTTTTTACATAAAAACGGAAAATATGAGGGGCACATTTTACCATAATCTTTATAAATATATGGTATAATTGATATTTGGTTTAACAACGATGTTCTAAACGAATTTATCCTTAAATTATGAGATTTTATATGATATGTTCATGTGTAGCCTATTATTTTTGCATCTACAAAATTTCGTTTAACAAATATAATGTGTCATACCATTAGACCTAATAAATAATTTTAAAAAAGCCCAAAACAAATATATAATGCAAATAGTATGAGGCCCAAGTTTATCATATTTGGGTCAATGATCTATATATTGTTACGGAAATAAGATTTAAGTTTGAGTTTCGGATTTTACCAAAATATAAAATTTGAACTTTGGATCTATACATTATTAATGAGTTTAGGGACTAATTGTTAAAAAAAATTCTTAATGCAATGGCAAAAATGCTCGTGCATTTACTAAATATGATAAATGTACAATTTTTTTTTTCGTTTATTGGATTATAAATTGATTTTATTAGCTAGAATACAAATTAAATGCAAAAAATACATCTACAACTATTTAAACCCAATTATATTTGGATAAATGTTCAATTTTTTGAATACAAAGATGTAGCATTGAAAGTTAAATAGTTAATATGAGTTATTAATATAATATTGAATTCATATAAAATAAGAAAAACTTTAACTGAAATTTAATCATTGTAGTATAATTAAAAAAAATCGATTATCAAAATTGAGACGATAAAAAACTATTTTAAATTTTTTTCCACAGTACTAAAAAACTACTTTTAAAATTAGAAACTTTTTACAATAAATTGGAAAAATTCAAAATCTATTTTACCATTTTTCCATTTTTTTTATTGTGATTATAGAAGCAACTAATACACATAATTAGTAAAAAAAATCTACAAAATAAATAAACCAAACAAACCAAAAAAAAAAGTCGTAATATTAATTAATGAATTGCAAAGCCCTAGACTTCTTTCTTGTACTGCAAGAAACCTAAAAAGCTTCAAGGAACAAACCCTGTTTTTGTTTCAATTATCATCAGTGAAAACTCTAAAGATAAAATCACGAAAACGTCTTGAATATTGTCTTGGATCAACTGCAGATATTGAAGAAGGATCGTATTGGATACTCTTATAAGCATGTTCAAGCTTCTTGCTAATGTCGTAATCTTGAAGAATATCAATGATTCCAAAGATCATTACAACCTCGTAGAACTCTCCTGTCGGTTCTCCTACAAGTTCAAGCTCGTAGTCACTTCTCCTCCTCGTTCTTTCGGCACGTGCTGGCATGTTGCTCCCTAGTTTCATAGTAGCCCACCTGCAACAACACAGTTTTGAGCAATGTTCGAAAAACATGAAGTAACAAACTCAAAATCAATTGACAACGAGTAAAGTTATAACTTATATTTTATATATATTCATTTAATTGTCGGTCTTTAAGCAATGTGTGATTCCAACATTAGTCGGGCGACTAAGCGTTAGTAGGACAACATTAAGATCTAGCGCCTAGAACTACTAGTTTAGATCAAAAAAATAATCTAATTATATTTTATGAATAATTTTAAATATTATAATGATAAAAGATTTGGTAACTAAATATTTTTAATACATAGTCACATTTAAATATTAATAATATAAAATTATTTGTACAATCATCATAAATTGAAAACAATAAAAATTTAGTTAAATCTATAAAAAAAATTTAGGTTTTTTTTTGTGTTTTTCAAAAATGATATTGTTTTTTTTTTCTTAAAGAAATAATCCAAAATGATAGTCTTAGAATTACATTGACAAACAAAAACATTTTAAGAGGTTTAGACATTAAACCGACTCATTAGTCCAACTAAACCAAGTTTTACCAATTAGAATCACAAGGTGGATCAATCAATACAAGCAATTCACATAAAAATTTAAGCAAAAAAATCAAAATCTAGACACTTTCTATATGATTGCAGGATTAATCAGAATTTAGACACGATTTTTAAAACATTAATTTTAAGTTTGTAACTGCTTATGTTGGTCTATGTTTGTGAAGTTATGTTTTGTTACCTTGAAGGATCTGAAAGAAGCTGATCAACATCTCCTCTAGAGACACGATGACCTGTTTCATCTTCAGATTCACCTGTAGATAAGATAGATTCTTTGATATGATGCTTTAGAAATGTTAACTGATTTGAGAAAAAAAAAGGTTCATAACACAAACCAATGGGAGTTTGAATTCCAGAAGGTATCAGTTCTCCAGCAATGGAAGCTTCTCTGAAATGAATCCCAACTAGAAGACTATAATCCATGATTCTCTCATGTTCTAGAAACTCGCAATCTTTATCGATTTGGCTGGAAAAAGTAAGCAATGATCCATTAGAATATGTGCATGGCTGCGAAAAAACCTCTAAACTATCTATTTTTGGCGAAACAGATCCTAAACTATTAAGTTGACAAAAAAACCCCTAAACTTTGGTTTTTCGGCAAAAAACCCCTTCAATTAAATTGACCGTTAGTATCTAATAAAAAAACTATGCTTTTAAACTATAAAATTTTTAATTTTATTTAACCGCAATTATTCATTTTTAACTTTATTGTTTAAACACATGTTTTATTTAATTAGACAAACAATGATTTAACGGTTAAATTAACGAAAAAGTTTTTTCGAAAAAGAAACAAAATCTAGGGGGTTTTTTGCAGGAAAACAAAGTTCAGGGTTTTTTTCGCCGACTTGATAGTTTAGGGTTTTGTTTCGCCAGAAACAGATAGTTTAGGGGTTTTTTTACCGCCATCCCGATATGTGCAGTGAGAAACTTAATTATAAAACTAAGTAGAGAAGAACAAGAGTGTATAATGGTTTTGTGCACCTGACGAATTCTTGGTACCATGCTTTTTGTAGTCGAAAGATGAAATTTAGATCCAAATCTTTTAGGATTGTATTGGTATCGATTTTAGATGCAGGTTTATCGGTTGTACGACCAAGAGAAGATCCTTTTAAATCAAAACGTCTATGGATTGAGTACTTAGTACAAAAAAGATTACCCATTATGATGAAACGCACCTGCAGATACAATACATACTTGAGAGATTAAACTAGATCTTGAAATAGAAATTTTGGATTTTGTGTGTGTTTACCTTCTTTTGTGTTGGTCCAGTCAATTTCACACAGTGTAAACCGTAGAATTTGATTACTAAAGTGTTCTCAAATGCTCGAACATGGTTGTAATATGCTGCAAGCATCCTCAAAAGCACCTTTCAGCATAACAAAAACCAGAAAAAAAACACATTACTATATATAGTAGGCCTGGGCATTCGGATTAATCGGGTAGTTCGCTTCAGATTTTTTGGATTTTGGATTTTTCGGATTTTGAAAAATCGAACCATTCGGATTTTAAATTTACTTCGGTTCGGTTCGGTTCGGATTTTTTAGGTTTCGGATCTTTCGGATTTAAAAAAAGTCGATCCATTCGGATCCTAAAGTTCGGATTGGTTCGGATTTCGGATCCATAATCACACAAAAACAAATAGAAATTATACTTATAATCTTCAAAACATTATTTTTTTTAATCTACACATTATTGTTTTGAATATAATTAATAATAATTTTATTTATATTTAAAATTTAATCGAATTTTTCAGATTATTCGAGTTTGGTTCGGATTTAAACCAA
Source organism: Aethionema arabicum (assembly GCA_000411095.1). Classification (NCBI taxonomy): domain Eukaryota; kingdom Viridiplantae; phylum Streptophyta; class Magnoliopsida; order Brassicales; family Brassicaceae; genus Aethionema; species Aethionema arabicum. The sequence goes on from KE150699.1 coordinate 113,406, forward strand.
AACCCAAATTAAAAAAAAAAAATTAGAACTGTTCGGATTTTATAAATTTTCGGATCGGATTCGGTTCGGATTATTTCGGAACAGTTCGTATCGGATTAATTCGAATTGGATAAAATGATAGCAAGCACACATTTTGTAGTTGTTAATTTGAGAAACTCACTTTTGTTTCAGACTTTTTTGTTGTTTTTATCATGTAACGATCATCATTGGTTAAGTAAAAGAAACTTCCACTTTTACCAGGAGATGATAATTCCCTAAGAGCATCATTTCCACATATTGATAACATGTAATCAGCTGGGTCTACTTTGAATAGCTTCCTTAAGCTCCTGAATAATAATTTTTATTATATGCAAAACATGTTAATTAAGATCAAATTAGTAGAATGCACAAAAAAGTTTTTTTTTTGGTCTGACCTGAAAACTAATGGACAATAATCTTTCCATTTAAATTCAGTAGATTGATGTGGAGGTGTGTATTTGGTTCCTTCACGTGGAAACCTCGTCCATAGTTTATCTTTTGGATTAAAAGCTGAAGGCTTTAGATCAAGAGATACAACTGGAGCTTGTCTTCCAACAGAATGTCTGTAAAAAAAAACAAAATCACTAAACATGAAACAACACAAGAGAAAGCTTTGTTTCTATACACATATATGATATCATTCAGTGTTTTAAAACCCAGTTGACCCGCCCGGTCCGACCGGTCAACCTGGTGACCCGATGATAATCTGTCCGGTTCAAATTAAAAACCTAAGCTATTGTTGACCCACTAAAACCCGGAAAAACCCGGTAAAAACCCATGACCCGTAAAACCCATTTATCAAGTTAAATTTAAATTATAACTCTTTTGTATATTTAATTTCAATATGATTTTATATTTTTTTTTTGTTTGAAGTTATAATTTTATTCAATTTAGTTTGGTTGTTAGAAATAAAATAATTTTATAAACTAAAACTTTTGCATCAAAAGTTTAAAAAAATATCACTAATAACAATTTTATGTGTATAGGTTATTTCATATTATATAATATTTTATAAAGGTTGTAATATTACATTATAATTGTTTAGACAAATTCCTAGAAATTTTTTTTAATATAAATTAAAATTAATTTTATAAGTTTAATCTATTTAGAATACAATTTAATAAATATTTAATTGTATATATCTATGTTATTAACCCAAGGTCAAACCGGGTCGACCCATTGACCCAACAGGTTTCCCGGTTCACCATCTAGTCCGGTTTTTAAAACATTATATCAAAAAATCAAATTGTATACTACAAGATGCATAGTGTCATATTTACCTGATTCCTAGCTGTAGATTGAGCATAAGTTCGTAATTTCGATGACCTTTAGAGATTGTTTCTCCTGGTTTTTTTCCAGCTCTTGGTAGTTTTAAAGGTACAGGACTTCCTCTCTTTCTCTGGACACCTTCAGAATCCAATCTCATTAACTCTGCATCTAAATCTCTTCGTGTATTTGGACCAACATCTCCTACACCTTCTTCACTTACTTCATTTCCCCACATATTCATCTTCTCAAAAGCTCTATCTACACCTACACTTACTCTCCCATCAACAGATGTTCTTCTCGGTTTATCTGCACGCTTCGAAGAGTTCCAAACAGATAACTTCTTTTGTGAAGGCAACATAGGAACTCTCTCTCCACTACAAATGCTATATTCACTTAAATTATTGTACAAATCTTTAGGATCCCATTCAAGATTCTCTTCATTTTCCGATGGATGATAAGTACCATTCATTTCTTCTGAATCCTTTGACCAAAACCCATCGTAGAAACTTCCATTACTCCATTGAAACGTCCCGGTTCCTTTTGGAAAGCCTTCATTCCAATATCCGTCGTATTTGTTTCCATTTTTCCAATTAAAAGTTCCTTTACCAGAGAATGTACCATTTTTCCATTCTCCAATGTAATAGCTTTCATCGCTCCATTGATATTTTCCTTCACCTTCTTGAAAACCTCTCATCCATTCACCATCATATGTATCTCCGTTTGCGTAGTTTTTAACACCATGTCCATGTTTTAAGTTCATTACCCATTGACCTTTATATGTGTCTCCACTTGGTCCTGTATATGTGCCAATACCATCCATGTAACCAGTTTTGAATTCTCCTTCGTATGTTGCACCAGAAGGCCATCCAAATTTTCCATTTCCCATGGTTTTGCCATTGTACCATTCACCTATGTACATGCATCCATCTGTCCAAAGGTATTTACCATGACCATGAGGAAAGTTATCATACCATTGTCCTGTGTAGTAGTCTCCATTAGGGAGGATTCTTTCGGCATGATATGAATCTCCTGCACTGCTAGAGCTCTTGTTAGTGGAGGTTTCGTCGTCGGTTTCATCTGTTCCGATACTAGTATTGTCATGTATATGTGGAGATACCGATGCTGTTCCGAAAACGTTGTTTGCTCGCTTCTTTGCTTGTTGAGTCTTTCGAACAGTCACCTCCCATGCTTTGAGAACATAGCTTTGTTCCTTGCTCATTATGTCACAACCTATAGAAAAATTCTATCTAACAAAAGTTATATGTTTCTATATACTAGAACATGTCCTCATGACAATCCTAAAGAATGTAGACATACCCCCAAAGAAAAAGAAACAAAACAGAACATCATCTATGTCTTATATATAATCCAGATAAAAGAACGATGAAATCAACAAAAATATGTTATTGAACATGTTCTTTTGCCTCTAACTTTATGTGATCTCAATCTAGTTGAGTCAGAGACAAAGAGTTTATTTTGTGTTTCAAATTGCATCATTATGGATTGTATGATGTTCTAGACCATGTTCCAAACCAAACAAAAGAAAAGAGAGGAAAAATTATTGGCCAAAAGAGTTAAGAAAAAAAAAAGTCTCCGAGATTTCATCATCTCTCATCACTTCTTCTAACTAATTTTGTCATTTCAAAAGACTCATTCATATCCTCAAACCAATGAAGGCCTTCAAATTTGGAAAAAACAAGCAAGACCCCCAAATTCTCTATATTTAGCATATATGCACTGATCCGTTTCATAACACAAATATTCCATGGGGTAAATGAAATGAACAAGATCTCTTTATCTCTCCAATTTCATCTCATCACATAGAAAAAAAAACTCAAAGACAAATTCACTTAGGCATTTCGTCGAACGACTTATGCTCACTTTGTAGGATACAATTTTAGCTCTAATTTACCTTGTCACTGAGACATTTCGTCGAATATCTTAGCTACACACTAGTTTCCCCGTTATAAATCACTTTATATAACACAATTTCAAGCATTATCTTTGTTCTCAATGTATACTACAGTTACAGAGAAACATTTATCAATCCCTAATGCTCAGCAACGTTAAACAATCCAAATAGGAGACAATAGAAAAGAAACGATTCATTTAAATATGAAAAAAAAAACCAAAGAATGAAAGCATTAAGCAAATGAGGTCATATCTTGTTTAGTTTGGCGAGGAGGAAGACAGTGGCGGAGGTGATGGCGGGAATGAACAAATCGTTGGGGATGGATTTTGGAGCTATACGGTTTTTTATGAAGACGGCAACCGCAGGAACTCCGAAGATGAAGATTAGAAACTCTTTGACTCCTCCGACGCCGGTGAAACCAGTTCCGATCAAAACCTCTTGAAGAAGCTTTTGAAATTCCTCTTTCGATATCTTCTTCCCTTCTCCGATTTTGTGTCTCTGTTTCATTCAAATATTGAATTTACGAGCCACTTATTTCAAAAATTAATTTATATCGGAAAAATTTTAAATAATTGAAAAATTAAATTCACACCAAAATTATATGTTTTATTTTGTTGTTTTTTACTAATTTGTGTGTTTTTTGGATGCTTTTTAAGATGTTATTAGAAATGAATAATATTAATTTTTAATTATTATTGCTAGTAATTAAAAATAACAATATAGTTCTCAATATCAGAAAATTAAATGTAAATTTTTTAAGTTAGTAATAGATGTATTTATTTGTCAAAACATATCGTCATGTCATTGAAAAAACATGTAATAGTTTTTTTTTATAACGTCTAAAAAACATGTAATAGTTATATTAAATTCTTAATAGTTATTTAAAGAATATATATCATATTAGTTATTTAGTAAAAATATTAATTAGTAGTATGAATTGACTGAATTTAGTCAAATTATCTCAAATATCTTTTTTTGTCGAATTATCTGAATTATCTAAAACCAGAATTACCTAAACATATAAAAATCATAATTTTTATTTGAAAAGCAAAAAAAAATATTCAAGAATTGAAATAATAATTCAAAACCAAACTTTCTAAAATTTATTAAAAAAACATTAATTTTTGTAAGAAAAAAGTATATTTTATCATTCTAGAAGTAATATATGATAATAATTAATTACTTATTAAAACAATATAAACTCAACCAAACCAAAATAAAATGAAATCAATAGAAATGAATCAAAACTACTCAAATCACATGAAATAATATCCAAACGTATTCAAAAATCATCTAAAAATTAATCGACTTATATACAAAAAAAAATCTAAAATCAATTGCCTATAATTAAATATTGTTCCTTGAAATTACGTTACCAAAGTTATACAAGAAAGAAACAAAAAATAAAATAAAAAATGGAGAAAAAATTGACCTTGTAAGCTTCTTGTAATTTTTCAACACTTGGCACCATAAGTTGTGTACCACCCAATCTTTTATTAATTTCTCTATCACACCAAAATAAACAAATAAATAAAATAAGATATAATTTCACCACATCATATTATTTTTATATAAAATAGAAATTAAATATAATAAAAAAAATTAAATGGTTATACTCGACGGTTTCTGCGACGGTTCGGTAGAAGTCGCCAAAGGACCATTCTTTATCGGTTACTTCTTCAGCTGTTTCGAAACGTTTCCGATAACAATTTTCTGCCATAGTTTCTAACTCTTTTTCTTTTACTTCTCCATCTCCTTTTGCTTCATTACATTTTATCATAATTTTAAACGATAAAATTATTAAATAAATACAAAATTATGATATTTTATATTTTGAACTATTTTTGTGTAGCAAAAAAATTTTAATTAACAAAATAATTTGTTTTCAATCAAAATGATTGTTTAAACATAAAATTTTATATTTTCCCCTTGTTTGGCGTTTTACAAATTTCACACATATTAAAACAAATTTAATAAATAATCAAAGATTTTTTTGTTTTTTAAATATTTTTTTTTTAACTTTGTAAATGAGATTTCTAATTATTCATGTTTATTCCTAATAAATTAGAAATTTTAAAAAATCTACATAAAATCAAAGTAAAAAATTTCTATAACTAATTATTAAATGTATTTTTTTATTAATAAAATTAAATAAAAAATGTAGAAAATCATTTTATACAAAAACTAAAAAAATCAATCTTATTGGGATAAATGAATCAATCTTATTGGGATAAATGAGTAATAAATTAAAATTAAACTTTAAACATAATATTGAATTCACAATCCTAAAAATACATTTCAATTTTTAGTTTGTGTTTAAAAGTTTTGATTACTAAAATTCAAAATTCAAGAAACTATTACGATAGTTTAATACTATAATTTTTTTTGGAGAAGTTGTTATAATTTATAAATAAAAAATAGAAGAAGGTACCAGAATTGAGAGCTTGACCCATCCTATGTTGTTGTTGTGTGTGTTTTGTCTAAATTCTAACATAATTCAAAAGATAATATTGGGAAACTAAGCAATGATTTTGACGTGACTTGGGAGATGGGTTGAGTATCTTTCTAACAATGTCCTCATCGATAAGCCACGTACCTCACAAAGCGTCACATCCTAACCTTAGGATCCAATAATAATAAAATAAAATAAAAAGTTAAATTTTGTTAACGGTTATAAATTAAATACATAAATTAAATATTATAAATTCGGTTAAAATTCGGGTATCTTCAAATATTGTAGGGAGAAATTATAAATAGAAATCACTAGACTTTATCTATTCCGACAAAAACAGAAAAAAAACTTAAAATATTATTTTTAACTTAGTTAAATATTTATTTATTATTTAAATAAAATAATCTTATATACAATAGAAGTATTGAATAAAAAATTGAACGTTTGAATCAATATAATGATACATTGAAAAGTGATGTAGATTAATTGGAATTGCATATATTAAAAGAGTGTTGAACTTTTTTTAAGAAAAAGATTTTAGATTTTTTTTTCATTTTAATTATTTAACAACAGCTATATGATAATAATTATACATATATTTATATCAAAATTTATTATTTTTTATATTCTATAAATAAAGACTAATTTTATTTGAATTAGATATAAAAACCTTATATTTTTATTGTAGAAAATTTGACGATTTATAATTATCTTAAACAAAATAATTATAAAAAAATTAAAGACGTGTTGAAAGATGATGCGAAAAAATAAAAAATAATTTTGATGAGAAAAGATGATATTGAAGATTTTTAGGATATTGAAAAATAAAATCATTATACATCGTCTTATATATTTATAAAATCTATAAACGATAATTCGTGGTGGCATCTTAAAATGATTACACGTCAATATTTAAGTCAATGTACCATATTTTATACCACAAGAAAATGATAGAGATTCGGAAACTAAAATGTGACATGACTTGACCTAATATATAATAATAATATTTTCAAATCTTACATTTTCACTATAATTTATTATTTTCAACTAAAAAAAATTAATGTGAATGGTTTATCAAGATTTATTATACGTGGATACTTAACTTTTTTATAATAGAAGATTGCCTAAAGATAATGTGAGTTAAAGATATAACATGGTAGGTTTAATTTCATTAATAATTAATATCATATAAAATATTAATCTCATTAAGGATTTATTTAGATATACTTTTCATTAAATAAACCGTTAAATTAAAATTAATCCAGCCAAAAACACAGTTTCATTAAATGATAGATAAAAGTTTAACGATTTATTTAACGATGATTTTCTTTCTACCAAAAAATAAAATCTAGGAATTTTTCTGCAAAAAGCTTAAGTCTATAAGTTTTTTTGTCGAATTAATTTTTTAAAATTTATTTCGCCAAAAATGCAAAATCAAAAGACTTTTTCGCCAATCTAAATAAAAAATATAGACTAGTAAAGATAAAGATAAATTATAAAAATAGAAATGGAGACATATCACATGCAAATCCCACAATTATGAGTTATCCTCGTCGACTTTGAGTCATAAAACATCTTCTTCCTCTTGGATTTTTTTTTCAGAAATAACTACTTAAGATTCAAACACAACCAATGAGTTTCCAACAAATATCATGCCTATTATAATATTAATAATCCCATTTAAATTGGAACAAAAATTAACTCTAATTTTTGTATGCTATAATATTTATATGTAGATATCACTAGAATTTTAATAAATAAAAATGATCGTCTAGTTTTTAACAAAAATATAATTTTCGGTGAAAACATTAATAAGTTCAAGGAAATACTTAAAGACAAATATTCTATAATTGATAAATTATTTTTTCGTTTCGTTAAGAATTTAAATTTAATTATGATAATAGAAAAAAATATAAAAATCAAAAAGATTTATGACACATTTGACTACTTTAGCTAACACTTTATTGTTTTTCTATTATAATTTTTTATTAAATTTCGTTACTTAAAACAGAATTTCTAGTGAATATTCAAAGAATTTTAAAATTAATTTCTTAAATTCCTGGTTTTTTTTTATCCTTATACAATACAACTGTTTAGCAAAATATTTAGAGTTTTTATAATTTTCCAGCCAATATTCATCATTTAAATTGTGCGATATAATAAATTTAGGTAACAAATCATATATGAATACTTTTCCGTTTTTCATAAAAAATTGGATAGAAAGCATAAATTAAATATTTGAATAAAATAATATGCTAAATACATTAAATTCTTAAAAAAGTTTACTTTTAACATAAAAAAAAATATTAGAGAAAAAGTAATTTATTAAACGTTTTTTTTACGTATTTATTAAACATCTATAAAAAAAGTTTTTTATTTTGAGCGATGTGAAATTCGTCAATTACAAAATTTTAAATTAGATAAAATTGAGATAGATTGGGCTGAAACGATACGTGTCTCAAACGCAAACTCTAAATGACAAAACGCGCGTCTAAAACGGTATGAGCCGGCGATGTCAACATGTCTCTGAGTCACCACCTCATCCTACTCAAATGTCGACTTTATCCTCGCCGCCACGTCATCATTTCCCGCCTTATAACAGGACAATCTAAAAGCTTCCACAGTTGCTTATTCGTCTTCTTCACCGCCTCACTCGCTCATTTCTCTCTCCTCTCTCGATTTTTGCGATAATGGCGGAGAATAAAGATAAGGAGAAACAATCTGTATTCACCTTCGAAGAAGATGAAGACAACGATGATCTAAGTAAATACGAGAACGACAGTGATAGCGGAGGCAGCGATGTTGACGACGACGGAGGCGATGACAACGAGGAAGAGGATACTTTCATTTCCGCGGTTCAATGGCCTCAGAGTTTCAGGTAATGTTCGTTTGTTTGAATAAAATCACTCAAATCCCTTGAAAGAATCTGATGTGGAATCGATCTAGAGGACTGATTGTGATTTCTGTGATAACTAAATGTTTTGTTCTACTTGGATTTGAATCTAGGGAAACTACTGATTCATATACGATCGCTGCATCGCCAATCTTCGGATCTCTGAATAATACGAGTTTGAGTTTCTATAGACAGAGCAAGAGTAATTTAGAGCCTATTGAGTCGAAAACCCCTTTACTCCCTCAGATAACCGATGATGCTGAAAAAGCCTCAGCTATTCAATCAGCTTGGTCTCATAAAGGTTCATTCGCTGAGGAGATACCTATTGGACATGGATGCACCTTAACTCAAACAGTTTTCAATGGTAAAATCCGTAATCTCTACATAGATTTTGGAATGTCTATCAAGTGTTTGTAGAAATGACTGTTGACCTAAGACCATGTGAATTTTTGAATTTTTCTTTTAAGCGATCAATGTAATGGCTGGAGTTGGGCTGCTCTCGACACCTTTTACTGTCAAAGAAACTGGTTGGGCAAGTATGGCGATCTTGCTTTTATTTGCGGTTATTTGTTGCTACACTGCTTCTCTAATGAAAGCTTGTTTTGAGACCAAAAGTGGCATCATCACATACCCTGATATTGGAGAAGCAGCTTTTGGGAAATATGGGCGTATTCTTGTATGCGTAAGGCTTCTGTAAACTACATCTCCTCTTATGATTCTAACACATTCTTGTGCTTAGTGCTTCAGATACTGTTTCTTATGGTTCTTTATTGCTTTGTGTCTTGCCACAGGTGTTATTGTACACGGAATTATATGTAAGTGAGAATTCTGTTCCTTTAACTTATGGATCTTGGACAGACTTAAGCTTTGATTGTGTTAAATCTCATGACAATCTCTGTTGACTTTTCGCAGTCATATTGTGTGGAATTCATCATTTTAGAAGGTGATAACCTTACCGGACTTTTCCCCGGCACATCCTTGAATTGGCTTGGGATCAGTCTTGACTCTAAACATTTATTTGGAATCTTAACTGCTCTCATTGTTCTTCCAAGTGTTTGGTTAAAGGATCTTCGCATCATTTCCTACCTTTCAGGTACAATAAACTCTTCTTTTTCTGCCTCCAATTCAAGAATCTTGAATCAGGTTAAGTTGGAAACTGACTCTACATTTTGATGATTCTACAGCCGGTGGGGTGATTGCGACTGTTTTGATAGTAATATCCACATTTTTCCTTGGAGCAACGGGTGGAATCGGGTTTAATCATACCGGTCATCTTGTGAAATGGAATGGGATACCGTTTGCTATTGGTATCTATGGATTTTGCTATTCAGGTCATTCTGTGTTCCCAAATATATACCAATCCATGGCTGATAAAACCAAATTCAACAAAGCTTTGATCATATGGTAAGCTGAAAAAATCACTCTTTTTAAGTGTTTAATCTATCAATTCAATTCTAAATCAACCACGTTTTGATCACATTGCAGTTTTGTTTTATGTGTTTTGATATATGGAGGAGTTGCAATCATGGGTTATCTCATGTTTGGTGAAGCCACCTTATCTCAAATTACACTAAACATGCCCAAGAACCAATTCTTTTCGCAGTTGGCTCTATGGACAACGGTAAGAACTAAACCAACCCTATTGAAAAACTAGAAAAAGAATGAGTACGAAATCCTCTGCTATCTTCAAGTGTTAAAATAATATTTCATTTCTTTTGAAATGAATGAGCTCAAATTTTATAAATATGATGAATGAATGTCCACAACGTTAAATTTGTCAAATTTCATCGTTAAATCCGTACTTTATAGTGAATCTACGACATTTTTTTGGTTATGTTGGCCTCAGTTTTGTTGATTTCGCCGTTAATTTGCTGAGTTTGGCTAACATTGCTACACACTAGTTCGTTGCATTTAAAAAGTATGGAGTTTTATTTGACTGCACTTTACAAATTTAGGATTAAATTAATTTTTCGAAATAAATGAGTTACTAATTGCTACCTGAAAGAACTTATCTTGGTTCTGTTATCTTCTTGATTCAGGTTGTGAATCCGTTTACGAAATACGCATTGCTGATGAATCCATTAGCTAGAGGTATTGAAGAACTATTACCTGAACGGATCTCAGAAAGTGTTTGGTGCTTTATTCTTCTAAGAACTGCACTTGTTGCTTCCTCTGTTTGTTCAGCTTTCCTTCTCCCATTTTTCGGTAAGAACATAAAAAGCTCGAAAAATTCACAAATCTTGCTTGGTTTCTACTTAAACTCATAGCTTCAAATTGGTTATATATGTTTACAGGTCTGGTCATGGCTCTTATAGGATCTCTTCTCAGTATACTCGTGGTTAGTTTTCATCTCTCTCCTCTTTCTAATTCCTTAAATTCATAACGGGCTGATTGGATAAGAGAATTTTATGGCTGTTACGAGTTTTTAAAGTTCTTATCGCATAATTTATGTCAATTAGATTTTATTTTTAAGTAATCGTCTCTAAAATTTCTCACTGCTGATTTTTTATTATTATTGTTCTTAGTTTTTTCTTAAAGTTTTTAAAGGGGAAAGTGGTAAACTAGATTCTGGACTTTGCTGATTTGGTGAAAAAAAACCTTAACCATGAAAATGGTTTTTTTAAACTCTGAACTTTGACAAATGGAAACTTTGAACATAAAATTAAACTATAGTTTCAAAATTTAACAAAAAAAGTTTAATCAAAATTTGAGCTAACTATACTATAAATTCAACTTTAGATTTGAGATTTTGGTTTAAAAAGTTTGGTTATTAAGGTTTCGGGTTTAAGAATCCAGGTTATCAAAATTTGGGGTCTAAAAATTCATTTTTTATATTGGGGGTTTTTTTCACCAAATTGGAAAAATTTAGGGTTGATTTTACTGTTTCCCCTTTTTAAAACTACTCATTTGTGACTTAAAAAAAACTAAAGGTACACCAACAACAAAACTACAAAATTATTTTTACGGTCTGAATTTAACAAAGTCATGAACCAATCATATATCTTCTAACACATCCCCTTACACATGTTTGGTTCAGGCAATAGTAATACCGGCTCTATGTTTCATAAGGATCATGGGTAACAAAGCTACAAGAACACAGGTACATATACTACACATATCTTCAACTTCTTAATTACTATGTTTCTTCTTCTCTATTCCTCAAGTAATTAGAAAGCCCTTCTTTTGCTCTTTTGAAACATCTTATAAATGGCTTTGCTCCAAAGCTAATATATATATATATATATATTCTTACTAAGGTTATTATTAAAAATAATTAAGTAAAATCATAAAATTTTCATACATAATGATAAAAGGATTATGGTATTTTGGGCTTTGACATATTTTTGTTTGGTGAAAAAAACTGTCAACTATCAAAATGTTTTTTTATATCCAAAATTTTAATAAATAGGTTTTTTACACTCTAAACCTTAATTTAAACCGAAATTTCAAATTTAAACTTAAAATTATAATATAGTTAATCGAAATTTAGGTTATATTTTGTGATTTGATTTTGAGATTCGAGTTTAATTTTTTCTTTAAAAACTCCGGGTGATCAAAGTTTAGAGGCTTTTTTTTTTTCACCAAACAAAAAAAAATCCAGAGTCTAAAATACCATAATCCCAATAATAAATCCATATGTTTTAGAAAAATCTTAGAACTCACTTTCCTAAGCAAAGTTATGTAACCTATGTGATATTATGGGTTTAGGGTTTGATGAGTTTATGTGTATTGGATTCATGAATATAGACAAAACTGAGTTATGTGTGTGTGTGGACACAGGTGGTTCTGAGCTCAACAGTAGTGGTGATCGGGTTAGTAAGTGGAACCTTGGGGACTTATTCTTCGGTTGCTAAGATTATCAGAAGCTATTAATAGTCTCACTTTTTGTTTTTCTATTTCTTTTAAATTAAACGTTTCTTTATTTTTTATTTATATTTTTGTTGAATTTAATATTGGACTTAAAAATAGTTGTTTGTCGCTTTTCTTTGTTAACTTAGAGCAGCCTCAACGGTGTAAACTCCAAATGGAGTTCTCTATCATCAAATTCAATTTAATTTTGACATTTTATTAAATAAAAAAATGGAAAATAAACAATGATGGTGAGAGATAGAGAGAGATTGAGAAGTAGAGAGAGAAAGTGAGGTTCTCTAACAAGAGGTTAGAGAACTTCATTCATTTAAAAAGTTATTTTTTATTTAATTTTTTGGTTAAAAACCCCTTAACAACCTATTGTTGGAGCTGCGAGCTGCTCTTATAGCTAAAAATACAAATAAAACAAGAAGTGACAATAAAATAACGAATTGGATTTATTCAAATTGTTATAATAAATTTATATCAAATAAATTGAATGGAACACCTTTCAAGTTGTAAGCATGTAGGATATAGTAATATATATATATATATAGTTTTCCGATAATATATATTATGTTAATAAGGAATTACCTAAAATGCCTTAATTCAAGTATTTTTTGCAAATTTACTTTGTGTGAGGTTTTACCAATTATACATTTGGATCTATTGTTATAGTATTTTTACAAAAAAAATGTTTGAATAGGAATATTTTTAAAAATCAATTATGCAAAATGTTCGAATTTAATATGTTTTTGTAAATTTGTCATAAAGTGTGAGGGTAAACCACTTATAATGTTGGTTTAATGTTAAGAACATATTTGTAAAAAATGATTGAATTAGGAAAAAATTTGAATGAGGATATTTTTATAAATCCCCCAATAATATATGATATTTTTATTTTTTAATAACAATTTTGATATAATTATACTTATTTACCTTCATAATCAATTTTAATTTAGTAACATTAGTAATTGAAAATGTCATAATAGATATTACAAAAATTTTCTTAATATATGGATATAAACTTTAAACATCAAATATTACTGGACATAAATAAAGAGTATATATAAGCCAAAACCATATTTATTTGGAAGCCTTTTTTGTATCATTGTTTAGATATTAATTCTGGATTTACTTTATGCGAAGTTTTTTTTATTCAATGTGACTATAAACTGATTTATTTTAAAAATTATACTCTTATCTAGACAAGATAATTACAAATTTTAAAAGCCGTAAGAGGTACTAGAAAACCCATATATAAATTTCATTTTTTTGTCTTTATATAAATTTCCTTTTAACATAATACTATAATTTACGTTTTCATATATATATTATTGTAAAATAACTTCAATTTAAGCTTTAAAACCCAAATACGAAATATCTACTAAGTCTAGTGGTCACCGACAAGACAGTAAAGTTAGAAACTGTGAAGTTTGTAAATCCATGCCAACTTGCCAAGTGGACATGACACAGCTGAGTTTTTAATTAATGTGATGAACATCTTAGTACATGTCATTTTTTGTACGATTATATAATTTAAAATAATGTATTTCCATATTCACTAGTCTTAATAACAAAAATATTTACAATGAACAAATAATCTTAAGTTAAAATATTAATTCATTATTATATAATACATGGAGCCACCCTTAAATATCTTCTAAATTTTTCAAATAAAACTGATAAATCATTATAATATCCGAAACAACCAATTTTAATAAGTGTCATGGTAAAAAAGTTTATAGATATTTAATAAATTCACAGTTTCTTTTTTTTTAATTCAGACAAATATATAATAATATTTCAATAAATTTACTTATTAGGTTATTACATATATACATCAATCTAATTAAATTAAATAATCTACTAGTTAATTGTATATAAAATACTATTTTTTCAATTATTTTCTTGTGCAAATACGCTTGTTTTTTTTTTTTTTGATAAAATATAAATACACTTTTTCGGTAAAGATATTAATGAAAGTTTTTTTCGATATCAAATTCTTAGTTAATTTTAGATAAAATCAAAGATTGTTTCGAGAAAAAAACAATAATTTTGTTATTTACGTACACACAAACGCAAATTATTCTCATATAAACACATATAAATATGCTTATATATAACCATAAACATATAAAGAAAATTCATATATTTTTTTCTAGAATAACGAAAATAAAAAAAAAAACTAAGAAAGAGAGTCAATAATTTCATATTCATTAACATTATAACTTAACCCATTTGCAAAAAACTCATTAGAGAAACTTAAAGATTGTGTCCCCTCTTCTTCATCATCATATAAACTAGTGAAAGGAGTGGTGGGATCTGCTACGGCGACGTCCACAGGTAGCTCAGCTGCGCCTTGACCAGTGAGTTCTTGAACAAGTTGTCGAAACTTAGAAGCACAAATCTTGATTCTCATTGGATTTGATATGTAACGAACTTTTACAGCTTTTGTTGTTTTTGTTTTCTTCTTTTGCTTCAAAGATGAAGATGATTTTATTTGTTGTAAATTTGTTGATGATTCCATCTTAAAAAAAAAAAAATATGAAACAAAAAACACTCGAGAAAGAGAGATATTTAAGGATCTCTAATGTATTACCCCATTTTTCACTTCAAAATGGGGTATTTCCAAAATGGAGTTGTGTTTTACTCCAATGTATTACTCCATTTTCTACTCCAAAAAGAATATTTTAAAGAATATTCTTTAAAATATATTTTTTTTAATTGCTAAAATAACTTTTTATTTATTCAAATTACAAACTAGCCTACTAATTTTGTTTTTAAAAACTTTCATGAATTATGACATATATTTAAACATAACTATAAATATATAAAGAAAATATATTACATAATTTAATTATAAGTACTATTTATATATTTTTTCCACAAATAATCAACTAAACCATTTCGAAGAGAAAATATGAGAAGATAGATTGTAATTGTATATATTTTAATAAGTTTATTTTAT
>KE150702.1:2669-18297 GCA_000411095.1 Aethionema arabicum
AGAGGAATTTCATCAACCTTTACATCCCATGTAAAGGTTAATTTCGTGAATAATCACATAAAATATTCGAATAAAACTTAACAAAATACGAAAATGTAGGTTATATATCAACAAATCAAATCAAATCAATTATATCTATGATTTGAAAACCTTTTTTTCTTTGAAAATGTTCAAATCAACCTTTTTTAACCCAACTAATAAACCTATTAATCTTTTAAATTTCGATCGAAAATAATTCATACCCGCATATTTTGGGGGTTAAATTACTAGTTATATAGTATAAAACAATTTACGAAATAAAATATAATACTCCGTTTGTTCATAATTATAGGATGTTTTAGGTTTAAGCACACAAATTAAGAAATGTTGAAAATGTCTATCATATCCTTTTCAATTAATATAGTAGTTATAATTGAAATCTTTATTAGTAAATTTTATTTTAATAATAGAAAGGTAAATAAGTAAAATTACATTAAAATTAGTATTGGAAAATGAATACATCTTATTTAAACAAAAAAAATCTTCTAAAACATCATATATTTATGAACAGAAGGAGTATGTAATTTCTAAATTGGGGGGAAAAATATATGTATTTTTTTTCTTACAAAAATGGGGGAAAACATAAAATATAAAACCTTTAAACTAATATATAATGCTAATAGAATTTAGATTTTTGCTTTTAACTCTAATGGAATTTGATGATAAAAATTACAAAGGGTAGTTTAAATTTGAATTGGAATATTACTACAAAAATTATTTAGAACAATTATTTTATTTTATTTTTTGAACTGTTAAAAACTTTAAAGTTTTCTTAAACTAAATTGGATGGTTGGAACAAGATTGGTTTAGTGGTTCTTGATTGAAAATAAAAAATTGCAAAACATGGATTCGAACAACAATGGTTGCATTTAATCTTTATTCCAGATGATAAGAACGATGTGTAGTCCAAAAAAAAAATATTAGATTTTGAAATATAAACCTGAAAAAAATTTAAACCAGGTCAAACCAAAACTCAAATATGTACATGTTTTATGGATTTTGAGTTGGACCGGATCGATTCACATATCTATAATATATAAATTATGTTTGTGTTGATTCAAAAAACATAATTAACCCAAAAGAACCCAATAATACTCTTAACCAGCTTCAAATTTATTTGTATTTTACCCAATAATTAGACTTAACCAATTTTGGTTAAACTTCAAAAGTCAATTTGTTCTTCGTCTCATACTCATCAATCATCATCAAGTACATATTTATTTAAAATAGAGAATATTCCCACTAAAGCAAGATTCGTTTGTTGTTTTCAAATTATATATAATAGCTCCAAACAATGCTATTTCAATATCACCAACTCAGTTTCAATCACAATTCATAAAATCGCATTTAAATAGTAACTCAAAATCATTTGTTTTGAATTGATTCCAATTTTTTAATTTTACTTTTTATCTCCTTCCATTATATATGTTGAACTTAAATCTACAATGAACAAATAGTAAACGAAAATGTGAAGTGAAAAAATAGAAAATTTTGTTACCGTTCAAATTTGAGATTTTTAGATTCTATATTTGTTTTTTTTTGTTTTTATTGTTTTTTTTACCATAACTATACATTTTGTTTCCTTGTTGACGTTTAAATTTGATCTAGAAATTAAAAAAAAAGTCATTAATTTAAAAATTATTTTTTTAATATATTCTAATAAAAATATGTCATAATGGTAAAAAAAAGATTATAATATCAGCCTCTGGTCAAAAACGTTTATACTTCATTTGGTCAAATGTTCAAAAAAAAAAATTTCCTCCAGTTCTAAAATTTTCTTAAACAGCAAAAGTAAAGTTTTCAAAAAAAAATTACCAAAAGTAAATTAGTGTTTTCTTTCGAAAGCGTAAAATAAACATTAATTAATGATTCAAATTAAACTATAGTTTAAACAAATGAAACCGTACGTAGGGTGTTAATGTGTTATACGTATCTTAAATTGGTCATCAACATTAATAACTTCACGCGAAATAGATTACAATCTGAAATAATTATCAAACAAGAATTAATTAATAAAAGATTATCCACTATACTCAATAGAAAACGTACAAACTTTTAAAATGTTAAAAACTTCAAACCATATTATAAAAAAAAGTTTTTTTTCCTTAAGTTGGTAGGTGGGTTGAAAGTGGCGATTAAATGAAATAATTATATATTCACGATTAATATATGCAATTATTCTCTTTTTTCTGGAATTAGTAATGAAATCGATAATAACAAACCTGTATATTCCATAATTAACATAATAGAATTGGAAAATAATGTATTTGTTGGTTATGAGTTATGACAGATCACATATATTAAAGACTTAATTATTTTTTAATTAAAAAAAACAATTTGGTAACGGAGACCTGCCAACAAAACGAACCATATAATATAAATATAGATAAGGACAAAAACTATTTATTTTATCTAATATTAATAAATACACTCATCTCTCCCTAATCTAATAACAGATAAGATTTATTTATTTAGTTATTTATTGGCTTTTTCTTTCTGGCCGCAAAATATCAAAGCGAAAAGTCGCTTTTTCTTTTCGTTTTTTTTTTAATTTCTATCTGAAAAAAAAAACAACTTTTAAAGGAGACACACTTCTTCGTTGCTGTTCATCGGTTTTCTATGTGGGTATTTTAGGGTTTGTTTCTTTGAGGATAATCTCTGGATTCTCTTCTCCTTCTTTGTTTGTGTTGTTGTTTTTGAGGAGAGGGGAAACTTGAAGATGTATTATCAGTTGACTAAGTCTTCTTATAGCGACTCTTTGAAGATTCTCGAGGCTGATATAGAGCACGCAAATAGCCTGTGAGTCTTTGATTTCTCTCTAGATTTCTGCTGTTTTGAGTTTTTAGGGTTTTTTAATTTTGAATCACCATGGCTATTGCTTTACCTTGACGCTTCGATGATTGAGGAAACCCCAGAAATTGAATTAGTCGATACCTACTTAGGGATTTCCCCTTTTCTATCTTCAATTGTACGGAATTTGCGTATCTGTAGAAATGGTTGAGAAATTGGAAACTGTTAGTGTCCGGTGTGGTTTTACATACTTGATTGGATTTCAATAGAGTGGTTTCTGAGGTTTACGGAGATTGCTGTGTTAGAATTTGCAATTCTTGTCTTGATTAAGATGAAAATTACTTTGTATGTTTGCTGTTGATTGCAAATTGATTAGTTTCCATGGTTTCTTGGAGGATATTAAACTCAGAGCTGCTGAGATTCCAATGGGGAAAACTGGTGTTCGTCTTCAAATGAAATTAGTTTGCAGCAATTTGGCTCCATTCTTCATCTTCCTTCTACAATGGATGGATATCTCATGTTTACTTCCAAGATATCTAGATTTCTTCCACATTCTTATATACAAGGTTATTACCAATTTACCATTTACCTCAAGATTCAAGGTTCTTCCTCTCTTTTGTATTTCCTGTGTTACTTATAAGTGTTTACAGGTACGGTCTGATGGGCGGTGGCATGTCTCTAGATACGGAAGAAAAGCTACAATTAGAGATTTTTACGGTAAGTTTATGTCCTGTTTTCCCCTCTAGGTACTTTTAAGCACATGTAAGATAACGATTTCGGTTAATTTCAGGTGTTATATTACCATCTCTTCAACGTTTACATAGCAACTTTGCTGACTTACCTAACGAAAGCTTATGGTATCCAAATCCAAAATCCCTCACCAAGAAATTCAACAGAGAAAATACCAGATTCTCTAGTATTGATTTAGAAAGAGAAGATGAATGTGGTATTTGCTTAGAGCCTTGTACCAAAATGGTATTGCCTAATTGTTGCCACGCCATGTGCATCAAATGTTACCGTAACTGGTTTGTATATATAACCTTCTCTTTCTTACATATCTTACAGTTTTCTCAAACTCTGGTCTTGTCTTTGAAACTATATGAATGGTTTGTTGCAGGAACACGAAATCGGAGTCTTGCCCGTTTTGTAGGGGAAGTATAAAGAGAGTGAATTCAGAGGATTTGTGGGTGTTGACATGTGATGAAGATGTTGTGGATCCAGAGACAGTAACTAAAGAGGATCTTCTACGATTCTACCTTTATATTAACAGTCTTCCTAAGGATTATCCTGAAGCTGTGTTCTTGCTATATTATGAGTATTTGATATGATTTGGTAAGTGGAGAGATGATTTTACTCTTTTAAAACACAAGGTCTGTGTTGTATAGAAAGTAGATAACCATAAAAGAAGTGTATATAAGAATCTGGTTTGGTCCCAGATGTTTAGTTTATTATCAAAAATGTGACTTTTGTTGTCAATTATTAAAGAATAAAACAAGATTATGTGATTTGAATTTATCATTTAATTTGTTGTTAACCGGTCCATTTTTAAGAGACTCTTGTTGAGCCAGAAGGTTTCATTGCCTTAGAATGATTTATGTTTATTAACCAACACCGGGTTTAAATATTCGATCCAAGGAAATTGTATTGCCGTGTAATTTTAACGGTTACGTCTCCGGCGAAGCAGAGATCTTCGATCGGTGGTAAAATCAAGTGAAGAAGCAAGGTTGAAGTATGGTGGCTCATCCTTTTAGTCTCCTTCTTCTTCTACTTCTCGTCATCGGGTTATTCTCTTCGTTTTCTCAGGTATTTCCATTTTGCTATCTTCGCTGTAACCCTAAGCATTCGTGTATTGGATATGGAGATTGGGAGACGAATCGTTTCTGTTTGATAGGTTTGCGCAGCAAATCAAAGCAATGAAATGATCGGATTAGGGTTCTCGCCGTTCGATATGGATCTGGAGACGCTGCAGAAACAAATTGGGTACAGTGAACAGTCTTCCCTGCCCGATGCTATTTTAGATTTGTGTAGTTGGTTACTGATTTGGTTCAAAATGTGTGTTTGGAGGTCTTAAGATTTGATGAAATCAGAGAAATTAGGGTTCCAGCAGCTTTGAGTGTGGTTATACTATAGATAAACTCTATCTAGTTCAGTGGAATTGCTTGGAAACCATAGTTATGATCCTTTTTTACTAATCTTAACTTCTCTATTGTTGTTGTTATATGATGTTAGCTACCATTTCACCAACATCAACCTTCTTGGTCGTGCCATGACTCATGCTTCCTTCTCTCAAGAAAACAACAAAGCCCTGACTGTATTGGGAACTCACATCATTGAAACATCAGTCTCTCTTCAGTGTCTACTCAAAGACATTGATATGTCTTCAAAAGCTCTGAACAATATGATAGCAAAAGTTTCAAATGTTAATTCATGTGCTCTTGATGGTAAGCGGCTAGATTTGCAGAAGATTATAAGGGTTTCATCTAAGACAGATGCGTCAAACTCTGCTATTCTCTGCGCTGGCTTTCGTGCAATCTTTGGAGCTATTGCTACTGATGCTGGAAAAGTTGATGAAGCCATTAAGGTTTTCTTGAAGGTACATGGAGGTAAGGCTGGAAATGTAGCGTTTATGTAATTATTAGGTCAAGATTTAATCCTAGAAGTAAGTAACTCTTGTCTAATCCTTAGTTGTTAATTTCTAAGATTTGTTGTAGATGACTTGCCTTCTTCTTTTCTGTATGATGTCCAAAAGAACTTAGTCATCACTCATCAAGATTTTGTTAAGAAGATATAGGACTTGTTCTTTTGGTCGTCTAGGATACATCGACGGATGATAACAACAAAAATTTATGTTCGTTTTGTCGTTGTTAGTTTTGCGATATGTTGTTGATAACTTTCGTCTAACATGTTTGTTTTACTTGTGGCTTGTTCAATAACAAGTTTTGACAATATGTTTTGGCGATTAAACATTAAACGCTAATCGATTTGAATTTTAAATCGTTTGTTGCTGAAATTCATCGCCGAAACATGCCATCAAATAAGTGATAGGTAAACAAACATTATTTCGTCACTGTCACTAACAACTAAACGAACAATATTACTTATCTATATTGCAGGTTTTGCTTAAAAGAACTTAGGGTATGTTCTTTTACCTGACGACAACGACAGGTTTCGGCGACGAAAATATTGTTCTTTTGTGCGTTGCAGGTTCAGCAACGTGTTGTTGAGACCTGTCGTCAAAACTTGTCAGTGAGCTGTTTTTTTACATGTCTCTGGTTAAGCGACAAGTTTCAGCTGACACGTTTCGGTGACAAAAAATTAAGCGTTGAAATTTCAGCAATTCGAATTTTTAATCGCTCGTCACTAAAACTTGTCGTCGAAACATGTTGTTGATTTAGCGACAAGCAAAAGAACAAACACTATGTCGTTTTCGCTCTTTGTTCGTCGCTAGTGACAACCAAAAGAACAACATTACCCGTCGCTTGTTGCTGTCGGCCGTCGTTCGTCGCTAGCGACAACCAAAAGAACAACATTATCCATTTTTCGTCGTTATCGCCCGTCGTTATCGCTTGTCGCTATTGCCCGTCGTTGACGCCAGCGACGGAAAAAAAAACAGGGCCTTAGTCATAGACGCTTATAGTTTGTGTTTAGGGATGGCTAGGAAAGGAAGTAAAACATCACACGTCTTTAGTCCACAGCTACACAACGAACACATGTGAAGATAATGTTATATAACTAAGTTTGGTGTTAGTAAGTACAAGGACTTGGAGTTTGAATTACTGTTACGTTTGTATTGAATATATGATACGGACATCATCTAGTAACCAAACCAAACATTTTTGCCTCTTTAATGACTTTAAAACTCTCTCTCGAGAGAGAGAGAGAACATAACATAATGTTACCTACCATTCATTTATTGTCTCTTAAAGAGAACTTTGATATTGACGACTTTATTTTTTGCTTCATAAGGAATAAAGAATATATCAATTTCACATATTTAATGTATTTTTGTTAACGGGTTTTATATATTTAATGAAAAAATATATAATAGTACTATATAAGAGCCAAAAAAATTTAATACATATGAAAGTTATATGTTTTGCTATATTTTAAATTTTTTTACAAAAAATGTTTGAAAAGATAAACTATGAGAGACTTTGGTAAAAAAAAAAACTATGAGCGACCCAAAAAGACAGATTTGAAATTTGAATGAGACATAAGTTTGTGATAATATATGTTGATGAGCCACTGAAACTAAAGTAGAGTCCTTTTACCGTTTAAGGTAAGGAGGAAGTTTCTACATATGGCATACTTATATTGAATGCAACTTACATCCTTTTGGGTAAAAAATTGTACAACCCACCAACCTCACTTCACAATAGTAACAAGGTTTTTCTATATTCCTCTTCTTCCTTTTTGTAATGACATTTATTTTTTTTATATATTCAAAAAATATTGGCCGTAGTGTACGTGGTCTAATCAGGATCGCCATTTGTCAAGTCTAATGAAACATTCGTATCGATCCAAAATTTATATTGGTCTCTAAATCATTTATTTGGTTTTATAAAAAAAAAAAAAATTTGTATGTGAAATAATGGCCTCATTTTCGGATTTTGTTTAGACCCCTCGAGTTTTAGGACCTGTCCTGGGTCTAATAATCTATTTAGTCCAAACTAACTAGCTATTGAATGTATAGTATTAAGTCTATAACATTTTTTTATTAACATGCGTCAATTTCGGATCTAATACTATTTTTAATCTTTAATTCACATATAGTTTTATCAAGACCGGTCCTTAAAACTTTTTAAATTCAGGGTCCTTAAACACATAGATCCGACCCTGAAATCATAAACGAATGATTCACATTTTTGTTCTCAGGACCACTCCTGAATTTTATATTAGTATGTATTTATTTTGTTAATTAAACTTTTAATTAATCCAAATTTTTGGCAATGATCAATATAAAAAATAAGCAAATAAAACAAGAAGAAATTAATCTCTCCTCTCTAGGTTTCCTACATAAATAAAGACTGATAGCTCCAAGCCAAAATCTCATGGCTAAACAATAACCCTTAAAAAGAGGAAAACACAAAAGAAAACACAAAGATGAAACACTTGGAGACAAGATGCAAATCCGAGAACAACTCATGGCAAATCCAACTGGTATGTTTCATAGGTTTACTTTCTCTCCTAAAACTAACATATCCTCTACTTAAATGGCTAATCACAAGATCAATACTCAACAACTCCAACAAACGGCTAAAGCGTTACGGCTCATGGGCTATAATAACCGGAGCCACCGACGGTATCGGTCTCGCCTTTGCTCAAGAGCTAGCCAAACACGGCCTTAACCTCATCCTCATAAGCAGATCCCACTCCAAGTTAACATCAGTCTCCTTTAATATCAAACAAGAGTTTCCAAACATCAAAATCAAGACTATTCCCATTGATTTCTCAATAGGTAACATTTCAAAGAAATGTAAAGCAATCAAAGAAGAGATCAAAGGATTAGATTTAGGGATTTTGATAAATAATGTTGGAATAACTTATCAAAAAGCTATGTTCTTTCATGAACTTGACCATTTAAGGTTGACTAATCTCCTTAAAGTCAACCTTGAAACAACCACTTGGCTTACTAGATTTATTCTTCCTTTAATGCTTCAACGCCGCCGTGGAGCCGTCGTTAATATTAGCTCCGGCGCAGCTGTTGTTGTGCCTTCTCATCCTCTTTATGCCATTTATGCAGCCACTAAAGCGTAAGAACATCTCTAACTCATATTTTAATATTTTTTTTTTTGAGGTTTTTATTAGTTTATAAGTTTTAAATAGTAAATTTTTGAAGTTGGTTACGGATTCCATTTTATTGCGTTTGTGTAACTATTTGACTATTAGATCTGACTTTATGATCCAAACGATAAATACTCCCTTTATTATAAAATATTTAATTTTCTAGATATTTTGAATTTCATTGTTTTTTTTATTTAAACTAGATAAGATAAATGTTTATTTTGTGAATTTAAAAAATTTAACTTCAAAAATTATTATTTATTTCCTCTGTTCTAAAATACTTACCATTTACACAAATATTAAAAAAAAATTATGCATTATATAAATATTAATTTTTAATTTTAACAATATTATATCTACTATATTAATACTAATTATAGTATTATTTTTTTTGGAAATCCACTTTTTTAAGGATTTTTTAATTTAAATAAAATAAAAATAAAGAAAAAAACAACTATTTTAAAACAAAACTTAAAACCAAAAAAATCATTTATTTCAACACCGGGGGTATAATAATTGTGTTATGGGAAATTGTTGGAAAAAAGTGTTAACTTATAATTATAAATAAATAATTATAACAACTAAACATTACTCCTTATTTCTTAATTTATATGATTAAACTTTTTAAAAAATCAAATATTTTACTAATTTGAAATTTAATTAACCGTATGAAACTTCAAATCAAAAGTTTCCATTAGAAATGCTCAAATTTTAAGGCCCTACATTGTATATACACTTTGTTTATAACATTAATGTACCTAAGTACTGTTACATTGGTTTTAAAATGTGCAGGTACGTAGATAAACTCTCAAGATGTTTACACGTGGAGTACAAAAAGTTTGGAATCGATGTGCAATGTCAGGTTCCATTATATGTAGCAACTAAGATGGTTTCAAACGTTGCTGCAATTCATCACTCAAGTTTCTTTGTACCTTCTCCTCAACTCTACGCCAAAGCCGCCGTTGACCAGATCGGAATCGGGTCAAGATGTACTCCGTATTGGTCTCATTCTCTTCAGTGGTTTCTCGCCGGATTTGTACCGGACACCGTTCTCGATGCGTGGCGTCTCTCCATTGGTCTTCGTCGAAGATCACTCTCTTAATCGTTTTTTTTATATAAACCGCAAAGGTTTCAATTTTTATGACTCTACATCTTTCTATTAGAACTAGTAAATGTCTATAATAAATTGTGTCAATTTTTCTCGAGAATCGAATCGGACCATGTACCGCAATAAAACCACGAGACCAACACTCTAATATTGGTCTATTGATTGTTTATAGCCTTTTTTTATTGTATTAATGAAAGATGAATTTACGTTTTTTTTTTCTTCTAAGAAAATGTATTTAAAAAACGTATTATTAAAAAGGAATAATTGACTTTTGGATGTTGAAAATGATAGAATTGGCTAGGTTTTTAACGAGAAGAGCGGTCCAATATGACTTAGTTTGTGATAGAAAACAATAAAGAAGAAGAAGAAACATTAATGTTGGATACATTAAATGTAAGTCTATGTGTCTTGTGTCTTCGCCAACTACCAACTAATTCCATATTTTAATTAGATTAAAATTTTGATTAATGCATAATTAAGAATAAAAAAAATTATTGTCCTTTATCACTATTAAATTAATTAAAAAATATTCCTCATTTTAATCATGTAAATAATTTTAACATGAAACCAAGAAAAACTCTACAGCATTTTATAAAAGAAAAAAAAGAGTATAAACCTTGTTAATTAACTCTCATTTTTTAACTATATTTGTAAGAACATGACATTTCCATACAATATATATATATAAATGTATGTATATTGAATCATTAATACTATAAAACTCGAAATTGTACCGAACCAACTTCGATATGTGTGTGTTTAACTCTTCGGGAATTACTTATTATTTTTTTTTTGTAAAATGTAAATCTCTTTGGTATCTCCGCAATCGAAATAAGTCATTAATTTTATGTGAAAAGTTATTTACATAAAACCACGAAACGCCGTTATAAAAAAACCACGAAATAACGTTATGTAAACCGGAAAAAAAACGTTATGTAAACCAAGATCTAGGGTTTTTCCTTAACCGATCAAACCGGGATTGTTGCAGCTTAATGTATAAAGGGTTTGAAGATTTTTCATACATTTTAACGCTTCCACCCTGAAAACACCCTGAGGACATCGAACAGACATCGAAACAATCTTGAAGATCAATCGAGGTTTCCTCTTGATTCTCTTACGAATTGTTGCTAAATCTTCTGGTTTTCGGCTCTTTTCTGCTTTTATCTCTGTTGATTCCTATTACGAAACGTTGCTAATCGTCTAGGGTTTTGTTTTATGCGATATCGCATTGTTTGAGTATCTGTTTCTCTCATATAGATGTTATCTTCTCCGTCTTACTTGTGGTATACTCGATTATTCTTGAGCGGAAGTCGAATATCACGAGGTTGGCTTCGATTGAATCTGCAATTAGAAGACTATAATACAGATTATTTGGTATCTTTTCTTTATCTCCTTGTTTTGTAGTTTAATAGAAGAATTTGATAGTGAAAGAAAGCCTTTGGAACTTATTAACTCAGAAGATGATTTCTGTACCTAGCTTTGTTGTTAGCTCATAGGTTATATTTTGGTTTCTTGTGGTACTTTATTCAATTATCTATACTATAAGTGCCTCCGTCTATATTTTAACCATAACAAGTAAGTCTACATTTCATTTTCAGGCTGCTTTGTTCATCGTGGCATAATGGTAGATCATGCTGAGTTGGCTGGGCTTCACTGTGTGTTTGTTGATACTAGCTTGGATACCCGTCTTTGTATGTGCCTCCATGATAACGATTCAGTACAAGATTTCAAAGGTAATTACTTTCATTTTTTCTTTGAAAAGTGTTCTGAGTATAAGTACTAAACCAAGGAATTCATAATTGGTGCATGTTTATATCATAAAAGATGTTAAATGTTGTGGTTGAAATACAACTCCTGAGTCCTGGCCTTATCATGTTTGTAAAATATGTTATAATTTGCTAAGTTTATTTGTTAACATTTTTACTCCTTGTTGAATCTATGTGGATGTTTTCGTTTATGACAAAACTTGTGTTTTACAGAGAAATTATGCTCGGAGCATAGACTTTTGTTTCCTGAGCATGGATGCATTAATGTTTATGCTGTGAAGGTACTAATTCGAAACTTTGTTCATACACTGTTTTCCGCAAGTCTGCAACAACTAAGGGAAAATACAATATTACTTAACTGTTCTAGGTATTCCGCGGAGAGAACTTTTATGTCGTCTCAGACGTAAGGAATATGGTTACACTTTTTGCCGGTATAAATGATGACTGGTTTATAACTGTGGATGTTGTAAGACGTGCTCAGAGTGAGGTGCTTACTTTAATGCCTCCTGATTATAATTTTTCAAACGAGACAAAGAGCGATCTTGAAAGACATGTAGATGGGGATACAAGGGATCATGTTGTGGAGGTGAAAGACAATCCGATTTCTGAAGAAGCTCAAGATGGCGAAGTAAACAAAAAGAAATCAAAGAAAAGGAAATCGAGAAATTTGGATGGAAATAAAAGTCGCAAGAAATCTTCAAGAGATGTTGATCAGTCTGTTGCTCTTGCAACTGCTTCAAAATTGGTTGTGGATGAGAGTAACGTGGTATCTGAAAACGCACAAGTTGATGTTCCTTCTGAATCTTCTGATGTTATGGGGCTAATAACAAAAGGTAACCTTTGTTTTATTTTTGTAGAAATAGAGATTTTCGTTAGTAGATATCATGCAGAGTTTCTGTTTATTTACATTCAATTATATTATTCGATCTTCTACAGAGAGTAAAGCAGCCAAGAAAAATGACATTAGCATGGGAATGAATCAGCAGACATCTGATGAGGACATGTTATGCCAAGAAAAAATTATTGCAATTAATCCAGGACTTGTAGATGAGCATACCAAAGGCGAGGAAAAGGATGTGCAATGCAAGCAACCTCTTGAAAACGTTATAGAAACTGAATCAGCTACGAAAATAACACAAAAGAGGAAATCAACCAGTTCTAATGATAGTAACGGGTCAAAAGAAAAGCTAGATGATCTCAATAGAGCAATAGAACAAGGTAAACTATCTTTTTAATGTCGTTTGTAATCCAGCATCATATGTTTTGTGGAGTTCTGGTGCACTAATCCCTGTTATAAATTATGATGGTCAGTAGATATTGGAATGTGCAAAACAAATGTTGGTAGTATGGGAAGTAAACAGAGTATCCCAGAGGAGGATCGTGCACCTACTCTAGAACTTGTAGATGGGATTACTGGGGATGAGGTCAAGGATGTTCAGAATCAACCAATTATTGAAGAAGTTATTGTAACTGATTCAACTGTGAAAAAAACAAAGAAGAAGAAAATGAGAAGCTCGAGTGCAAAAAGACCCTCAAATGATCTCAATCAAACTTCTATTGCTACAAGTACTTCAAGAGTTGGTACGGATGAGAATCACAAGCTATGTGCGGAAGTACAGGATCATGTTCTTCCTTCTGAACCTTCTACAATCTTACCAAGAGCAAAAGGTAAACATTTTTGGATAGGGTTGAAGTTACATATTCTCGTTTTTTGATGTTTGGGAGTTACTGTATATTTATCCTTGAAATGATTTTTGATCTTCTATAGACACTGAGAGCGGCAAGAAAACTCCAGATAGTGGTGAAAACAAACAGGATTTAAGTGCTGCAGATAAACTTCAAATTGATGCAATGGTGACTTCCCCGGCTAATGATTTAGAGGTTGGCAGCGGTTTGGCAGTCACTCCAGCTCAAGAGAAGAAGAAAAAGCGAAGGAAGTCCTCAAAAGATCACACCAAGGTAACTGAAAGTGTAGATCTTCCCGAAGCAACACAAAACGGTAATAATTCGTATTCTTGGGTGAATTTACTAATATTCCACATTTGTGTGTAATATCACTGGGATTTTCCATTAACTCCTTTTCTTAATTACTGATTTCGTGTAGAAATTGAGGTGGACGTGAAATTAGCCGGTATCGTGGAAAGTGGGGAGGACATAGTTAAAGCTGCAGATACAAATGATGTACTAGTTGCTGATTTGGCGAGTATTCCACAAGCCTTGACCCAAGAAGTCAAAATGCTGGATACGAACATGAGCAGTCAAGATGAAAACAGAACCTGTGAACCTACTTCAGCTGCTAAACTCAATTGCGTAGTAGATGCTAATGAGGTTATATCTTCAAAGTCTATGAAGAAAAAAACAACAAAAAAGGCTAAGAAGATCCTGGCCAAAGATACTTCAGTACCTTCGAGTGAACATGTTATTGAGGGCTATGGAATTGGTGCGGCTACAGTTGAACCCATGAAAGTTGCAGATGGAGAAGGGCCTGATAATGTTATCAAAAATGTATTAGAGTCTCTGCAGCAAAATGAAGAAACTCAGGAAAATGTGGACAAAATTGGGAAGAAATCAAGCAAAAGATCAAAGAAGAAATCCTCTTTGGACATAGTGAAGTCCGTTGAGGCTCCTGCCATCAACAACAGAAAAGAAACTGATTCTTCATTGACGCCATTGAAGAATGACATAAACAATGAGATCCTTCCCGAAAGTGATCCTGATTTGAAAAAGAGTATTGAAGTTGGTGATAATATTGAGAAGCAAACTGAACTTCCCCATGGAGAAGAAAAAGCTGATATTGGAGACAACTTTGGTTTAAACAGCCAAAAGAAGGGTAATATTGTTAGTGGGGCAAAATCTAAAAAGCAGAAGAAGGGTAAAATCCACAACAAAGAAGCTGTTACTACCAAGAAAAATCTGCTCAAGAACACTACAAACTGGAATTTCGATGAGGATGATGAATCTAAATTTTCAGTAACTTCCACGAAAACACCATCTGGTGTTTTATCTGACTACTCAGAAGATGACAGTGATGCAACTTCCATATCTAGGAAGCGAGGTAGTTACTTTTATTTTATATAATAACACTTAAAAGTCAACGTTTCCTACTAAATTGTTCTAATTTGATCTGTTTATATTCGCAGTAAACAAATTTTTGTTTAAGGAAAGAGCTGGAGGAGCAAAAAAGTAAGTGATCTAGCTTTGTTCAACCATAACCACATGGATTTGACTGGTCTAAGATTAACCTTTGCTTTGATTTTTGATTTTGGGTAGGCTTTTGGGTTCATCAGGGAGTGTTAAACTGCAGGATATTCTAAGAAGCTCAAGCAGGTACAAGAAGGCGAAACTGACGGCTTCTCAGTCGCAACCTGATATGTTCGACGACGAGAGTTTGGCACTAGACAGCAAAGCCAAGTAAGTTTTTGCTTGTTCATACTCCCTCCCGGTCTCGGTCATATTTTAGGGAGTTATATTTTGACTACTACCCGGGTATGTTAAGCTTTTTGAAGCTATCTTTTTTGTTACTCTAAGTAGAGTATATGTTAAGCTTTGAAGCTATTTGAGGGAGTTAAGTGACCTCCAAAGGCACTATTTTGGTTACTCTAAGTAGTGTATGTTAGCTTTTTTAAGCTATCTTTTTTACTGAAATTTTACTCGGCAGTTATCAGTTATGCAGACGCTCTGTTTTGTTCGGTGTTGTTTGTACGACTGATGTTATATATGAGTGAAATGGTTTAGTAATGGGGTTTCTATGTAAAATAATTACTATCTAGTTTTTGTTAATTATCGGATTTGTTAAATATCTATAAACACATTTTGGAATTTTAACCGACATTTCTTTTATAAGTTTTGACCGAAATTAACGTATTAAAACGTATTTTATTCAATAAAAATTTTAAGATGACAAAATTTATTTAAGTGGATGTCAATTATAGGTGGCAAACACAAACTTCAAAAAATGATGCAAACACTTGATAATTGCAATGATATTTTCCGAACAAAATTCAGTCTCAATTTAATAAACCCTAGCATTGAGTAAATTCAAATTATTTAACATAAACTAAATTAGATTTATTTTTCCTTATCATTCATGAATTGGATTACAATTACGATATGGCAAGAATATATATATATATATATATAT
>KE150702.1:37849-55696 GCA_000411095.1 Aethionema arabicum
GAAGAAGTAAATGCCAATGTGCAAGTGCCCAAATGACGATTCTAAGTATATACTTACATATATATATATATATATATATTAATATATGTCTTCCATAATTTTTTACTCTTTTTTTTCAAGTATTGCTTCTTCCATGTAACTTTTATTTTTTGTTCAATCGTGTATTCATGTGAATTGATTCGTGAGTTTATTTTTGTGTTACTCTCAAATTTTCAGATGTAGTAGAGTAAATTTATATACATCACAATGTTCACTATCAAACAAAAATAAATTATTTACATCCACTATTTGATTATAACTTATAAGTGAGAAAATGATTAACATGATAATGTTTTTGTTGTTCTATATATTTGTTATAGATTTTAATTTAATTATAATAGTAGTAAGATTGTAAAATAAAGAGGAATTATCTAAATTGTCATAATTCATTCATAATGGTTTTGTAAATTTCTGTTAACATGTGAGGATATCTCAATAATATTTTTTGGTCTAATGTTAGGATATTTTTAAAAATTCCCCTAAAATAAATACAAATCAAATTACTGAGATTTATATCGATTTTATTGTAAAGGAAAAAAATATTAATTTTATTAAAATAATAGATAATTATTTGAAGTATTTTTTTTAATTGTAAAAAGAATACAATAAAGGAAAAATGATTAAAAAAATTTCCTAGCGTCTCAAGTGTTAAATTCACATTTTATTTATTTCAAAAATTATTTTAATCTTTAATTTGTAAAATATAATCATATAAAAATCAAATTTTTTTAAACGACAGATTTTATTATCAATTTTTATCTTTAAAACCACATATTAAAGTGAGATTAACCCGTACGACATTGTTTTGTTTATATTATATATTTACTTTATCATCATAATTTTAAAAATTAGAATTTTATGTCATTTTATTTAATTATATTTTATAAATTAAACATTAAATTAATTTCGGAATAAATAATATTTTTTCCATTTTTTCCTGCGATTAAAAACATAATTTTATGATAATTAATTCATATGGTATTAGTATAACAATACAGCGAAATTGAGTACACACAAAACGTTGTTTGCTCCACTTCCAAGTCGGTGTTACAGACTCAGACGCAAACCATGAACACCACCGTCAAAATCTAAATCCCAGATTTCTACTTCTCAACACCAAAACCCTAATCTCACCTTTCTTCTTGCTTTAACCATGGCCTCTTCAATTTCCCTTAAGCCTACGAATCTTATCCTCTCCTCTTTCACCCATAACAGAACCCTCCATTTACGCCCCTCCCGTTTCAGCTTATTCCCCTCCCAAAGACCTTCTTCTTCGTCTTCTTATCGGACTCTCGTGGCTCAATTCGGATTTCAACCAGGTTCTTTCCCCGAACCTAGTGTCTCTCTCGAGTTTATCAAGGAACAGACCGAGAATCTTCTATTCACAATCGCTGATGCTGCTGTTTCTTCGTCGGATACTTTGGGTACTACCACTAATCAAAAGAGTGATTGGTTCTCTGGTATTGCTAATTACATGGAAACTGTTCTCAAGGTAAAATCAATTTCTGTTCTAGGAGGTTTCTGAAATGAATTTAGAGCGCTTTAATTGATTATGGCTGGATTGAAATTTGCAGGTTTTGAAAGATGGATTATCAACTGTACATGTACCTTATTCCTATGGTTTCGCTATCATTCTACTTACTGTTCTTGTTAAGGCTGCTACGTTCCCACTTACCAAAAAACAGGTTTGAATTTGTTCTATAATATCTCAAAGATGCAATCATAGTCAATTTTTCTTGGAAAGTGAATTTCTAGGGTTTGTTCTCTATAGGTTGAATCTGCCATGGCTATGAGATCTTTGCAGCCACAAATAAAGGCTATTCAGGAACGGTATGCTGGTGATCAGGTGAAAACATTCTTCAACACTGCAACATGAGTTCATAGCTAGGAACAAGATATTGCTATTTGTTTTTAATCTTTCTTGAGTGATATACTAACCAGTGCATTTGAATTCAAAGAGTATAGATTCATGGTCTAATGTAACCTGTTTATTAAAACAAAGACCTTCTTCTTAATTTGCAGGAGAGGATTCAGCTTGAAACTGCTAGATTGTATAAACTTGCTGGAATAAATCCCCTTGCAGGTACAGTAATCAGTAAAGAAATAGGATTTATTTCTTAAATCTCTTCTAGCCAACGGTAAAGCTAAAGTCTCATTTGTTTGTTAGGTTGTCTCCCGACGCTGGCCACGATACCAGTCTGGATTGGACTGTATAGAGCCCTCTCAAATGTTGCCGATGAGGTGACTGAAAAAGCTTAACCGTTTTGTTTAGTGCCTCGAGATTATTTTCTGACAAGTAGTTGGATGATTGTTGTTAACTTTAAGGGACTCTTAACCGAAGGATTTTTCTGGATTCCCTCTCTTGCTGGTCCAACAACTGTTGCTGCGAGACAAAATGGCAGTGGAATCTCATGGCTGTTCCCTTTCATTGTAAGCATCGTTCTTCAACCTCGATATTTTGAAGATGTCATCTCTTAGCATGTTAAATGATCAACTCTTATTCGCTTTAATCATTTAAACATATAGTTATGTGATTTCAATGAGTTTATTGGAGTGTATTTTATGAAATTTTCAGCACCCTCTTTGCTAATGTACACCAATTCCATTTCTTCTCTCAGGAGGGACAGCCGCCTCTCGGATGGCCACACACATTAGCATATCTTGTCTTGCCTCTGTTGCTCGTCTTTTCGCAGTACCTCTCCATTCAGATAATGCAGTCTTCTTCGCAGGTATGACCATTTACTGGTATATGTTATAGTTTAAGTTAACTCCAACTTGAACAAACCTGGTTAAATCCTTTATGTAACATAGAGTTTACGGTGAACAATTTATTTCTTTTGCTAGAGTAATGATCCAGCCATGAAGAGCTCACAAGCTGTGACAAAATTTCTACCATTGATGATTGGATATTTTTCA
This sequence comes from Aethionema arabicum, assembly GCA_000411095.1. Taxonomy (NCBI): domain Eukaryota; kingdom Viridiplantae; phylum Streptophyta; class Magnoliopsida; order Brassicales; family Brassicaceae; genus Aethionema; species Aethionema arabicum. Next base: position 40,805 of record KE150702.1, read on the forward strand.
TTATCAGTTCCTTCTGGTTTAAGTCTCTATTGGTGAGCAGCTTTTGTATTCATGGGGATAAGCTTTCCATTTACTTTGTTTCTCACTTTTTAAAGAGTGTTTTTGCAGGTTAACCAACAACATTTTGAGCACAGCACAACAAGTTTGGCTTCAAAAATATGGTGGCGCTAAAAATCCGGTGGAGAAATTCAATAATTTGGTCATAAAAGATGACAAACCACAAAAAGTTGAGAAATCTATTTCAGAACCACAAGTTCAGAAGTCTATTTCAGAACTAAAAGTGGCACCAAGAGCAGAAGATGGTGAAAAAGTGACCTCAGAAGGGCCCAAGCCTGGTGAAAGGTGACGTTATTCTTGCAATATGTCGTCATTAGTAAAAGCTGCTTTGTGTTGTGATGTTAAAGACTTAAAAGTCATTCATTTTCTTGCAGGTTTAGGCTACTTAAAGAGCAAGAAGCAAAGAGACGGCAAGAGAAAGAAGAGGAGAAGCGAAAAGCTGAGGCTGCTCTATCAAAGTCTGGTGTTACTGAAGAAGAAACTGAAAAGACCAAAGTTTCTGCAGTTCAAGAAGCAAGTAATGGCGAAGTAGCTGTGAATGGGAAGCCATTAAATCAAAAGGAGACTACGAATGGTAAACTCGGCGTTGACCATGAAACAGAACATAGCCAAACTCATGAAAAATAGACAGAGTTAGATCTGGACTGTTTCTTCTCATGCTTCTTTGTTTAAACATTCACTGGGAAATTTTAACAAGCAAAGAGGAGTTTGAGGTTGAGGAAAGCACAAGAAGAGGAAAGCTTGGCAGAGTCTGCAACAGAGATTATTAAAGTTTATAGATCTTAAAGTGGGAATAATAGTCACAAAGGTTAGATTTATGTACAAAAGACAGATGATTTACCGTAGAAACACAGATGAAAACGTTTTGTAAGTTGCTTAAAGCTTAGTCCATGTTTCTTATTCACTGGTCCTATTATTTTACCTCTGATTCGATTTTCTTCGGTTACAAATTTCATGAAGATATTATAGTAACTAATTAATCTTAAATATGTAAATCTGTGTGACAAAACGTTGACAAATCTTAATTATTCTGGAATAACAAATTAGCAATAGACATTAACCAATGATTAAATTTAAATCAATGGTTTTTTGGCCAAATTTATTTTATAAAATTTAACTTATCAAAAACTAGTTTACGGGTTTATTTTTACTATTATTTCTTCTTTTTATTGACATTCTAACAAAACAATTAACAACGGCTGTTAATTTAAATAGCAAAGGGTTTAATTAAATTAAAGAATGATTTTGTCAATTTTATCCTGATGAGTTTAATTTACGAAACACTAATTTTGGAAGAAATTATTTTTACCATTATTTATTCCTAACCAAAATCATCATTTTAACATATTTTCCATAATTTTGCATCTCTATAAAGTACTAAAGTATGGTTTGCTTAATATAAATTATTTTTAGCATTTTTTTTTTTTGTGTTTTAAACAATAAATGACATTTTTTTTATACTCCGGTATCCCTTTTGATATAACCACTATTCATGTTTTAACTATACATTTTCCGCACTAATAAATAAACATATTCACAAACTCTAAATCTTTTTGACGAGTAAAAGCTAGAAACTTTTGAACACATGACATCAAATATTACGCACTACAGAAACATAATATTAGTTTGAACAAAATAAAACAATTGATATTCTTAAAAGCTTTGTTTCATTCACAAGCAGTCTCTAATCATCTTCAAGATTTAATCAAACAGACACAAAAATCACAGTCACGATATTTCGTCAGGACAAGAACTGATCACCAAAACCTAATCCATTCGATCTCATCAAAGATTTAAGTGGGAGAAACTCAAAATCAGCGAACTGACGATGTTCTTAGATTAAAAAAAAAAAACAAGCTTGCAACAAAAAGACAATACAAGGTAAGTGCAACGATGTTCAAAAGGAGAAGGAAGAAGAAGAAGCAAACACATCATCAGTATTCAGAGGGCGAAATAACATCATCGATCTTCAGTATCATCTTCACGACTTGTGTTGCAAGCAAGATCTGTTGTTGCTTACCGATCAATGTTTCAAACACGTTCTGCTCCCTCATATCGTTTGTTCCTACGTCGTTGCAATCAATCCCGTAGAACGGAATATTCTCCTGTTTATACCCAAATCGGAGAGAATCAATCAGTTCATGGATCTTTCACAAAACAGCATCTTAATGTATAATATCAATGTTCAAGAAACCGTTAGGTGGCGGTGATAAGAGCCTAGCACCTAGAACGACTAACCAAAGCCTAGATGATATTTAATTTTTGTAACTAAATATTTTTGATACACAGCCAAATTTAAATACTCCCTATGTTTCATTTTATATGCATTTTTAGGGTTTTGCACAATAATTAAAAAAACATATAAAATACTCATAATAGCCTTATTTTCTATTGGTTTGATTTTTTTTTACACAATTAAATGTGTATAAGAGAAAGACAAAAAAAGGTAAACTAATGACAATTTTTCTCTAGAAATGTGAGAATATCACTTATTTTGAAACAAATTTTTTTTTTTCTAAAAGTTCATTTATATTGAAACAGAGGTAGTATCTAACATGAAATTATAAATACAATCATCACAAGTTAAAATCAATAAAAGTTTAATTGAATCTATTAAAATTTACGTATTTTTTGTTGTTTAAAAATGATATTGTTTTGTTTTTTTTAGGAAAAATAAAACATAACAAAAATCGGTGTCTAGAAGCCGCCTAAATGGATGCTGAGATTAATCGGAATTTAGACGGCGGTTTAGGCGCAATTTTTAAAACATTTTTTTTAATAAAGATTAGCTCTTGTTAATTACTTACCTTAATTTGTTGAGATTTGACAGCAGAGAGTGTTTCAATCGGCTGTAAGCCACTGTTCTCTGCAAGTGCCATTGGGACAGAATCCAAAGCTTCTGCAAATGCTCTGATTGCATACTGCAATAAAGGAAGTATGGCTTCAGTACTAAGCTCGTATATTATGATTTAAAATTTAGACTTAAAAGATAGTTTTACCTGCTCAACACCAGGATACTTATCAGCGGCTGCATCAACCGCGAGTGAGCAGGCGATTTCTGCTGCACCGCCACCATAGACAATAGATTTGTTGCGGATGAGGTTTCTAGCCACGCAGAGAGCATCGTGCATGCTGCGCTTCGTTTCTTCTATCATCATTTTGTTACCTGCCGCATCCCATAGCAAATTGTTTTATCAAATCAATTCTACAATACACAATTTCTTTGTCTGAAATATGCTCGAAACATATTGGAATTACTTGAATGTTTATCTGACAACTGCAAGAAAAAGCCTAATTATAAATGAGTGACCAGAAGTAAAAAATACCTCCACGGATGAAGATAGTGACAGCTTTTGAATTCGCACAGTGCTCGATATAAAGCATACGTTCTTTCGTTGTGCCAAATGACTTTTCACGAACCAAGCCAGCCTAAACATATGATTTAAGTGTGGGAAATCAGTGTGATTAAACATATTTTTAACATTCCACTCAATTTATTGGCACCTAGTTGAAGTAATTCTTACCTTTCCTAACTTCTCTGGGGTCAACTCCTGGAATCTTGGAACAATTCTTCCGCCTATGAGAATATACAAGCACCAATTAGCTAGACATAGCTTACAAAATAGCGGCTATCCATTGGGGAGCTAAGACGATTGCCATAGATAATTGCAGAAATGTACTTACCTGTGGCGATTGCGATAAGTTCTAATTCAACACCCCCAACCCATCTGACAGCAGGCAAATTCCTGTGCATCAATAGATGATTTGCTTCATCATCGAATCCCCATTGGCAAATAACCAAGGTAGCACCAACATCCTGCAATTTAAAGCACGAGGATTATTTAATAATAAAAAATGCATTGCAGTAAGTAACTTCCATTGAAGAAAACAAACAATCTCTCCCAGTAGCACAACATCCAAATGAAACTAAGAATATATGGTTCAACTATGAACTTAACACTTAAATCCTACCTTGCACTTTTGCACCATCTCATCAAAATATTGAGTCTCTTGCTTGCGCAAAGTCTCAAACTTCTCCACTGTGTCGATATCCACCTTATGCTTAGTCTTTGGCTTTGGTGGCTCAAAGGGGCACGTCAAAATGGCAATATTGGCATCTGCAATTTGCTTTGGCATTTGTGGATGACTCATGTCTTTGTCTATCAGTATCCCATATATAAGCTCAGTGTCCTCCAACTTGCCCCCAACTTTTCCCTCTACTTTAATCAGATCTAAATTAACGTCTCTCCTCTCTAAATCAGCCACAGCAATAACGGCTTTAACAGCAATCTCAGCTAAACTGCGCTTGCATCGATTCACACTGCAGTAATGAGCAACAGTAAGTTAGGATGAATTTTATAAGCCATAAGATGACATTAGAAGTATATAAATTATTGAGAGGCAGCTGGAATAGTGAAAGGAAAATACATCTTCGAGGATAGAGTAGTCATGCATGTCTGAACCAGAGGCTCGAAATTATTTGCATCAAATTCAAACTTTTGAGCTATACGCTCCAAATGTTCAACTGCTACTCTAGAAGCCATCTCATATCCCTCAGCAATACGAATAGGATGAATTCCCCTATCTAATTGACGCTCAGCCTGCTCCAGAAGTGCACCAGCCATGACAACAACACCAGTTGTGCCATCGCCAATTTCATAATCCTGACTCCGGGACAATTCAACCATCAGTTTTGCAATCTGGTTATCAACATCCATTTGCTCCAAGATGGTTGCTCCATCATTTGCTGCCAAAACATAAATGGTGATGTTAAAAACGAAAAAGCATTGGTTGTTTAAAAATATGTTTCACATCAGAGACGCAGTTCCGTAGTATTGGCGAATACTGTCACCAATATCTGCATCTTTCTTAGTAAAACGAGCTCAAAATTTATAGACAAAATAGCAAAGGATGTAACAAGACACTATGTTCGAACCCGAGGCTCCATAAAGTGGCAAATGTTGGAGGGAGACGATGAATTTTTGAAAAAAATTCCATGAAATAAGAGCTAGATTTGTATAGGAATCTTAAAACAAAGTTCACATCACGTGGTAATTATTGCAACAAAAATGGTGTTCTTCTTCGTAAGATCACTATGGAAAACATGACAGATTGAGCAAATTTCCATTTCATCAAGCGTGATCAAACTTCTACCATCTAAGTATATCCACAGTTAAGAAGTAGTCGATTTATGCAGTGCTAAGGTCGGAGACATGTAAAAATGATTTTCAAATCACATAAACCCTACTCAAGTAGACAAAAATGAAGCAGATATGAAATCAAATGTAGAAACGAACTGATGGTGACGTCTCCGTCAGGTCCCTGAAGCATCTTGTCCATTCCCTTGGGTCCAAGAGAGGAACGGAGGATCCGAGCTACAGCTTTTCCGGCGGCAATATTAGCTTTCTGAGCATCGATGCCTCTAAGACGAGTCTTCTGATCCTGTTCTCTCAGTATAATGAACGGACGCCCGAACTCATCGAACGCTAGAGCCATTTTCTGGCCTTCACTTTCCTCGATCCGGTCGTATTACAGATCTTGCTTCTTCTCCCACTGCAGTAGAAGAAATGTTGAAAAGGGAAATGTCTGGGAGATTTGAGAGCCAAAAAATTTGGGCTTCTCTGTTAAAACCCTAAAACGCCAGTGGTGGCATAATCGTAAATTAAAATAATTCAAGGCCCTAACAAAACTTTAGAGCTTATGGGTTTAAAAGCCCATGGGCCAAACTAGTCCATCACAAGATTTCTATTTCTCCAAACTTCTTTAACACTGAAAAATGAAATACTCCATGCTTTTTAAACTCAAAGGTGCAAATATTTTTAACTTCACTTTTTTTTGGAAGAAGATGAATAAAGAAAGTCTTTTAACATCAGTAATTAATAAGTATTAAGATTATGTAAAAACATGTTTTTGATTAAATATTATATGCAATATTTTGAATATTTTCTTGAATCTATTTCAAACCTTTTTAAACTTCTAAAAGATTTACAATGAAGTTATATTTGCAATGATTAATTTAAGAAGAAATAATTCAATTACAAAATTATCGCAACACTAAATTTACAATATAATTTAACTTTCAACAACAAAATTTCTATCAGTCTGTCTCAGGGTTGGCTTTGGACCAAGCCATGTGAAACATTCGCTTCGGTCCACAATTTAAACCGGCCTCCAAATCATATATTTATCTTTGTAAAAAAAAATATATTCTACGCGTATAATAGCGGTCTCAAACTTCGGATTTTGTCTTAAATCCCTTGAGTTCCAGGACTCGTTCTGTCTAATATATTTCTCAGCCTAATATGTTTATAAAGTCTATTAAGCTCCCTTAGAAAAAGAAACTATTAATTTAGCATGCAATATATTTAAGTTTATTTAGCAAACATATACATTTTATTACCAAAACCCTAAAATTATTTCCACCATGAAATCTAAATATAGCTAATCTAATCAAAAATACACACATTGTAAGGTAATCCTCAATCGTAGTTTTCAAACTCTTCTATTTTTATCCAAACAACACAAGAACACAAAAACTATATAAACACATCAAACTCCATTCTCTCAAATCATCACAATCTCCAATCCCCTAAAAACCAAAAAAAAAAAAAAACCTCAAAACCCTAAAAGAAAAGAAGCAAAAGATCAAGAATGGCTCGTCAAAACGTTGTTGTGATCAGCCTTATGGTCTTTTTCGCCGTTCTTGGCTTAGCCGCTGCGGCCGCTTCTTCTCCTTCATCTGCACCATCTCAAGCTCCAGTTTCATCTTCAAGTAGTGAAGTTGAAGCACCTGTAAGTGAAGATCAGATTGGAACTACTGATGATGGAGGAGATGTTGCTGCTTCACCTGAAGATGGTGACGTGGCAGTAGCTGGTCCACTTGGAAGTGACTCTTCTTATGCAAACATGGGACCTACTAGTAGCACAGAAGAAGAAGGTGCTGCTGCAGATAGTGGTGCTGCTTCTTGTGGTGTCTCTGTCGGTGTTGTTGCTATGGCTGCTGCTTCTTTCTTTTATTTCTGAGATATATATTTTGGTTTTAAATTATTGTATGGGATGGTTTGTGATCTTGTTGTAATTTGTTTCTCTCTTATTGTTATGAGAAACGGGTTCTTTTTAAAATAAAATAAGAAAAAAAAAATATAAAGGAAATATAATTGTGTAGAGAACGGTTTTGGTTGCGTTAAAAAAAAGATTATGGTGAAATGATCCATTACTTTTTTTTGTTTTTGTATTAAAAAAAATTGATTTTTAAATTTGGTTTTTTAAACACAAACTTTTTCCGATTTTTTTAGCTTCTATGTCACGGAATAATAACAAATTAATGTGTTACTGTTTTGTAATTATTTTTCACGTAAAAATGAGAAAGGTTGAAGAAGTCATTTCACCTTTATAAAAAAAAAGTATTTGTCGTCAAATTTAAAGTTATATTGTTTAGTTTTTGAGAATTCAACAATTTTTGTTCAAACTTGTATTTGGAATTCTGTTTGACTTAATGTTGAAAAGTAAAAGTCACATTTTAGGAATAATAGTGATAAAGAATAAACGATAAAATGTTTTAAGTTTTAAATTTGTTGGCAATTGAATTTTTTTTCTAACTTGTAACAAAAAAAAATCCGTTGTAATTTATGGTGTTTTTTTTTTTCTGGTGACTACTAAACCAATATATAATATTTATGTTTTGATCCTTCCACACCAATATTGTCTTCCTTTTAACACTAACAACATATAAATAAAATTTTTTTATTTAAAATTTTTAATGTTTAATTTTTCGATCCACAACAAGTTTATTCAATCAATTACTTGAAGTTATAACTACAAAAAAAAAAACTAAAAGATTTAATGTTAATTTTTTATTTTTGTTACTGAAACTTTCTTTATGAAAATATGATCTCAATGACATATCATTGAACTGACAACAATAAAACAAATATAAATTTTAGTTTTTGTTGAAGACAAAATAAAAAAAGAGTTATATTTTGTTTTGCAATGTAAAGTCAGTTTTGTTATTGTTAGATTTTGTCATAAATTAATAATACAATAATGCGTCGCTAATATTATAAAATCTGTAAAACTAATCTAAGTTAACATTTAATAGAGACAAGAACTACTCTTGTGATATTATACTACACTCTTATGATATTAAATATAATATTTAAAACATTAATATAACAAACTAGTTTAATGTTTAAATCAAAAACATATACAAATTTTCAAAGTAAGCTTAAACCTTTGGTCACGTTATAAAGTGGTAACAGTTTTGAAATATGAAGTATGAACCAATGCGGTAAGTTGACTTCTCAAATGTAGACATGTTTAAAAGTCCACATTGTATATTGAAATTTATTTTATTTTGTTAAATATTATAAGCTTAAATTATAATTATAACATGATGGGCTATAATTATTTAGATGTCTGATGAGTAAATTAATGCAAGTGGGTCACTTTATGGCAAATCAAACTGCCAATTTCACTTAATACAAAAACACGTGAAAATGTTATTCATTTCCAATATTTTGATTACACATGTATATGATACACTAAAGTTGAATTTAATGTTTGTGTATCTCTAGAACCCAACTATTGGACCCAATATTTATTGGCATTCATATTTTCCTTTAAATATTTATAAAAAAAATATCAAACTCAATTATTGTTGATATCTAATCTGCAATTTATTTCCAAATGTACTACTTAAAAGTTCTTACAATTTTTTTTTCTTTTATGATGAGAAACAAAAAATAAATTCTAATATTGATAGTGTAGAATACATATAGAATTAGTTTCAGAATTATGCGATAAACAACTTAATATATAGGTAAAAATAATTATTAAATAAAATTTTCAAAAATCCTACTCGTTATGAATTTTAAAATTAATACCAAATAAATATTAATTCTAAATATAGTTACTTCATATAAATTAATGAATCATGTATTATACATAGACAATATATAGTATATGACTTGATTTTTCAATAAAATATATTTAGAATCGAATATAATTAGTAACAAATTAAATATTTATTTCTGTTTTTTCTTGACATTTTTTTTCTTCACTTGACATTTTCATTGCTCGTTATCTAAAAAAAGTGAACTATTATGCGGTCATATAATATATATATATATATATATTAAATGAAATTACAAAATACAGAAATAACAATTATTTTCTTGAAATTAAATTAAAAAAATTGGGGGAAAAATTAAATAAAAAATTAGATAATGGATTTTAAATTTAGGTGTTTGGTGATTTTCCACTTCCACTTTAGAATTGAGTTTAGGACCCACCAACGAGTGATGGAAAAGCCGTACGCGTTGTGTATACGGATGCGGTTCATATGTCTCTCTTTGCTTTTTTGGTCCTAACTCAATTCTTCGTTTTACATTTCTTTTTTATTTAGAATCATTCTTTCGTCCTCTTTCTTTATATATATCGACTTCTCATTTTTTTTAGTACTTTTTTCTTACGGAAAAAAATAAAAATTAGGTATCACTTTTCATTAGATTCATATAATCCAAAATCCTTTCGTTTTCTTGTTTTATAAATTCAAATTAAAATTGTATTTTCGACATTTCGTAATCGGTTGAATTATCATGTGATGTATCCATAGTTTGAGAAAGCGGTCTAGGTAAAACCGCCTAGACCGCTTTCTCAAACACCGGTCACAATTAACAATATATTTTTTTTTTGTAAAATTTTTAGTTAAAATCGTATTCTTAACATATTCGTAATCCGTTGAATTATCATGCGTTGTGTCCATTATTATAATATTTTATTTGTTAAATCAAGGTGGACGTTTTAGATTACTTTTTGCTTAATAAATTATGATTTAGTAGTTTATATGGAAATGTATTAGTATTTTAAAACTTGCAGAAATGATTATTTACACAATGATAAGAAATAAACTATAAAATATATTAGATTATTTACGTTTTTAAAAGCTTTCAAACATCAATTTTTTTAAATAGATGCAGTGTATAATAATTAAATCAATTATTTAAGAAAAAACAAACCAGAATTTTGTATTTGGTATATAATGTGGAACCTACGATTTTAGAATAATAGTATAGTGATTTTGTCTTCGAATTGTAATTCTGCTAAAAACCAAAAATACAACATTAAAATCAACAAGACTTTGAAATTACGAGGACCTAAAAACAAAATTAAAAATAAGGATTGATATTTCATATATGAAAAATAAAATGAAACTTATAATTTATTTTCTGACATAATAGATAAGTATGTATTCAACTGGGATTTATAAAATTTAGAGGTTTAAACTATTTTTTTAATTTACATATGTCCGAAATTGATCTTGACTAGAATTGACACCAGACAATTAAATTAATGTGATTTAGCCCTAAAACAGTGAAATCATTAAATAATCACAAAACCGCAATTCTTATTATAAATTTTGAAATCACAAGTTTCCACTAAATAATATTTAATTTGTTAAATCAAGACGGATGTTTTAGATTAATAACTAATATATTAGTAGTTTATACGGAAATGCATTACTATTTTAAATCTTGCATAAATGATTATCAACACAATGAATCAATGAAAAAAAAACTATAAAAATGTATTAGTTTATTAAAGTTCCTAAAATATTTCAAACATCAACTTTATTAATTAGATGCAGTGTATAATAAATCAATAATTTAAGAAGAACAAGCCAAATTTTGGTATTTGCTATATAATGTTGAACAAAAATTTTCGAATAATAGTATACTCCCTCTGTTTCATAAAACTTGATGTTTTAGGATTATTTTTTGTTTCAAAAAATTTGATTTTTTGGTAATTTTTTATTTAATTTTAAATAATAAATATAGAAAACACCTAAATTTCCACAAAATGAGCTAATTGTTTTTTGAAATTATTCTACTTATAGAATAGTTTGAAGAGAGAGAATGTGATTTTTAAAAAAAAATTAATATTATTTGATAATTAATGAATGTGTCTTAATTGATGTGTAAATGGTAAAAAGTCATGTTTTATGAAATAGAGGGAGTAGTGATTTTGCGTGGGAATTGCAATTTTGTTATAAAAAAAATACAAAATTAGAATAAGGGGAAGTTTAAAATTACAAAAACCTAAAAACAAAATTATAGAAATAAAAACAAATATTGAAATCATGAAAATACAGAGAACCGGAAATTATAAAATTCAGAGATTTTAAACTAATGTTTCACTTGTATAAATCGTCAAATAATCACAAAACCTCAATTTTGAGTTTTAATTTTTGAAAATACAAGTTGTTACTAACATGACCATAAATTAATAATGCAAAACCATGTCGTCATTGAAAATTAAAATTAAAAATAATTAGAAATCAAATTTAGTTCTTACTTCTTAGAAACAGCGTTCCTTTGGTATAAAGGACAGACCGGACCTTCCAACCTTATTCTATACACATAAAAAGAAGATGATAATTAATAGTTTGGTTAGTATTAGATAATATTAAATATGGACCGATTTTGACATTGACCACATTCAATGTGTACCCCTTGAACACACTTTTCACTTTCAACTTTCCGGCAACGATTTGACCAATTTTACAATCATTTTCGTCAAATCATTTTATTACTATATACTTTCATTTTATATACTTTTCACAAAATATTCACATTTTAACGTAGTCATATATTATTGATCAATCCTCAAGTCTCGACCACGCGTTAACCAGCCAGCCTCTTCATCGCTGTAACGCAAACCTTTCCTTTTGCCCCCACAAATACACCATTTGGATATTTCTTTTGAAATTACCAAAATACCCTCAGTCACCTATAAGTAACAATTTGCACCATTCTCTGGGTATAAAAACCGGAACAGAAGAACCGAACAGAATCTGAACTGAAAAAAAATCCGAAACCAAATTAGAGTCGACGTAAAGTATTTATTAGATCTTAAATTCGGGATCTATGGATATCAGGTACTAACCAAAAACAAACCAATATCCATTGAATATCTGAAAGTAACCATACTTTTTTTTGGTTTTTCGAGTATTTTTTTTGTCTTTCGGGTATTTTTCGGTTTTGTTAGTATTTTTTTTGATAATTTTTAAGTTTTTTTTGGTATTTTTTTATATTTTTTTTTATCAAGTATCCGAACCTCAACCTGAACCCGAACCGAATCCAAACTATAACCGAACCCAAACCAGAACTGAACCGGAATATTAAAAGAATCGAACGGATCCTATAATCACAAAATCGAATAACCGAAAATATCGAACCAAAACCAAATGGATACCCAAATGATCAGACCTAATTTGGATATTTCCTTTTAAATTACCAAAATACCCTCAGTCGCCTATAAGTACGATTTGTACAATCTTTACTCTCAGACTAAAAAGAAAAAACTGCCATCTTCTTCCAAACAACGCTCTGTACTCACCTGCCACGTGGCGTAATCCTCTCGGTTTATATAATATCCAACGTATCATCGTTCTTTTCATCGTCTTCGTCTCTGTAACGAGTAAGAAACATGAAGGTTCTCTCATGGCTATTCGATTCAGAAGACTCTTCTTCCCGGAAAAAAACCGGTAAATCTCGCAAGCATTTAGAATCCACAGAAAGTGCCACGTCATCCTCCGGCTCTAGTAGTCTCCAGAGCAGTCTCTCTCTCCAAACACTTCCCTCCGTTCCCTCTCTTCAAAAAATCCCCAATGACTCTGTATCTCACTCTGTTATCTCCTCCTTTAAACTCCGTGAACGGAGCCTCCCGGTGACGTGTCTCGCCGTCAATGCCGGTTATCTCTTTGCCGTTTCTGGACATGAAGTTAGTATCTACGATCGCGCCATGTCTGCTCATCTCGACACGTTTAACGGTCAGGATCCATTGTCTGGTTCTGTAAAATCCGTTGGATTTTCCGGTGGTAAAATATTCACTGCTCATCAAGATGGTAAAATCGGCGTTTGGAAATTAACGGCGACGGGAAGTTATAAACAGTTAACGACGCTTCCTACACTTAACGATCGTTTACGGCGTTTCGCTCTTCCTAAAAACTATGTACAAGTACGGCGTCATAAGAAACGTCTCTGGATTGAACACGCTGATGCTGTAACCGCTCTCGCCGTTAATGACGGACTTATTTACTCCGTTTCCTGGGATAAGACGCTTAAGATCTGGCGAGCTTCAGATCTACGTTGCCAGGAGTCGATTAAAGCACACGACGACGCCGTTAACGCAATCGCCGTCGCTGCTAATGGCACTGTTTACACCGGATCTGCAGATCGGCGAATTCGAGTTTGGAGCAAACTGATTGGGTCTAAACGCCATATGTTAGTAGCTTCTTTAGAGAAGCATAAATCAGCGGTGAATGCTCTGGCGTTAAACGACGACGGATCGGTTCTGTTTTCTGGATCTTGTGACAGATCGATTTTGGTTTGGGAGAGAGAGGATAGCTCCAATTTTATGGCGGTTAGAGGTGCTTTAAGAGGACATGAGAAGGCGATATTGAGCTTGTTTAATGTTTCCGGCTTACTTCTCAGTGGATCTGCTGATCGGACGGTGAGGATTTGGCGGCGGGGAAACGATGCGAGATACAGTTGCTTGGAGGTTCTCTCCGGTCACTGTAATCCGGTGAAGTCGTTGGCGGCGATTACAGAGACGGAAGCAGACGGTGTCGTTTCGATTATTAGTGGAAGTCTTGATGGAGAGGTTAAGTGTTGGAAGGTCCACGTCACCAAACCGGATACTTCGTTTTATTCGGATCTTCTTCATTGAATTTAATTTTTTTATTTTTATTTTATTTTATTGTTTGACAAATATCAATTCGGCGCTTTTTAACCGTCAGTGACATGATAAGAAATGTTTCTGAGTTTTATATAATTTCTTTGTGTATTAATCACAAGACGTGCAATATATTATATGGTATAATATATAATTTGTGTGTATTAATTGATTATAATTATGGACAAACACCTGCACATGAAGAATTGAAGATGCTACCTTGAGCCGTTGAAATCTATGGACTGATTTTTATCAAATCTATTTTATTTTCTCTATTAGATTCTTCAAATTTATATGATTGGTTGTTCGATAAAAAGAATTAATGTTATGTTTGGACTGTACTGACCAAAGAACATTATAATATTCACATGCAAAAATTTATGAATAGTAGTACAAGACATATATATTGGGTTACGCAAACAAAAAAAAAGTGAAAACGTAAATAAAAGAAGGGAGAAAACAATATTTTTTACTAAATAATTTCAGATTCCTCTCCTGTATTTATTAAAACCAGGATATAAATTTGTTGAATTGATTTTATTGAGCTATTATCTATGTAATATAACAGTAAGGTTCAGCATCAAATATAATATAGTAAGGTTACAAATATGTAGAGAAAAATGAAAGATTTTGTTGTCTATATATGATGATTATTACCTATATATTATGGAGATTTTGAAAAATGTCCTAATCCAAAAAAAATTTGTAAAAATATTTTAACACTAAATATAAGAGCATTATTGGTATATTCTCACATTAGAGCAAATTTACAAAAGTCTTATGAATTAGAGTATTTCATGTAATTTCTCATATATTATTATAGTTTTATTGTATTTCATAATTTATTTGTTTGGTTCGGTTAATATTAACATTTTTTATGAAAAAACATATAATAAAAAATAAAAACATAAAGCATTTCATATAATTTTTTTCGACAGCATTTCATATAATTAAGTGTAAATTTTCTTAATTCTCTTTAAAAAAATTGAGTGTAAAGTTTAATACTATATATACCTAATATACACACACTTGAAATAAAAATTAAAAATAAAAACAAATCATAGTAAACCATAAATCATATTTTTGTAAATATATATATAT
>KE150702.1:68541-80843 GCA_000411095.1 Aethionema arabicum
TATTTGTAAGTTCAGAAAGTCCGAAAAGCTCTGAAACCCTATCCGGATCGGGCCGGGCTTCAAAATATAAGCCAGGAAAAAACGGGCCGAGCCGAACTCGAACTCAAATATGTACGAATTTCTCGGCCTTCCGGCCGGGCCGGGCCGGGTTAGCCCGATTGACATCCCTAAGCCGACCTATATATAAAAAAAATATGATGAAAATAAATGTAAATATTATTTAATCGAATTGAGTTTTAAGAGCCCACAATATAAATGAGGTTTAACTTTGAACACAAAAAAAGGCCTAAATTAATATAGATAATGTAAGAGGACCCAAACCCGAGATTGATATGCTCTGAGCCCACAGTTGACATTCCGTTGCTTTCTTCTCTCCTCGCCGTCGTAGCTTTTTGATTCCCTCCGGCGTCGTGGATCTGCTCTTGTAATCTACTCCTACATATCGTTATCTCGATCTCTCCGATCAGCCGCCGTGTCTATTTTTTAGCAGGTTGATTCCAATTTGCTATCCTTCTCTTTTGCCTCGTTGCGAAAGCAATTGCGTCATTTCTTGCTCGCTACTGTTAAAAAACCCTAGATCGGAGAGGACGGAAAATTGATTTGATTGATCGAAGGCGGGGATGGGTAGTAAATCCGATGAGGAAGCCGATGCTGTTCTCAGCGATGTTGAGGCGGATGAACCAGCGGCTGTTGTTATAAAGGATTCGCCGCGAGAAGAGGTACCGGATGAGAGGGTAATGGAGCTACTCGCGGAGCTTGATCGTGAGAAGAAAGCTCGAGAAGCTGCGGAGAATTCGAAATCAGAGCTTCAAATGCAGTTCAACCGGTTAAAAGGTCTTGCTCATGAGGCAATCAAGAAGCGTGATGAGAGCAAGCGAGAACGAGATGAAGTCTTACGGGACAAGGAGAATTTAACCAAGGAGCTTGAGAATATAAATAAAGGTAACGATGAATTGTCTAAGCAGAAAGATGAGCTTTCAAGGAAATTGGATGAAGCTATGAGAGCTAGAGATGCTATGAAAGTAGAGATAGAGAATTCGTCGCATATGTTGGTTTCTGGCATCGAGAAGATATCCGGTAAAGTAAGCAGCTATAAGAATTTCTCAAATGGAGGATTACCGAAGTCTCAGAAATATACTGGCATGGCTTCCATAGCCTATGGAGTTATTAAGCGAACTAATGAAATCGTGGAAGAGCTCATTAGGCAGATTGATATGACTGCAAAGTCTAGAAATGAAGCGAGGGAGCAAATGGATCAACGGAATTACGAGATAGCCATTGAAGTATCTCAGTTGGAATCATCAATCAGTAATTTACGTTTAGAGGTTGCAGAGAAGAATTCACTTGTTGACGATCTAAAGACCGAAGTGATTGAGAAAGACAAAAGGATTTCTGAATTAGAGAAAGGTAATTTAGATAAGGTAAAGCTACTAGAAGATGAAGTTCTGGAGCTTAAACAGTTAGTTGATGAGTATGATGGAAAGTTAAAGACTATGGAATTGAAGATGGTAGCGCAGCGTCCTTTGTTAACAGATCAGCTGAATCTTGTGTCAAAGATCCATGACCATCTTTACGAGGTCGTGAGGATAGTTGACGGCAGTAGTTCAGAACAATCAGATCTGTCTGAGTCTTTCTTTATGCCGCAAGAGACGGAGATTGAGGAGAACATTAGAGCTTCTTTAGCAGGCATGGAATCCATTTTCGAACTGACTAAAGTTGTTTCTGGGAAGACACAGAGTTTAGTAGAAGAGAAAAGTCAAGAACTGAAGAATTTGAATGAAACTGTGGGTGTTTTAATTAAGGAGAAAGAACAGATTGGTACTTTACTGAGAAGTGCTTTGTCCAAACGAATGATAACGGACCAGCCATCCCAAACGAGCAAAATGTTTGAAGCTGCAGAGAATGGTTTGAGAGATGTTGGTATTGATTTCAAATTCGCTAAACTCTTAAAGGATGGCTCTCATGATAATACAGGAAATCATGGTACAGAAGAGAATGAGATATATTCCTTGGTAAAATTTCCTCTACGCCGATTTTGTTCTGTGAAATTCATTGCTTCAAGTACCTTATGGTCTCCATATTGGAATGCAGGCTAGCACATTGGAGAATATTGTCAAGGCTTCTCAGCTCGAGATTGTTGAGCTGCAGCACTCGTTGGAAGAATCAAGGTAAGCTCTTTATATGGAACTCTGTATTTACGACATCTAGTGACTTTGATTAAAGGACACTCACTTGGTTATAGTAGGAAAGTAAATGCTTAGGACACTTACACTGGCCACTGTTTTTGCATAAATTAACCAGGGAAGAGATTAAATCTCTTCGGAAACAATTGGACACTCAGACAAAGGAGCTTAACCAGAGAATGCATCAAATAGCAGAACTTAAAGAAAAGGAACGAATAGCAAATGAAAGCGTGAGTGTATTTCATTTTCTCTCAGCAAGAGCTGCTTACTACACTGAAATGAATTGTTTTGTGCATCATTTGTTAATATTAGGACGAATTTTAATATGCTTTTTTAACCTTGGTTACTTGTAATGATAGGTTGAAGGGCTTATGACAGACATTGCTGCAGCTGAAGAAGAAATAAAAAGATGGAAAGTAGCAGCCGAGCAGGAGGCTGCTGCTGGTGGAGCTGTTGAACAAGACTACATGTTACAGGTACGGTCTGTTCTAGTTTAATGTATGCATTTCCTGGTACTAAGAGTTTGATTGGTAGAGCTTTAAGCTCAACTTAATGTTTATCAAAAGTCAATCAACGTAGTTTAAAGTAGAGCATTGAGGGAATCTAAAAGCTCATCGCTTCTAATTCTAGAGTTTTTCCTGAGCTTTAAGTTCTTTAATTATAATTTTTTTTTATTACCCTTATATAATTAAGGAAAAATGGTAACATAGATCTTGAACTTTGTTGATTTGGTGTAAAAACCTCCAACTTTAAATCGTGAACTTTGATAACCAGGTTTTTTTACACTTTAAACCTTAATAACCAACTTTTTTAAACCGAAATCTGAAATTTAAACTTGAAATTATAGTATAATTAATCTAAATTTGGATTATATTTTTTTTGTTAAATTTTGAATTATGGATTATTTTTATGCTCCAAATTTAATTTTAATTAAAAAGGTTCTGTATAGTTTACAAAACCTTGTTATCAAAGTTCAACTTCTAAAAAAACATTTTTAAAGTTGGGAATTTTTACACCAAATCAGCAAAATTTAGGGTCAATTGTACCATTTCCGATTTATTTAATTGATTGGTAGAGTTTTAAATTCAGGTTAATATTTATAATTTTTTATTGTATATCTATTTTAATAATTGTATGTTTGACTCTTCACTATTTTACCATTTATCGTATAACACATATAGTTTCAGCAGCTTACTGTTTCTAATTTTTACACCTAATGTTCTGTTATAAGCTTTTTTTGCCAAACTCCTTAATGGATTTGTTAATCGTCACTTTTTTCAGCTATCTGTACTCAAAGAAGAACTTGAAGAATCAAAACAAACGATTCTAGACACAGAGAAGAAGCTAAAGTTCAAAGAAGAGACCGCTGCAGCAGCCATTGCTGCAAGAGACGCAGCAGAGAGATCCCTGAGATTAGCAGACACCAGAGCGACTAAGTTACGAGAAAGAATAGAAGAGCTTGGTCGTAAAGTTGAAGAACTAGAAACTCATCGAGACATAAACACGTCGAACCGGTCTAGATATGCGTGCTGGCCATGGCAACTGCTCGGGATTGATTTCGTCGGAGGTCAAAGAATTGAGGCACCACAACAAAGTTCTAATGAAATGGAGCTTTCTGAACCTCTACTATGAAAACCGGTACAGTCTTATGATATATACTTTTGTGTATTTTGTTGTGATTTTTTATGTACATATGATTAACATCTCAATAAGTTTCTAAGCTTAACATGTTTTTGGTTCCACGTTTCAGTTTTTTTGGTTCTAAAATGAGTTTTGATGATGATATTAATATATAATCGAGCAAACATTAGATAATGTTATGGATAAATATAAGAAATTGTGGTGTTTTGAATTTTGACTATTTTTTTGTAGGTGAAAAGAAACTATTTATGATTAACAAAAAAAAAAAAATTATTTAAAATTTTGGATTTTTTTTTTGTTAACCATAATTTTTTTGGATTTTTGGTAACCGAGTTTTTTACATTTAAAGTTTGGTAATTGAGTTTCTTAAAGTGTAATTTTGAAATTAAACACGAAAATACAATTTAATGAATTAGAAACTAGATTTTATATGTTGATTTAATTTTATGGTATGGTTTCATTTTGATTTTAAAACTAGGTCACAAGATTTACAAAATCCATGAAAATTTAAAGTTAAACGAACTATTTTTAATTTTTTATGGTTTGAAATTTTTTTGTCGGTTATATTGTTCATGAATATAATATGCTATTATTATAAAGTGATTTACACATATATATATATATATATATAAATATTTATGAATAATATTTATTTGTAACATTATTCTATAAAATCAATTTTTTTAATATTTCGTGATTAGGAAACACTATTTACTTTTGCCTCGAAATCTGATATCATTAGTTTATTAAAAAAAGCAGAAAATCAAAAAGAAAAAAGAAGATTCCAAAAGCAAAATTAAAAATAATTTAACAAAAGAAACAAAAAAAACTATCTATTTAATATATGCAGCTCTTTGGAAAAAAAAGAAAAAGAAACAAAAAACTTTAAATTACCGAAATATATGCGTACTAATAAGATAGTGATTTAATTCCGAGTTTCACATATACAAAAGAAGAAAAAAACATTGACTTTTGACCGGCCAAATATGTAATTTAGCGTTAATTACTTGTTCATGTTTTTCTCCTTTCTGCTGTTTTTTTGGACATTTTGCGGTCATTACTCTATAAGAAGACAAAATCCTAAAACGGGAAATATTTTCCCCCATAAGATTATTTCCCAAAATTAAATACAATTAATTCCAAATCTTCTCAATTTTGTATTAATTTCCGTTTTAGCTTCCATTTCCATGTGCTCAAAACTATTATCATTCTAATCTCAAAATTAAATTAAAAAAAAAACAAAAAAATTCAAATCAAAACACTAACCTCCAAAGCTGCTTTGATTACTCAAGAACATCATCTTCTTGAGGAATTATCTCGAGTTTCTGTAAATTGGGTACATATTTCTTCATAAAGAAATGATTTTGATATAAAAATGGACATTTTTTCACGCAGGTTAAACAAATCTCTTCTCTCTTTTCTCTGTTTTCATCTTGTTTATACAGATTTGAACAAATTCTTAATGTTTTTTTCATGATTTACAGTCCAATTAGTATTAGTAGAAGATCAGAAAGTGGAACAAAGCTTCTTGCTTCTGCTTTATTTGCTGTAGCTTTTGGATTTCTTCTTGGAATCTCTTTACCTTCTTTATGGACTTATCTCTCTAAAATCTTTCTTCCTCCAATTTCAAATCAAATTCATGACTCTAAGGCATGTTTTCTCTCTCTAAACTCCATTAAAATTGGATACATTTTCAAGAACAAGAACCCAGTTTTGAAAACATGGTTTTTTTGTGTTTAGATATGGCTTCCTTCAAATCCTAGAGGTGCTGAGAGATTACCACATGGGATTATTGCAGCTGAATCAGATTTATATATGAGAAGAATTTGGGGATTTCCTAATGAGGTTTGTTTCTTGAAATCAGATCTTGAAAAGGTTACATTTTTAAATTGTGTTTAACGTTTTCTTGTGGTTCCTACAGGATTTGAAATTGCGGCAGAGATATCTTGTAACGTTTACTGTAGGTTATAATCAAAGACATAATATAGATTCTTGTGTTAAAAAGGTTGGTTTTCTTGGTTTTTTTTCCTATCATTGATGATGAATTGATGATGATGATGATGATGCAGTTTTCAGGAAATTTTACAATTGTTTTGTTTCATTATGATGGAAAAACAAGTGAATGGGATGAGTTTGAATGGTCAAAGAATGCAATACACATTAGTGTACTGAAGCAGACTAAATGGTAAGATTGTTTCACAATTAGTACTTTTGTTTGGTGATTGTTCTTGATTTTGTGAATTTATTGGGTAATTTTTGTGAAATTGAGGTGGTATGCAAAGAGGTTTTTGCATCCAGATATCATAGCATCATATGATTATGTATTTATTTGGGATGAAGATCTTGGAGTGGAACACTTTGATGCAGAAGAGTGAGTACTCTTTTACACCACAACATGCAGAAGAGTGTGTTCTTGTTCTTGTTCTTGAATCATGTTGTGTTGCAGATACATAAACCTTATCAAGAAACATGGTCTTGAGATTTCACAGCCTGGATTAGATCCTAGCACAGGGTTTAACTGGAATATTACAGAAAGAAGACTAAATTCTCAAGTTCATAAGTAAGTATCACTCATAAACTACTTTCAATGGAAAAAATCATCATTTTTTAAGAGTGATTTTATCTGATTTTTAGATAGAATTTTCGGGCAATTCCATTGTCGGAAATATATTTTTCTTGTGACCGTTGGAAAGATCGTAACGAGAACTATAAGATAGTGTCTTTAAAAATCAAAATCGAGTTTCATATGAATGAGAAATGAAAGCCCAAAGTTGTTAGTATGAAATGTTCAAACATTTATGTGTGGAGTTTTTGTTCCACATTGAAAATGTAACATGAATTTATTTCAATAAATTGTTTCTAACAATTTCTACATAGTTCTTTAATCTAAATTGCAATGAATTTGTATGTAATTCAGGAGTCTTAAAGAGAAAGATGAATGGTGTTCTAATCCTCCAAGACCTCCATGTGCTGCGTATGTACAAAAACTCTGTTTTAAACTCTGTTTTATCTCATTTCATAGTAACAAAACAGAACTAACTTAATGTTTTCGTCACCATTAAAATGAAGATTCGTAGAGATCATGGCTCCTGTTTTTTCACGAGAAGCTTGGCGTTGCGTTTGGTATATGATACAAAATGATTTAGTTCATGGCTGGGGACTTGACTTTGCACTCAGAAGATGCGTTGAGGTACACAAAAAATAATGGTTAAATTACTTTAGTTTTTTTTAAAGGAAAATGGTAAATAAACCACAAACTTTGTTAATTTTGGTGAAAAAAATCATCAACTTACAAAATAGATTTTTAAACCCTGAACTTTAATAATTGATTGTTTTAAATCGTGAACTCTAATAATCATGTTTTTTAAACTAAAATACCAAATTTAAACTTAAAATTACAGTTTAAATAATCCAAATTAAAATATATTTTTTGTTAAAGATTGAAACTACAGTCTAATTTGATATTTAAATTTTAATTTTAACAAATCTAGTAAGACTTAAAAAAAAACACGTTTTTCAAAATTTGTGGTTTAAAAAAATCGGTTTTCAAAAATTATGGTCTAAAAAACATTTTTAAAGTCGAAGATTTTTTTCACCAAATCAACAAAATTTGTGATTTTTTTACCATATTTTTTTTATACAAGTTATAGTTCTGTTAATGAAGAAGAGATTTCAAATGAAACAGCCTGCACATGAAAAGATCGGAATCGTAGATGCTCAATGGATTGTTCATCAATTCATTCCTTCACTTGGTGATCAGGTAAACCCTAAACCCTAAATAAACCCTAAATTCCAAACCCTAGTTTACCCTTTCTTTGTCTCTCCACTTACACCTACTCTAAATAAAACCTAAAACCCTAAATTCCAAACCCTAATTTAGCCTTTCTTTGGCTTTCTACTTACACCTACTCATTCTTGTTCTTGTTATTGCTTTACAGGGAAAGGCAGAAGATGGGAAACCGCCATGGGAAGGGGTAAGAAGCTTTTATCTTCTAATGAATCTTGAGAAGCAAGTAACTTTACTTACTCAAATTATCTTGAATTCTGCAGGTTAAAGAACGATGCCGTAGAGAATGGAAAATGTTCGAGAGTAGAATTGATAAAGCAGAGAAAGATTATTTCAATTCATTACATTCAAATTCAACAAATTAGATACAATTTTGATTACATAAACTCAAATCTCCATTAAAATCAAAGAAAAAAGGTTAAATTAATTCAATTTTTTGTTATGGTATGAATTGAAAATCATCAAGTTGAGTTTACACGCGTCGATCTTGAATTAAACCTCGGGAAACGAAGGAGGTCTCCAGAAAGCAACACTTGGTTGGTTCTCTAATGGCTTGTAAAAACACGTGTCAGAGAATTAGCAGGTCTTACATAAGAACAAAAACAGAGTCTTTAACAACAACCTCTCTGATGATTACACGTGTCGAAACCACTAATCTCCACCGCTGTTTAAAAACCCCCAAAAATCGCCCATTGGAATCAGCGTTTAAGAAGCTTTGAGTGGCGGGTATTGTTTTGTAACCCTTTTTGAGTGTTTTTTTGGAGCTTTTTAAAGTCTTCAACTTTTGTAATAAGAAAGAAGAAACATTCAAAAATGGGTCTTTCTCATTTTCCTACAGCTTCTGAAGGTGTACTTCCACTTTTGGTGATGAACACTGTTGTTTCAGTTACTTTGTTGAAGAACATGGTTAGATCTGTGTTTCAAGTTGTGGGATCTAGAGAAGTAGAGGAAGAAGAAAGTAATAATGAGGTTAATTTTGAGAGACAAAGAACAAGAAGAAGAATCTTGATTAGAAAGTTTAAGAAGAGAGGTTTGGATCAAGAAGAGGAGAAAAATGAGTGTTGTTGTGTGTGTTTAAGTGGGTTTAAAGAAGAAGAAGAAGTTAGTGAGTTAGTGTCTTGTAAGCATTTCTTTCATAGGAATTGTCTTGATAAGTGGTTTGGTAATGATCATATGACTTGTCCACTTTGTAGATCTATCCTCTAGAGATTTATTCTACTGGTGGAATGGTTATTATACTCATGACAATATCTTCTTTTTTTTTTTGGTCTTTACTAGTTTCTATTCTAGTAAAGATCACTTTTTTTTTATCCTCTGTTTTTATCCTTTTGATGGTTTATGTTTTTCTCTCCTTTTTGGGGTTTTTTCATAATAAAATTGATTTGATTTGATGTGTTTTACTCTGGTTTAATGTAATATCAGATTTTCAATTGTTGAATCTTTTGTTACTGTTATATATGTTTTGTCACTTTTTGTGGGTGTTTTTTTTCTTCTTGAATCTCTTCTTCTCTTTGCTATAATTCACAATCCAAGAGGTGTTTATTTCCAGATTAGGTAGTTCTACCGATGGAAGACTTTATAAAAACACCATAAATTTAGGAGTTTCGGAAGAATAGTTATATTTGGTCCAATGGTTCATGATCGTTAGTCTTCAATCTGATCAAAAAGACTACGATTTGTCGAAAAATATGGAATTCATGTATAACTTTCAAAACTATTAAAATAGGAAAGTGCCCACATAGCAGCTAAAGGAAAACATGTGATTGAAATCTGTTTTTTTTTTTTACATGAACCGACAAGTTTGGTGTAACATAAGTGGTAACTTTAGTTTTGTCTTGAGCAAAAAACTAAAGGTTTTAATATTCGTTCGGTACTTTTTTTCGGTTTACTGGTTTTATGACTATAAGATCTGTTTGTTGAAATCAGAACTGAACTGAACTTTTTTTCTTTAGCTCGATTCGGTTTTTCGAATCGAATTTTTATACCCAGTCTTAGTTATTTTAGTAGTTACTAGAACCACAAGCTGAGTTTTAAGATATTGTTTTAGTGGGTCCAAGAAGTGAGTTGGGTATACAAACTCTAGAAAGTACCTTGGAGTAAGTAATCCATCCATCCGATTAGGTTTTGTTATTGGAAATAAATGCTTCTATAAATTGCTTAACGGCTTGCCCGGTTTGATTTGGTCCACTCTACGGTTAGTGGGCCGGTTCGTGAAGTCGACGGCTAAGATATAATTCTGTGGTTGCAAATAGGTAAGATTAATTAATGTATATGTGTGTATGTTTATTTCTTTTAAAATTTGATGCATATATACTGATCAATATTTGTTTATGTAACTTATTTAGATTATTTCAATTAAAAAATGAGGAGGAAATAGATTATGGTAAAAATACACCAAGTCTATTTGGTTTAGGGATGAAATGTGTATTATTGTGACATTGTTTTTTTTTTTGAAAAATAAGTTGTAACAAAAAATCAACAAATAATGTGTAACAATTATATGACAAAGTTTTAGAAATTCGTATCTAATTTTGATACAACTGGTCGTAGCATTTGGTTGCTGTAATTTCTTTTATAGCAATTTGTTACGGATTTACGAATTTTGTGACAACTCTATTATAATTACGGTTTGATTATTGTAGTTAATCCATAGTTTATTTAATGTGTTACAGAAAAAGCAACTGTTTGCTATGTTTTTTTTACGCGGAGTGATATCGTGACATAAGTAAGGTAGACAATTGTTTAGAGCCAAAATCAAAAAACGAAAATTTTGTGTTAATTTTTTTTTTAATAAATTCCAACTAAAAAATATAACACATTTTCTTTTGAATAGGACTTCGGATAACCACGGAAGTCCTATTATAGAAATTTAAAGTAAAATATGTAAAATAGTGGAATACTTGCTATTTATACAAAATAATCAAAGTAATTATAGTCTTATTTCCACGCATCTCTTTCACCAAAGGAAGTCACACTTACTTTGTTACACAACCAAAATATAAAACCAAGGGATGCATATAATATAATAGCATTTAACACAACATATATATATATATCTATATAAATATAATAATATCGAAAATAGGACTATATACTATATATAAAATCATCAGGAGACTAGATATTCCTAGTCATCCACTTGCTAAACTTCTTGTGTTCAAATTTGATGAACTCCTCAGCTTCCTTATCAACATCCTCTTCTTTCGCAACCGTTCTGGTAACCGTTTTCTCGCTCTTCACCCTCCTCATATCGCTAAAAACCGGGCTCTCGACAGCCCGGTGCGACACTGGTTTCACAAAAACGTCAACAAAATCTCCATACTCGAAATCCCGGTTTGATTCTTCGGTTGCATACACAACTCGTTTCGGATGATTGTGGTGAGATTTATGACTTGAGGAGTGACTAAGAACCATTTTTTTTATTAAACTTTTTTTTTTGCTCTTTGATATTTATGAGATACCTTTGAAAAAAACTATCTTGAGGTATCTCTTTATATAAGAGATTTCATGTGGTTCAAAACGTTATAAACGATAAGGGTGAATCAGATACTCTTTTAATTATGCCCTTTAAGCCATTTTTCAAGAAAATATTAAAAAATATCCTTTTAGGTTTAGCCCATCAATAGTTTCTATGCACATGTTTGCTAGTGTAATAAAATAAGGAAAAAAGGTTAAAATTTATAATACACTTTAATTTATAGTTTTCGAATTTAATTCAATTATATTAATAGTTAAGATATGTTTAAATAAATTTCTTAGTCCATACTGTAATATATCACATCAAAAAGGTTACAATTCATGTGACAAATATGATAAAAAAAAATATATGAAATTTTAGTATTTGAAGATATAGAAATCAAGGTTTAGTTGGATCTTTTAACTATGATATAATACACAATTTCCATGTTGTAATCTCAAATCGCTTGTATTTTTAAAAAATTATTTTATCATATTTTATTATTATCATGATTAAAATAAAATTCACAACAAACTAAATATTATTTTATGACTTAAATAAAAGTAGACGATTAATGTTTCAATCATTTTTCCTAATATATAATAAAATATATTTGGTGTAATAATAAGACAAGGATCTGATACGATATATCCTTTGTAATAAATTAGCTTCAAGAACAAGCAAGATCCATGATAGGCGTAGAAGACAACGAGTTAAAAATGAAAGCTCATCTTTTAAAAATAAAATGTTTTTTTTTTGTAAAGGTATATGCCAAGAGTACAAACCAAAAAAATGGTAAAAAAAAAATACAAGTTACTGTATGTTATTCGTCACACTTTAATCGAATTAGATTCTTTAAATAATAATCAATGAAGTATCTAATCCGCAATTTTAGTGGAGAACATGAGAAAATTAACCATAAGTCTCTTCATAGATATATAGGTCCATCTTTGATGTTTGGTCAAAAAAGTTATAAACGCAAAACTTGTAAGTACTTAAATTCTCTTTCTTGTCGACTACTTTTAGATGTGTTGATAAAATCCAATACGTGTATAAGGATTTTCTGTGTTCTTTCATCTGTAAGAACTTGTATCATACTTATACAAAGTGAAGAAACAAGTTTCCCTGTTTAACGAGATACAACATTCCTAATTTATCAATCAAATCTCAGTAAGTTAGGAAACAATATATATTGGCTCAATACCCCCCCCCCCCTCAAGTTGGAGTATGAAGA
>KE150702.1:85826-97491 GCA_000411095.1 Aethionema arabicum
GGTCAACCAAATCCCCACAATTTTTGGATCGGTCAGGCCCATCGTGGGTCGCCCATCACGGGCCGGGCTCTGATACCATGATAAAATCCAATACGTGTATAAGGATTTTCTGTGTTCTTTCATCTGTAAGAACTTGTATCATACTTATACAAAATGAAGGAACAAGTTTCCCTGTTTAACGAGATACAACATTCTTAATTTATCAATCAAATCTCAGTAAGTTAGGAAACAATATATATTGGCTCAATATGTGTGGATATTACATTTTGAAATTTCATGAAATTGACTAATTAAGAACAATAAGTAATTTGTCCATGCCTTCTAGATTATCAATATGAGGTATCTTGTGGCAAATGGAGATAGATATACACATAGGGCTGGACCATTAATTTTAGATGATGGGCCTTAAAGATTATGTATAAAGCCCATTATAGAATAATGTTTCTCAATGTTTCCATAGTTTGAGGGAAAAAAAAATGTTTCCATAGTTTTATTATTAAAAAAACGTTTCCCTAGTTTAACTTGATACAACTTTGTGGGTAAAAAAAATTTTGATAGATCTTTGAATCGGAGTTAGATAGTTCAATTGGTTTATAAGACCGATTTGTAGTTTATATATTAAAAAAAAACTTGATAAATCTGTATAAATACATAAGCTTATCAATTTTAAACCCCAACGTTTTAGTGGAAAAAAAACCATTGGGTTTTTTCCAAACCCCAATGTTATGTTTTCGTTTATGTTTGGTTTTATTTACATGGTGAACATAACATGTTATGTTTCTGTTAAAAAAATGTTATTTTATTAAATAAGAGGACAAAGTCTCTCTTTATGGTTTTGGAAGTCAACTTTATCTTTTATCTTTAATTTTTTTATGCTATTTTTGTCCTTTAGGTGTTGTCGTCATTTCATCATTTCATGCCTCTTCTTCTGTACTCTTTTGCTCATCTACTTTCATCATCATATATAAATAAAAGTCGAGTTAATTAAAACATAATAAAAATAAAAGTCGAGTTAAAAAAAATATATAAAAAAGTCATAATATCATTAAAATAGGAGTCATATACTCAAAATACAAATCGTTCTTACCAAAACAAACCTATCCCTCACAAGATAAAATAGATCTTAGAAAAGTTACAACTACACGACGAAAACATAAAACACAATATATTTTAACTAAATCACCTTAAAATAAACCCTAGAAAAAACAAAAAAAAAGAGCTAAAATGTTCTAATAATCTTGATAACAATACTGAGAAAACATTCCATAGTTCTGCATCAGTTTATAAGTACTTTCATCACCAACAAAACCCATCTCATCATTGTATGAAACCACCTCACCAAACCCACCTTGTATCTCCTCCTCCTGAACTTGCAAAGTATTAGTTTCTTGAGGAGGAGGATGAGAGGTAGGTTTTGGTAAAAACCCTTGAACTATTTCTTGAAGTAGACCAGAACCAGCTGGTTCAGGCTCAAAAATAGAACTCATACTCTCATTATCACTTCTACTTACCTTCTTTGCTTTAGGAGAAACATCAGAAATAACCTCACTAGTGTTAAAAGACTCAAGATTTGAGTTAGAGTAAGTGAAAGGAGACATAGAAGGTAAAAGAAACATGTTCATGTTCATAGGAGGAGGTAAAGGAGGAGAGAAAATACGATGATGATGGTAATTATAAGAATCAAGAGGTGGAATTGGGTAAATGAAATTGGTTCTAGCTTTAAGACCACGCATGGCTCTAGCTGCACAATCATAAGCACAAGCTGCTTCTTCTGCTGTGTCGAATGTTCCAAGCCAACGTCTTTCTTTAGATAAGGGGTCACGTATCTCAGCTGCGTAACGACCCCATGGTCTTCTTCTGACGCCACGGTAACGCATTGTGGAGGTGTTGTTGTTGGTGGTTGAAGGAGGAGGAGTGGTTGGAGAGGTTCTTGATGGTTTTCTTTTGAGTGGTGTAGATGTGTTTAGGGGTTGTTTATGTTCTGCACCTTCTAAGGTCATGATTGCTTCTTCCATTGAGGGTTTTTTTTGTTTTTGTTTTTGTGTTTTAGGGTTTGTGAGGGCACCTGAATGTGGTGAGGGTAGGTTATTATGTATTTATAGAGGGTGAAGTTCACTTTTTTTTGTTTTTTTTTTTGTATAAGATGTTATTTTAGGTTTGACTTGTGACTCTATGAGAGATGTATATGTTTAAAGTGAGTTCGAGCTTTTTAAAATGATTTTTTAATTATTTTTGTAAATTATTTTTTAGGGAATTAGAGAGCTATAATAAAAAGTGAGGATAAAAAGAACTAGTAAGATATCGTCATTTTCATTTAATAGATATTTTAGCAAAATTTTTTTTGTTATTAGATGTTTGTAAATGTACAAATTTAAGACATTTTTGACAAATTTTGTCTTTTTATTAATATTGTTTATGTTCATTAATTTTATTGGTTTTTTACATATATCTTTTCTGTTTTTTCATTATTTTCCTTTTTTTGTTGTTTTAGGTGAAATACATCATTTTTTTAACTTGCAGAAGTAAAAATATTAACAAGGAAAAGTAAAAAAAAATAAAGATTAAAAGTGTAATATTTACTAATTTATGTAAATTGAAAATATGGATTTTTGAGTAATTTGGAGGAATTAAAAGTTAGTGATGGGACTTTTGGGAATGAGATGGTGAGTTGAAAATGATTTACACAGTGGTTTGTGTTTGTGTGTTTGTATTTGTGACTTAATAAAAAAGATGATATTGAGAAACGTGAAATTATTATTATGATTCTGAATTAAAATTAATTAAAACTGGCGGCGCTCAGAAATTGTTCCTTGTTCTACATAAGGTTGTGTTTTGTCTCTTCTTTTTACGAGATTATCGTCGATTTGCTTTTTTAGGGTTTTTTTCTTTCTTTTTTCTAAACCCTAAAGAATTAGTTCACGTGGATTTGTCTCTCAACCTAGGCTTCTTTCTTTCTCTCTCTAAACTTTCTCTCTCTTAAAAGAGAGCTTTTTTTTACACACTGTTTCTCGACTCTGACTAGTGAACACTTCTCTTCTTTATGGACATTTATCTCCACCACTTAATTATATTTCATTTTTTTTTAATCAACTAAGACTTAATTATATTTCGTTTAAGTACTTCATCTCATGTCTTATTTTAGGGTTTAAGTAATATAAAGTTTTTAACCCGTAAGATATTTTGTTTCTGTTGGAACTTCAAACAAAAGTTATGTAGTTTTTATATATTTTGGTTATGATTTTCTTATAAAATTTTTGGTTATGGTATTTTTAAACTTTATATTACTTTTAGTTAACGTTATTGTTGGAAAAAATCTTAAAATATTGAAATAGTTTTTACCTTATAAAGTTTAATAACTGGTTTTTTTAGAACAAAAATTTTGATTAAGTGGATTTTTATAAATGAAAACTAAAATTTTAAGCAAAATTAAACAATAATCTAGGTAAGAAAACTAATAATAAATAAACCATAATCCCAAACTTAAACTTTAAATATGGAAAAAAAATATATGATCAAAACCTAAATATATAATCAAAATTTTGTTTAGTGATTTTTTCTATATGTATATATAAGTGGTGTTTGATTTAACCATATTTACTTGTCAAATCTAGCTTAATCGTATCATTAGGCTAGACTAGGTTAGTAAACATTTTGACTTTGGTCCACCGTGGAAGTGGTAATAAGTAATAACTCTTAGACCATCTCCATTGGGGGTTTTTGGTGAATTTCAAAAGATTTTTCAATAAAAAAATAATTAAAAAAATGTTTTAATTTTAATTTTGTGGAGGGATGTCTTTTGGGAAGGGATTTGGAAACCTTCAAAAGACCCTATGTGGCAGTTCAATATTGGCTTTGACATTATTTTTTTATTTTTTTATTTCTTTTTGCAAATCTATATTTTTAATTTGCAAATCTATATTTTTAATATTGTATATGACTTGTATTTTCAAATTTGCAAATCTATTTTTTTTTTGAATTTGCAAATATTTTTAATATTTTATATAACTTATATCTTTCACATTTCTAATATATTTTTAAATTTTTTATTAATTAAATTTTGTTTATAATTAAATAAATTTGTAATATAAATTTATTTTCAAGGACCCTATAAAGTTTATACCAATGAAGAATGAAAAAATATTATTGCAAAACAAGGTACTTTAAAAAACAAAAAAAGTTATATAAAAAAGCTTCGAAAGATCCACATTTTCAACCAATAGAGATGCTCTTATGGATTTCATGGGCTCATCGAGTTTGACCTAGCTCATTTATTCTGTAAGGAAAATGTTATAAAGACATTTTTGAGATCGAATTTTTGTAAAAATACAAAAATTTTAGCGTATTTTTCCTGTTTATCAATGGTTTTTATATATTAATTGAAGAGAGTGGCAAATTACATAGTTAGAACATCTTCAATAGTTTTTTATTCTTTAACTCGAAGAAACAAAAGAAGAATTCTACTCCAATAACATTTTGTTTTTAAATTGAGAAGTGAACTTTAACTTTTGAAGTCGCAAGATCAAAACATTAGCATAGATCCATAAAACATTGACCTAAGTCGTTTAAATTTTATAAATTCTACTTCCTGTGTAACGTATATATATTATGTAAGACAAAAATTATAATTTTTATTCGTTTCATTTCAAGTATGGTTTTAACGTTTTTTTTTTTTCGACGAAAGATTTTTCCATTACTCATTAATGGTTTTAACGTTTTTTCACACTATTTAATAACTTTTTGATTTACTTTAAATAACTTAATTTATTAAATATATTTATCAAATTCATTATAATATTTTTACAAAAATATATTTAATGATTGTACTTGTAAAAATTACCTCTAAATTTTAAACACACTTATTTTTAGATGGAAAGAATATTTTTTATTTTTGTGATATAAAATATTACTCTTTATTTGATATTCTGTAATTTCATGTCTTACTCAAAACTATTACTCTTTATTTTATATATATATATATATAATATATGTGTGTGTGTGATAAAATAAGAAGCAAAAATGAAGAGGCAAAGATAGGAGATAGGAGAGGATAGGTAAGATACATGCAATGGTACGAACATTAAAGTTAATCTCAGTTTTGTCGTCCTCTCTCCCTCAACGCGTGCCTTCTTTCTCTGTCTAACTCATTAATTCAAGAATTCTCTCTCTACTTTCTCTCTCTGCTCACACGAGCGGCGGTTATGTTACACTTACACACACGTGTGTGAAATTACTTGCTAATAATTATCAAACCTAAATACTTTTGACCTTCTACGTAACGAATATATTATATATATATATATATATACATATGAAAGTTAAAACGAAAATATATTTATATTTGAATTTTTACCATTTACATATTTTTATTTTTGTTTTATTTGTTTGTCGTCAACCTTTTTTTTTTTGCATAAAACTATATCCAATGCTAGACATAGGCAGAACGAGTGAGAAGAAAAAAAAAGCCCAAAAGAGTGAATTAAATGGTATAAAGTGAACAAATAATAATAGAAACTACACAAAAATTAAATGATTTCTTTTTTTGATTACCTTCTAAATTATTTATTCCGTTCTATGTTTTTTTGATAAACATTTTCATTGAATATAAATACATTAATGAAATAACTAAATTAATTAACTATTTTTTATTTTTTTGAATAGTGATAAAAAAAATTGAGATAAATGTGTAAATATATATAACTTTTATACTTAAAAATCCAAAACGTTAGTAAAGAAAAAAGAATTCTACAATTTATAATCTAGCTTATTGTTGGAAATCAAACTAATTTACGAAAAGGATCAATACATTATATTTTATTTGTGTAGTAGTTTCTTGTTTATTTTGTTCTCAAGATTAATTTCTTGTTATAATTTGTTATTAATGTTATAAAGACCGTTGTCTGTTGTACTTTAAATAACTGAAAATAAATAAAATAAAAATAATAAAACTGTTGAACTGAGAGTTGATTCAGGTCTCTTCTGAACAAATTGTCCCCTATGTTTATAAACCTATCTTACATCTAATCTATACACACTCACACATTTGAAATTTAATTTTTGTCGTCATTTATATGTCTCTATATGTATAAATAGTTAATAACATTATAACTTTCATTTTTAGGCAGACTAAATCTTTATATCTAGTTAAGAGAAGTACCAATTCCTCACTATATTGCCTATATTATATAGTTTGGTCCACGAATAATAGATTGTTATATATGCTCTAATTAATGTTATTTGTAGAAGAATATATAGTCATGCTTTTCTATATTCATAACATTCTGATCGTATAAATTATGGTTTTCGTACAAGTAAATTAATTAAGAGCATTTTTGTGGTACACAGACACTTGAAACTGAGTTCGTTGATGTAATATTTCGAAGATATATATATATATATATATATGTAATTAAATCAATATTTTTATAAGACATGAAATTAAATCATTACTAGATATATACAAAAATATAATTTATATTTGTTACATAGTGTTGTGTAGAATTTTTTTTGTCTTTATATTATATATTATAAATATAGTATTTAATAAGTTGATTTATCTATTATTAATAAGTCTGATATAATAGTTTCATGAAGCTAGAGGTTTATGTAATTATTTATAGGATATCTTACAAATATAAATATCGAGCTTCAAATTAAACTAGGTTACTTTACAAATTATTTATAGGGTTTAAGTATGTTAAATCATAGAATATTTTCATTTGGCGAAAACAATTCTAAACTACCAAAACAGTTACTTAAATTATGATTTTGGTAACAAATAGTTTTTTAAACCATAATTTTTAATAGCAAGATTTTTGTAATCAAAATTAAATCATAAATACGAAATTAAATCTTAATTCAAAAACTAAACTAAAAAATATAACGTTAATTAGACTGTAATTATAATTTGAATTTTAAAAATTCAGTTATCAATATTCATGAATTACAAATCTGTTTATCACAGTTTAAAGTTAAAAAAAATATTATAAATAGTTGTAAGGTTTAAAACATTATAGTTAATCTATTATTTATATATAAATATACAGATTTGGAAGACCTTTCTTTAGTCTTTTGAATAACGATAAAAATATAGTATCCGGTCCAGTGAAATCTCGGGTCAGAGATTGGGTCACCAAAGAAGGAAACTGATTAGACCCGCCGCCGTATCAAATATCGTATGTTTGACCGTGAAACCAACGGCTGCGATTTACTACATTGGAAAAGGGATATCCAATACAAAAGCTCCACGTGGCCCGGTTAATCAATCAAAGTCATTGTAATTGTGAATATAATCAATATATATATATATATATATAGTCGTTTATGGGTCCCACTAACTGAGCGGATTAGATATTTGTTAGTTTGATTTGATGGTTTCTCCTCGTTTAGGTGACGCTCGAAAGTCGAAACGGTCGCTTCTTAACATTAACAAATATTTTTCTAACGTTAACAAATATTATGCGGTTAAACATCTAATTATCCAAATTTAATTATCCACTAACACAATTTAACGAATTTAGGATAGATGATAAAAAAAAATTGATTCATGATATGGTTTTTATTCGTTTATAATGATAATTTAATACCCGTTGTTAGAATTGAGTGTTACTAATATTTGTTTTTAAGACGGATACGATTTGCAGATCCGGCCTGAACACAAGTTAGGAAAATCACTGTATAGGATTTTTAATTTGAAGAAGCCTTTTTTTTTTAATTTAAATTATAATATACGTATGTGTTTTTTAATCCGGTATGGTTTGGTTATCTTCATCGTTTAGAATTTTCAATTTTTTTGTTTCTTGAAATGTCTTACGATCTTGAACTTATATGGAGTAAAAAAAACTCTCGGGTTTGTTTTAAAAAAACGGTGAGAAAAATGAATTTGGTTTACTTTTTAGAGTTTTAGATCCATTTTAACCGGGCCGGGCCAAATCAGAGACATGCTTAGAGTGGGATGTGATCCATAGTAACAATAACAAGTAGTGATTTTAATTTTAGACAGTAAACTTGATGATCCCACTGGTAAACTTGATGATCCCACTGGTAATCAAGTCTAGTTTGGTATTAGTAAAATTATTTCATTTATCAGCTATATTATGTACTTAATAGAAACCATCATAAGTTGGAAAAAATTAAAATTTATATTTGAGAAAAAATAAATATTTTTATATAGAAAATTCGAAACTTAAAATTTATTTAACTTTAAATAATTATTTAAAAAATATGAATCTCTAAATGCATATTTAAGAAACTTAAAAAAATGCACAAAATCAATATAAATCTTTTAAAATCTAAAAAATATCTATAAATTTTCATACTTTTGAGTATTTTGATTTTATTATTTTTTATATTTTAATTTATTGTTTTAAAAAATGAATATACATAAAAATAATACTAGTTTGTACTTATATTTCTAGAAACTCAGTAAATATATATATATCACGCAGAAAAATCATGTTTCACCAACCATTCCAGGTTTTAAAAACATTGGTAATAAACAACTTAAAAGATCATGTAGGCCATGTAGCAGATAATTTCAATTAGAACGTTGAAAGTTGACCAAAGACTTAATGAGTCCACACCATTCAACAAAAAACACTTCCTAAAGAGATTAGTTTCTTGTCTTTTTCAACCTTAAATCACACTTCAAATCTTCAATTTCCGACCCCACAAAAAAATGATGTTCCAAGAAAGTCAAAATCTTCAAGTCGTTGGGTTAAAGATGACTACAAAATTGAATTAGAAATTGCGTATTTGCGTACCAGTTTTCATCACAAACAAGTCTCCTTTGCCTTAGTTTGCTGACACGTAACCATAACTTACCAAAACACCGACCCTCTTTTTCAGCTGGAGAATCATACGGCTCTTCTTTATCTTCTTTATCTCCTACCTTTTCTCATTTATATTATATATATATATATATATATAAATATTAAACACACACAAAGATGAAGTGAGAGATGTGGAAGAGGCTAATTTGGCGTTGCTTACCAACCTGACTTCCCTTCTACTTCATCCGCAACTCGTGTCCTCTTCTTACTTCTTAACACAAACACCTACCTTTTCCTACGTTATAACAAGCCAAGAAACTCAAAGAAACTCAACAAACATTAGATAACTTACAGAGGATTTTGAAGTCTCTGCTTTCGCCATGGAGAGCAAGGGGAATCATGGAGGTATTGGGAATCATCAGGTGACTCCTATACATAGCCAAGTTGTGAAGATCAAGAGAGAATTTGAGAAGATACAGCAACCTGAGATGAGAAGGGTGCTTCGTGAAATCATGGGTCGAGAGCGTTCTCGTTCTCCTTTAGGCTTAACTAAGAGACCCATCTCTGTTGGGAATTGATGGCGGTTTGAGATTGTATCGGGTATAGTTTCAGGCCTGTGTTAGAGTATTATTCTCCTCTTTCTAGTTCAGTGTAAATATCTGTGGTTAATGAGATGAGACTCCTGTTGCAGTTTTATATAATTCCCTTTCATGTATGCTAATCTTATTGTTCTGAATCTAATTCACCAGTAAGTACTACCACAAGGTAAGCTGTAGCAACGAAAATCAAGATAACTTACAGGGTTTTTAGGATGATTCTTATGCAGCATCTGCTGACTTGATTCTTCTTGTGAGATCTTTCATGACGTTTATGATCACAGATTTCTTCTGGATTCTGTATTTGATAGCTAATTCTGCTGTGGTTGAAACACCTTGTTTCAGTATGGCTTCGTCTTCCATTATCTTTGTCGGAAAGTGTCCTAATGCAATCACACAAAGTGCGATGAGAGTGCGAAAGACGGCAATCTCGTTTGTGATTCCAAGAGGGGCTTTTGCTGATAAAGATTTCAGCGTGTTTAAGTCATGCTTCTCTACTGCTACCAATTCACCACAGAGCAGTATTCTTAAGGCTGCAAGTAGTCGTCCATCTATAAACTCTGAACCTCCTACAGTTACCTATTTATACAAAAAGTAAACAGCTTTTGACTTAGGGAAATAAGACTAGCTTTTTTTTTAATCAAGTTAGGGAAACGACTGTTTGCAGACCTTGAGATTTGGTGTTTCCCCAGCCAAATTCAATTTGGTAAGCAATTGATGTTGCCATGGAGATGGTGAGGAGAAGTTGGGGCAAGAAACACCAGCTGCCATGCTTGCAGCGTCCAAGAGCTGTCCATCATATTTAAGCTCTATGGTGTCGAATGGATTTGATTCTATCACAAATCCATAGTCCAAAAGGAAAAAATCGTTGCTAAGGCAACCATAATTGAGCAACAAAGGATCGTTTTCCTCAACATCCGTCTCCGCAACAACCTGATGTTCATGAAAAACACCATCATTTATGTTTGGTTATATACAAATCACTTACAAAACAAGTGAGCCAAGAAACGAACCTTAACAAGGGTATTTGAGTCAGCTCCATTCTGTTCTTGAATGATCCGAGCATTTGGTTTCAAGCTATGGTTACACATATCTATTAAAGGAAGCATCATTGGGATATCACTAGAAGATCCATGTAACCGAAATGCTCTAGTGGAAACAGCTGACATGGTCCAGCCGAGGGCAGATGCATCTACATCATGACCACTGAAAGGATGATCACTAATCTTAACATCTTCAAGAGTATGTCTGATCTCTTGCTCAAATTCAAGAAGAAAACGGCATCTTTTATTAACCTGGCCTCAAAACAAAACTGCATCAAAGAATTGAATGGTAAAGAATGGGACTCTCGAGATCAAATCCTATGGTTTACCTGATGAAGAAGAGGAGCATATTGCAAATTCTTTATATCTTCTCCAGGAAAGAAAATGGGAACGGTGTAAGTTTCCGGAAGATTGCTGATGTACGGCCACCAGAATGAATCAGCTTTGGCTCTTTCTTGCAAAAGCCTCAATCCTAATTTCATTGCCCACAACTCCTCTGCCAAATTCGCCACAGCATTTCTTAGAATCAGTAACACTTAAAATCATCTAAAATATGAAAAACTCGATTTCAAGAGAATTCTAAGAGCTAAGCTTCATATATAACACCAAAATGCAGAGTAGAATCTCCAATAGAACTGAATCATTCAAGAGTAATCAGATTTTTCGCCGGGATGAAGAATTAACTAGTGCACAAATAAGCAACCATAGGAGCTTACCAGGAACTCGGAGAGCCAAATCGGAGAGGATAGAGGAGGAAGCTGCATCGTCTGATTGAAAACGCAACGGAACGTGAGGAGGGAGAGTGATTAGGTCGGTGCCAGCTGAGATTGGCTGGGTAGAAATGAGGCCGGCGCCAAAGGAAGTCTCCTGAGACAACTTCAAGGCATGGTGAACAAAGCCGCCTTCACTTTTAACCCAACGGACAATATCAGAAGGGTATGGAGCTAATCGTGAAGGCTGAGACGCAGCTAAACATGTGAAGGGGCGAATGTGAGCTGCCAGAGAAACCATCGCCATTTTCGAAGTGGCCATGGCTTGGAACGAATTCGACCCTGCAGAACAAGGAAAAAGCACCGGTTTCTTGTTTATATTCGGGTCAGATATGAGGCCTCGCTAGGGCCATTGTGAAAGGTAAAGTTTCAGATTCAAAACGCAAATGGGCTTTTACTGCCAATGGCAACGACACTTTAAATACATTTGTTTTATTCGTTGGTTACTTTTTTTTTTTTTTTTTTTTTTTTTTTTTTTTTTTTTTTTT
>KE150702.1:97808-109212 GCA_000411095.1 Aethionema arabicum
CACATCTGACATCACTATATTCAGCCATTTGGAAGTTGAAAATCCCACCAAAGCTCAAGCACTTCTGGTGGAGGACTTTGCACAATAGCTTAGCAGTAGCTGTAAATCTGGCTAAGCGACGATGTCTAAAGGAAACTCAGTGTCCTCTGTGTGGTGAATTCCCGGAAACGGTTAACCATCTTCTATTTCAATGCAGGGTATCTTACGAAATCTGGGAACTAGCACCCTTGAATACACAACAACGTAGCCAAATGCAATCTTGTAGCCTGGAGCAAAATATCAATTGGTTTTTGCAAAATCGTCCTAACTTACAAAAAGATTGTCCTCTATTTGTGTTTATAGGCTGACATATCTGGAAGCTGCGGAATGCTCTCATTTTCCAACATCGTCGCATCCCAATTCCGCAGATCATCAATCAATCACTCCAACAATATGAGGAATGGCACCAATCAAGTCACCACCAAGAGCAGGGAACGTCATGGCAACCTCCTACTCAGGAGCACACAGATATGCAGTCCAATAATCGAGTGAATTCAGAGGCTATACCAAGACATCATTGTGTAGTTGATGCATCATGGAACTCCTCTACAGAAAATGCA
This sequence comes from Aethionema arabicum, assembly GCA_000411095.1. Lineage (NCBI taxonomy): Eukaryota > Viridiplantae > Streptophyta > Magnoliopsida > Brassicales > Brassicaceae > Aethionema > Aethionema arabicum. The sequence continues at coordinate 98,408 of KE150702.1, forward strand.
GGTATCGGCTGGATCCTCTATAGTCCCTCAGGCCAAGCCATTATACGAGCTCAGGGATCCATACACCCAACAACAACATCAAATGGGGCAGAAGCAGTAGCCCTGTTATGTGCGGTGACAGACCTCCGAAGGCTGAATTACCAACACATTACCTTCAAAGGTGACTACAGGCAAATCTATGAGGAGCTACACCACCTAACACAACACAAGCATATCCCTTATAGGTGTGCATCAACGACGGCAACAATGGTCCACGATATAGCAGCACTTGCGTCCAGATCACTTGATTATTCCTTCCAAGCCATCCCACGGAAGCTTGCTTTAGAGGCAGATGCATTAGCTAAACAAGCTAGATTGCTTAATGTAACTTACACCATCAAATGGAAGACTATGTAGTATCTGGTTCACAGCATCTTAATAATAAAATTCAGTTGACAAAAAAAAAAAATCCTCATTTTTATCTTCAAATTTTAAAAAATCACCAATTTGTCAGAATAAAATCATAAATGCAGAGTTAAAAAAATACATTATGCGTTAAAAAAAATACACTGAACAATTTTGAATTTTTTGTTATTCTTTCATTAGTAACTAGATTTAGACCTGTGCTAATGCACGGAAATATTTATTAGGTTTGGTAATATAATTTCTTTCATTATTAATAAAAAATATGAAAAAGTTATCTTTATATTTTAGATAAAAATTAGACCTACAAAATAAAATAATAAAAAAACACAATTTTTTTTTTTTAAATTGACAATCTAAAATATCTTATGGTTTGCAAAAATTGTTGAGTGAATAATATATTTGTTTGTTGTAATTATTTAATTTAATGTTAATAACTACAAAATGGTGTGGTAATACAAAAAAAAATTTAATATATCGTCCACATGTCGATTATCCTATTATTATAAATCACAAGTTTGGAAAGAGAAAATTAGGAGTCCTAAAAACTTGACACGTTAGTTTTTTAATGAGGTGTCATCATTAGAGAAAATATAGGTAAATTTTAGTTTTATTTTATTTAAAAATCTTAATTTTATTTTATTTTAAATAATTTAAAAAAACGTTTTCGAGATATTAAACATTAATTTATTAATATAATTGTATTATTCTACTAATTAATTATATAAATTGGGTTATTTAAAATTTTCTTTTGTAATGATAATCCACAAATTAAAGAAGAAATACCAAAAGATTTTTATTTATAAAAACAAAATTAGCATAAATAAATCCCTAGAAATCTAAATTTGTTACATTGAATTTAGTTTTCTATAATGTGTTAAATAATAAAAAGAATTTAATTAAGAATATATGATTTAGATAATATCATTTAAAATATATTAATATATTTTTTTAACGGTTAGTCATTTTAATTAAAAAACCTGGTTTCATTTTGTAGTTATTTATGGTTTTATCATCCACCTTCCCACTTCCAAATATCTTTTTATTTCAAACTGTTTTTTTTTAACTGGGAACTGTTTTTTTTATATGTACTCTTTTTTGTTTTTTATTTGTTGTTGTTTTATGTTATCGTCATGTTTTGTCATACTTTCTCAGTTTCAATCTCATTTTTTTTTCATGTTTGAAGAGAATCAATGGGAGAAATTAGAGAAAAAGAAAGAAAAGAAGGCGGAGAAGAAACGAATGAAGAAGAAAAAAAAAGGTAAATAATTTACATCTGATGAATTATGTTACATCTTTTACAAAATCATTATGTATTTGTACTATAATCAGATATTTGTTGTAATGTTAAATTGAAAAGGAAAAGTTCCAGTAAGGTAAGATCACGTAAAATCTATTTGGATCAACCATGAAAAAATATATTCAAATGGTGATAGCTGTGATCAATTTTATACACTATGAAAGTTTGTTTATTTATTTCATATTATTATTTTTTAATTATGTTTTTTTATTGTGAAAAGAAATTTATATAAAAATTGATTATTTTATATTTTTTTAGTTAAAATCAACTTTTTTATATTATAAGTTAATTAAAAAAAAGTGTTCTATTATAGATATTTTTGTACTTTATTTCTTAACATTTTTTTCTCACTTTCTTAAAAATGATATTTACTTTATTTTAAGAAAATATTATTTTATAGTTACGTATTCAATTTTATTTATTAAATAAAATACAAAAATTCAATGTTAAAAATTATCAAAGTATTTAAATGTTTATATGTATTTTTGTGATTTGATTTTTTACTACCAAAAGAAAATATTAGTGTTGTCAAATATTTATATAGAAAATTGAAAACTATAGAAAATTATTGATTAAAGTATACACAAATATACTTCTATTTAATTGTACAAATACTTTGCCCCTGCATAGCAGGGGCATCACACCTAGTTTAGGAATAAAACAAGTGGAGAATGGAAGAGCAGTCGTTCAAACATGCATACCATACATGATACATGTTAATATATGAAAACGAAAACCATTCAAAGATTCAAAAAACAAAAAAAATTAAAATCAAATTCAGATAAACTGAGGATTTTCCGGAAGAGCAATGTCCAGATTTAGTTTTTTCAGAAATCCAAAATTAGTTAGTGAAAAGAGAATCATACGCTGACGAAATTTTGATCCGATATCTCTCCATTTTCCGATTTCTCTTTCTCATTTCTTTCTCCTTCACACCTTCACAGTAATGGGATTTGCAACAATGTTCAACAAAAAGAAGAAATCCGACGGTTCACCTTCATCACCTCCCACCGGTGGAGGAATCGGAGCACAATCTCCTTATCTCCAAAAGGCACGCTCCGGAAAAACAGAGATCCGTGAATTAGAAGAAGTTTTCAAAAAATTCGATGTTAATAAAGACGGTAAGATCTCATCAACAGAGCTAGGAGCGATAATGGCGAGTCTAGGTCACGAGGTTCCAGAAGATGTGTTGCAAAAAGCTATTACAGAGATAGATCGCGATGGAGACGGTTACCTAAATTTTGAGGAATTTGTGGAATTGAACACCAAAGGGATGGATCAGGAAGATGTATTGGAGAATTTGAAGGATGCGTTCTCTGTATATGATATTGATGGAAATGGATCGATTTCGGCTGAGGAATTACACGAGGTTTTGAGAAGTTTGGGAGATGAATGTTCGATTGGGGAATGTAAGAAGATGATAAGTGGTGTGGATAAAGATGGAGATGGAACCATAGATTTTGAGGAATTCAAAATTATGATGACGATGGGATCTAGGTTTGATTCTACGGTAGGGCAACAGAGAGGTTTTCCGGCGGAAGCTGAGTAATGAGCGAGACTCTCGCCGGTATATTTATTTTTTTTACATTTACGTCCTTGATGTTTTATTAATTTCATTGTTTGACCCCAAAAGTTTATTTTAAATCGGATTGTGGTCCTCTTCAGCTAACGAATTATTTTAATTTTGTATTTTAAATTTTTAACTTTTTTTTTAATCTTATGTATTGGGGTTTGAATATTTATAAGCATACTGTAAAAATTGGATTTTTTTTTAATATTATAAGGATTCATTTAGTGGAATCAGACTTTTTTTTATAGTATTGATGATTTAATGGTCAAACGAAGGTCGGTCCATATATATTAATGTGATCAACCTGCCATATTATCTATCTTTTGACTGTTGTGGTTCAGAAAAAACTTAGAACAATTTTACGTCATACCCTTATCATTTTCAATTTCTTATTATAGTTTTTTTTTTCATTTTAAATCTTAATATATATATTCTTCCGATAGTATCTTCTAAAATTTTCTTTTAAAACGAAAAATTGTAAAATAAAAAAAAATGAACGACAATGCATTTTTTTTCAAATATGGATCACAAACTGGTTCTATTAACTTTGATTTTTTTCCTCAAAATAAAATAAAATCATTAGATAATAGTTTTTATGTTTTTTTTCAAAAATATACTGTTCAAAAATTTAAAAATATGACTAAAATTTTGAAAAAAGAATTGAATAATAACGCTCTAATTACCATTTACTCTTTTATTTTCAAGAAAAAAAAATGAATAACCAGTGAATAATAATACTTTAAATTGGAAAATAAAAAAGAATTGTAAAATGAAACACCGTTCAAGATTGTCTTGATTCTTGATTCCAACGAAGAAAAAAACTATTCCAAACATAATTCTTTATGTTTTTTATTTTTGAAAAAAACAATTGATGTCCAAATTGATGAAGAAATAAAATTTATTACGAAACCAAAAATGTAATAACTTCCACTTATAGAATTTCATTGAATATATATGTGTAATTATCTCTCTCACACTTATATCTTTACTTATACTAATTGAAAAAAAAAAAGCTTTAGAGTCTCAAAGTAAGATCTGGCTTCGAGTTATTATCATCTACATCATGATTTACCTCGACAGATTCCGGAACATTCACCATTACAGAACCTTGAGCTTCCTCATTAACCTGTCTAAAACTCCCTGGCCAAAAAAATTCACTTCCTTGATCTTCATAGTCAAAGAAGACCGGAAGCGTATTACCTGTTGGGATTTAATCCAAGTTAATAACATAGAAAATGTTAAATAAATTATTTAAATTTTATTAAATAAATAGTGAGGATTTTGAAATGGTTTTATTAATAATAACGGAGGAGTGAAGAAACAAAGATATGATAAATAGTTTATCTATATTTAGAGGCACGATGTACCAAAGATTGAAATCTCATCATTTAAAAAAAAAAAGTTGAAATTTCTCTTTTGTGTTTATCATTCCCAATGTTCGAGAAAGCGGTTTAGGCGCTAGACGTTTCTAGACAGCTGCTAAGATGCTAGACGTCTCTGGACCACCTAGACAACCGTATAGGTATTAGGTGTCTCTAGACCGTCTAGACAACCGTTTAGACCGCTTTCTCGTACAATGGTCATACTAACAATTTTTTTTTGGAATTTTTTTGTGAAATTTCACTAAATTTATATTATCATAAGAATTCAAATTTTATATTTTTTTTAATTAATTTTTCTTTAGGGAGAATGAAATTAAAACTGTTGACTTGGTTTTTTTTAAGTGTAATATGAAATAATTTGAGTTATTTTTCATATTTTTTTTATGGTATATTATATGATTAAGATAACATATAATTAGAAATATATATGTATTTATATTGAAACAACTTAGATCTCTTAAAATCGTCTAGGTTCTAGGAACGCTTTCCTGAACATTGATCATTCCGATATAATTACCTCCTTGATGAAATCTAGCAACAGGTAATGGCTGAGGTTGTAATCCGCTGTGATGCATTGTACCGGAGTGCGGCTGCATCCCAAGAGCAGTGTGTAAAGGTAAAGAAGCGAGACACGTGTACGGCCTATGATGACCAAAGAGTCTTCCCATATGCATTGCTCGTTTAGCCATACTTCGTTCTCGTTTATGAGCGTTTTGATGACCTCCAAGAGCTTGAGAGCTGTAGAATTTGCGTTTGCAGTAGTTACAAGAGAAGATTCTTTGGATATTTGGTCTTGATTCTGATTTTAGAGTTTCTGTTTCGTTGCTGAGATTGAGATCGAGTGAGATTGGGATAGATTCTTGTTTTGATGAACATGAAGTATTATCATCAGATTGCGTCATCTATTGAATTATTGTCTGGTTTCTGTTCTTCTTCACCTGAAATCATATTCAATTCTCGAGAAAATTAACAAAAGTGTTCTGTTTTCATTTTATTCGTTCATGGAAGATAAAACTCACGAAATGTTCTCAAAATTTTGATCAATTAAAGCGAAAATCTATATAATCATCTAAGAAGTGTACAAGGAAAGGTTACAGCGAGATTAATTTTTTTTATTTGGACCACAAACTTCGAAAAAATACAAATTAAATGCAACCATCCGCTAATTTTTAAATCGAACTCCATTTTTTAAATCGAACTCCAATATCTAGGAAAATTAGTGGAAAAAAATTTACGAGTGAAAAATCACTAACGCAACGTTCCACTTAAACCATCTCAAACGGTAAATGGAAGACTAAAATTGAAGAATCAGTATTCACTTTTTAATTTTAAAAATAAAAATAAATAACCATTGGAGATGTCCTTTTGAGATCCCAAAGCCGAATTTAAACCTTAAAAAGTTCTCTAATTGGGACACAAGGATCAGTTATGTTTCAGAGGAGAAAGAGTAATTAAGCATATAGCAAGAATCGAATTTTAGTAAGTACAAGTACTTACTTAGCTACAAGATTTGGTGAGATCTAAGGAGAGAGAAGCTGAAGCGGTTGACTTGGAAGGAAGAAGAAGAATCTGTGGGAAAAAAAAAGTACTCTTTTTGTTTACCCAATTTAGATAAATTCAGATGTTAGGGAAATAAAATAGACCCAGAAAAAAAGAGATCGGATTGGTGAAGAAAAGCATAAGAAGGAGAGAGAGAGAGGAGAGAGAAAGAGAGGAGAGAGATGTGTTTATTGTTTAAGCAAAAATGGAAAGGCATATGTTAGAGAGATGGGGATGGTCTGGTGAAAACACATGGGGAATAAAAGTGTCTCTCCACTTAACTTTAAGACCTTTGTTTTCAAACCAAATCATTCATTACACCATTTCCTTTTTTCTCTTTCTCTTACTTAAAGTCATATCCAACATTTTTTTTAATTTGAATATAAATATTAGTTCATTAAAGTAATATATAAAGATCATGGTGAAATAATCTCGATATATTCAATTTTGGTGTGAAAACCTTCAACTTTTCATATTAGTTTTTAAAAAAAAGTATTCTTCTCTAATTTAGTTTTTTAATTGTTCTATCAATGAACCATTAATTTTACGAAAATTCTCCATTTATCAAAACGTTGCATTTAGTTAAATAGATGAAAAAATGAAAAAGAAGATAGATGAGAAAAATATGAGTTCATGAAAGTGTTTGATTTTCGCTAAAAAAAATATAGAAAGTGAGTGATTTTCATGTAGAATCGCAATTTAGGATTATGAAAGTGTTTTTTTTCCATCTATTTAGATAAACACAACGTTTTGATAAATGAATGATTTTTCCAAAAATTAACGGTTCATCGATAGAGAGATTAGAAAATTAAATTGGAAAATGTTAGAATTTAAAAAACCAAATTATATAGTTGGAGGTGTTCACACCATAAAATAGTTTGGGGTCATTTCACCATAATATATATATATATGTTGTACACAGTGCCGTTCCAAGGTTTTTGGAGGCCCTAAGCGGTTTTAGATACAAAATCTTTGCATCTAGTATAATTTTATTTCGCGCGTAGCGCGAAATTTTTTTTGTATATTTTATAGTTTATATTGAAAATCCTAAACGATGAATTTAATCAAACCATACCAAATAAAAGAAACAATCACATATATAGAATTTTTAACTAAAAAAAGATCCTTTCATATGGAAGATCCTAAGCGGTGGCTTCTCTAGCTTGTGCTTTGTCCCGGTCTTGGTTGTACATAACGTTTTTTATGGTTTATATATTTTTTAGCGTTACAATTATATAATTTTAATTAGATTACGTTGATTAATGATTTCATGTAAACTAGTGAATATGTCAACCCATCTAAGACGATGATGGACTACGACCAGATGACTAAAACTAACTGAAACATCTAACAGAAACGGGTGGACTCAAAAAAATTAATATAATTCAGTTCTTGAGTGAATATAATCTTGTTCTTTTTTTTTTTTTTCATTTTTAATATCGCAATAAATGATACCAACAAAATTTATGTTAGTTATATTGTTGTTGGTTCAGCAATTTATTGTTGAGTATTACAAATTTGTTTTTATGTGTTCGACGATAAAACTTAAAAACAAAAAATTAAATGTCAAAATATTCTACAATTTAAAATTTAAATCGTTGGGTTTTGAACGAATGACAAACACACAAATATGATTTTGTGATTATAGTTCATTGTTCATCACCAATAATAACTAAGCGAACAACACTATTTATTATCGCTCATTGTTGATACTAACGATAAATAAATAAATAAGACCAATGATATAAAACTACAATCTCCTTCAAATAATATTATATATATATTGTTGATACTAACGATAGATAAATAAATAAGACCAATGATATAACACTACAATCTCTTTCAAATAATATTATATATATATATATTAATTCGATCATATATTTTAAATTAGTACATATACGTACTAATCAAGAAGCCCTTACTTGTTTATACGATATTTAGTTTAATCTCTTAGATATTTTATTATTTAGTTGTTAAGATTTTCATTTTTTCCAATAAATGACTTGAGAAAGATTTTCATTTAAATAATAAATAATAAAATATTAAATTTTATATTTTTTGAACTCAATTTTAGGTTTTTTTCAAGTCAACAAATTTTATAATCCACATAAAACATCATTATGCATTCGTCAAAATCCCTAAAAATCAAATTTATTTTTCCAAAAAAAAAAAAGAGAAAATATGTGGTTAGAAGTTGGACCATTATTGGTTTAAACTTTAAGTTGGACCATAATCTATACTTCAATTATTTTCTCCCTCATCAAGATTTTCGAAGAGATTCTGATTTGGATCTTTTCATGAATATTAAAATAATCGATGGAAACTACTTTAAAATATAAATAAAAGTAGAATTTAAAAAAATGGAAAATAAGGGAAATGCATTTGGCAATGTTGCATGGAGCCCATACATTCATTCACTTAGTTATATCTAGTGGACTTCTCTTTTCTCTGTGTTCTTTTATAAGGCAGCTCACATGTGATTTTTTAAAAGTTTCTGTTTTCTGTCTTTTTTTAATCTATTTTTTCAGATTATATTGTAAGATTTTATAGTAATAAATAAATAAATATATATATATATATATATGTTGTCTTAGTATTATGAAATAACTCATCGATTTATTAAAATATCATAGTTTGTCGATGTGAATTACTAATTTTATATTTGAATAACTTGTTAAAAAGAATATAAAATGGAAAAACAAAATCTCTTTTGTTTTTGGTTTTGTCGGATTCCTTTTTTTGATAATGTTAATTAATCAATAAAAAGTTATATGATATGTAAATATTTTCATTTATTTATCGTATGTGCCATAAATCGGTTTTATTAGTTGAAAGACAAATTAAATGTAAAAAAACCAGAGAGAATGATTTACCACATAACCTATTTTATGCCGGTGCAAAAATTTTCATTTTAGATTTTAATTGTTTTGAAAACAGAATTCCCATATGGAAAGTGGAAACTATAAAAAAAGAAATAATTATACAAAATTCACATATTGTAAGTTTTCATTTTGAATTACATTTATTATTTTTTCACTGTAACGGTTACCCCTTGATTCTCCAAACGCACCAGGGTTCGAACCCACCAAGCAATAGAAGACTACATTTAATTTATGTTTGAGCTAGTAGAACTCACTTATGACCTACATGAATTAATGGGCCGGCTTGTGGCCCATACGATAAATTAAATTTTTTTTTTTAATATGCTCTTCAAAACCATACCATTTGAGTTTGAATAATAAATAAGTAGAAATCAATATTAAACTATCATAAGAACATTTCTAATGGTTTTTCATTTTTAATTTTTTTTAATATTCACTTGAAAAAGGAATAAATATTTCAAGTGCACTTTATTTTTAAATAAAAACTTTTTCAAATACAAATAGTATTTTTTTTTTCAAAGATGAAAAATTAAAATTTATTTTATTCTTGTTTTAAAAAAATATAAAAAACTATTAGAGATGATAATATTTATTTTTATTTCATATTCAATTTTTTTTCAAAATTAAAAAATACCAATAAAAATTGTCTTTATACCCATCAAAACATTTACAATTCCCAACTATATCAATAAAAAAATACTTAGTTTCTATCTACAAGAATTGATCCTCATTGGACAATGAAACTCATGGAGACAGATTAGATATTTTGTAAGAATCCAAAAAACGTTAGTCATACAATGTGTGCTACTATTACTAAAAATATAATCAAAAGAAAACATCTTACTACCCAAACTAAAGGTAGCTTTCACTTATACGAAGTTAACATTTTATACTGCATGATATTGAAATTGAAACCTATGAAAGTTATAATTTTGATATGAACACATGACGTGGGACCTTTTAAAACCATCTTTGCAACAATAGATTTAGAAAAGATCTTTGAATATCTTTAAATACAAAACGACAAAAACAAGCATATAAATTTTAGATATATAAATTTTTTTATTGCGGCACTTAAAAATGAAAATGAATATTTTTTTTTAAATATTTAATAATCATGTGAATTTTTTTTAATAATCATTCATAACATTTTACAAGATTGGAAAAAACATTTTAGAAGATAGCATAATAACATATAAGTTAGGCCATTTTTAATGCAGAGTTCATCAGATTTTTTAAAAAATGTGTATATCGGTGTAATCATTTTTTTATGTCTAAAAAATTAAAAATGTTATCTTCCTTCTTTTGCTTTCTTTCTTTCTCTCTTTCTCTTTTTTTTTTCTAAATAAAATTTTTCTACAAAGGTTTGCAATACAAAGGCTTTTAGTGGTAAATCTATCTTGATAATTGATAACGTAAGTTGACACGCATAAATTGTTACAAATATATTTATTTATTTTTAATTAAATTAAATTAAACAATAGTAAAAAATCAACCTTTAAAAAAACAAAACCAAACGTTAATCAAATTGGAACAGAGTGAATATTAAAATCCATAGTAAAAATTATATTAATCTATCAAAAACAAAAATCAAATAATATCTTAATAATTTTCCATATAAATATGGCCAATAGCTTTCTTATCACTCTACAGAAAGAACCAATAATATAAACTGAGTGTTTTATGAAAGAAAATAGCAACAACCAACCAAAAAAAAAAAAAAAAAA
>KE150702.1:109317-145713 GCA_000411095.1 Aethionema arabicum
CTCGTTATTATTGTTGTCTTGATGCTTTTAAAGTGAAGAGTTTGTGCCCACTTTGGTCCTTCTCAACTTGTCTTTGGCTCTTTCAATTTCATTCATTTCACATCATAGACTTTCATCCACTTGCTTTTTTAACTTATCATATTCAATACATCATTGTTCTATCCTTTGTATTTTACTAGTGGCGATACTTTCTCCTCATACCCATTTATCACCACTCTTTTTGGCCAAAAATATTATATATAGAATTTTTAAAATTTTTTGTTCATGTTTTGGATTTAATAACGAGTCTCACAATATAAAAATAGTACTACTATTTAGTGTTTATTCTGATGGTAAATGTACGGATTGAAAAACTCGAAATTTTCATATAAAAGAAATGAAAAAAAAAAGTGTGTTAAACACTTAAGCTAGAATATATATATATATATATAATGATTCGTAGGTCATACAGTCTCATATTTATGTTTTCTTTTTCCTTAGCTAGAAGGGATATCAAGTGATAGTAAAAACAATTTATGTTATTTCGTTGTTGTTGGGATTTGTCACTAGAATTTATTATTAAACATGGTTTTTTCTATCAAACATTTGTTCAACGATAATTCTTGATGATATTTTTGGATAATTATAAATTAAAAGTTATAATTTTTAATGTTTTAAATCTTAAATGATTGGTTGCTAAAACTTATCAACAATACATGTCAAACCAACGATAGATAAACAAACAATACATTTTAGTAATTTTTTTTATTGTATATAGATTAGTTAGAATAATATATTTTTGTATTTTTATAAGTAGATGTTGCAACTCAACGATCATATAAATAAAAATTTGAACAACAAGAGAAATGATCAATAGGAGGCTAGCTTTCTTTCTTCTATATTTAATACGACGTCCAAAAAACAAAGTTTGCAAGAAAAAAAATGAAAGTAAATACAATACATAACTTCTATATATTATTTGAGAAAATATGATAAACCCTTTAATTGACAAACAAAAAACTAATTACATTTGATTGCCATTAAAAATATTTTGAAATCATACCTCATATAATCATTCTAATATATATACTATAGAGCAATCTGATATTTAATATCAATAAATAATCAAATATTTTCTTCCTCATTATATATGTGATGTATTGCACATAGTTTTTCAATTTTTGTTTTTATTAAATGGAGAAATATTTAGATTTTATTATTTATATTCAAATATGTTTATTGGTTATACATGAATTAATCAGCTATTATATAGTTTTTTTTTCAAGTATTTCAGGTACTCTATGGCAATATCTCTTGTATTATTCTAGAAAATAAAAAACAGAGTGTCATTGAATATAGGGGGATTTGCAAAAATGCTCTCTTTCAAGTCTTTTTTGTAAAAATGTCCTAATCATACATTTTTTACAAAAATGCCCTAACATTATACCCAATATTATAAGTGGTATACTCTCACACTTTATGAAAAATTTGAAAAAATGTATTCAATTAGAGCATTTTGCATAATTGATTTTTAGAAAAAAATTCCATTCAAGCATTTTTTTCAAAGATATCATAACAATAGATCCAAGGGTATAATCGATAAACCCTCCAAAAAGGACACATTTACAAAAAATGCTTGAATTAGGACATTTTAGGTAATTCCTCTTGAATATACGAAATTAATTTTGATTACTATTAATTTTTAGATAATGTTGAAATAGTAGTCAATATACAAAAATCAATTTTACTATGCTATTCAACACCTAAAGAGAGTAAACAAGTTAACTTTACATCATTTGAAAATTAAGTTATTTTGCCACTATAAAATATTCTTGAACCATTCGTACAGTAACCAATTAATGTAAATTCAATTCTTATATGTTATTCAATTATGTTAACTATTTAAAAATATTTAACTGTATAAACTATTCTCAAATCTCATATAAAAATCATTATAGTATGCTCATTAATTTGTAAAGATGAGCATACTTATATTTTCATCATATACATTGACCTTATAATAATATTTTCAAAACAATAGATACAATGCAATATATAAGAGTAATAAACATTATATCATCTATGATTATATCTACAAAGCGATTTATTAAGATACAAGGCATCAATGCATCAAATATTCTTAAAAAAATAAAAATTAAAAACTGAAAAAGTACCAAATATTGCTCCTATTATCCAAAAATGGTATTTGGTTCCATTAATCCATACAAGATTCGTTTTCTACATCGATTATTAATTTCACTTACATTATTATTAAAATTTGAAAAGTATTCTAGCCATAAATTTTAATTTGATTAATGCATTGATTTTGTACAATATGGAATGTATAGAAAGCGAATCTGATTATCAAAATTACCAGCCATATATATAAATATAAAAAAAATGTCAACTTCCATAATGCTAAAAAAAAAGAAAAATATGAATAGTCATTTTAACTATTTCTCTATTTCCAAGTATTGGTGATTCTTTCCATAAAATTAAAGATAATGACAACTTGCAATCTAATTAAAAAAAAACAAATTATATCTTTCAAATAAAGTAGATTTTATTTCCTTAATGATATTACGTGCATTTAATTTAATCACATATGAAGAATTTGATTCTAACTTCCTAAGCTTATAAAGAGTCATCGTTGACTAGCAAAAAAAGTCAACGAAAATAATATCATTAAATTAGAAAAATATAGCATTTCCGATGGTGAGTCATCGGGAGAAAATCGTCGTGTCACCGACGTCGATATTCATTAAGCATTTAATTATTATATTTTGTTATTTATTACTAAAAATATTGTTAACATTTTTAATGCAATTACAAAGGGTATAATTGTCATTTCGTAGCGTGCGTCTCCTCTTTCACCCGGCTGATTTCCATTTTTTATTTTATCTTTTTTTTTAAATAAGGAAATAAATCTTATTGAAAAAAAAAGGTACAGAGCATTTCCCTCGCTCTCTGCTCATTCATTTTCTAGGCAACAATAAAATCTGCCGTTTCATTCTTTTGAAATCTGTTTGCATAAACCCTAGCATTCATCAATCTCTCTTTGATGAAGATGATCCTCGTTAGATTTTTGCTCGTTTCTCTCTGTTTCATCGCTCTTGTGAATGCTCAGTCTAGCTCCGATGTGGCATCCATGCAAGCTCTCAAAGCTTCTCTCACATTACCGCGTGAAATCGACTGGTCTAATCCGGATCCTTGTAACTGGACGGGGCTGAAATGCGATAAGAGCAATCGGATTTCTAGAATCCAACTCGCGAACAAAGGAATTTCAGGAACTCTACCTCCTCATCTTAAGAATCTCACCTCGTTGAGTATTTTTGAGGTTATGGGTAATAAGTTAACGGGAGCTTTTCCTAGTTTTGCTGGATTGAAATTGTTGGAGAGAGTTAATATTCATGATAATGGATTCACTTCATTCCCTGGAGATTTCTTTACCGATTTGAATTCCCTTCAAATTGTGATTCTGGACAATAATCCCTTTGATTCGTGGGAAATTCCTTTGAGTTTAAAGGATGCTACTGCTTTAGTAGAGTTTTCTGCAGTTAATTGCAATATTTCTGGGTTAATTCCGGATTTTCTTGGGGGATTAACGTTTCCTAGTTTGACGACTTTGCATTTGTCTTCTAATTTGCTCACTGGTGGACTTCCCTTGAGCTTTGTTGGATCTCCGATTCAAGAGCTATGGTTAAACGGGCAAAAGGGAATGGAGAAACTCAATGGAACAATTTCAGTTCTGCAGAACATGACTTCTTTAACTGAGGTATGGTTGCAACAAAATAGCTTCTCTGGTCCAATACCTGACTTTTCTCGTCTAGTCTCGTTGGTTAATTTTAGTGGTAGGGATAATCAACTTACTGGTGTTGTTCCATTATCGTTTACTGAGTTGCAACCTCTTTTGACTGTTAGTTTAAGCAATAATTTGCTTCAAGGACCAATCCCTATATTCAAGGCTACAAATGTTCAGGTTGAATTGAAAGGGATAAATAGTTTTTGCTTAGATACTCCAGGTACTCCTTGTGATCCTCGTGTTAACACATTGCTTGCAATTGTTGAAGCATTTGGTTATCCGGTGAAATTCGCTGAGAATTGGAAAGGAAATGATCCTTGTAATAGATGGATAGGGATAACATGTGCAGGAGGTAATATAACCATTATCAGTTTTCAAAACATGGGACTTACAGGTAGTATTTCTCCACGATTTGCTGATCTTGCATCTCTTCAGATAATTAATCTCTCTCGCAACAATCTTAGTGGTACCATTCCTGAAGAACTTACTAAGTTGAGTAACTTGAAAACTTTCGATGTTTCTTCTAATCAGCTATATGGTAAAGTACCGGATTTGAAGCCAAATGTTGTTGACACGAGTGGAAACTCCAACATTGGGAAGGATGGTCCTCCATCTACTCCATCTCCTGGAAATAGTAGCAAGAATTCTGGAAAAACTGTGGGATTAATCATTGGTATTGTAATACTTTTGTTGCTTATTGGATTTGTTTGTTTCGTTTTGGTCAAGAGAAAGAAGCGATATCATAAGATGCAATACGAAAATGGAGTGCTGGTGCATCCTCAATATTCTCCAGACCAAGATTCATTAAAGATCACATTAAACTCTCTTTGTGATAATGGAGTTAGTGGTAATGATGGGAATATTGTGATCTCAATACAAGTTTTAAGGGACGCAACTGATAATTTCAACGAGAAGAATGTTCTTGGGAGAGGCGGATTTGGTATTGTTTATAAAGGAGAATTGATTGATGGAACAATTGTTGCGGTTAAGAGAATGGAATCATCAATTATAAGTGGAAAAGGTTTAGATGAGTTCAAATCTGAGATTTCTGTTTTAACCAGAGTTCGTCATCGTAATCTAGTGAGTCTCCATGGATATTGCTTAGAAGAAGATGAAAGACTTTTAGTTTATCAGTATATGCCACAAGGAACGTTAAGTCAACATCTTTTTCATTGGCAAGAAGAAGGCTTGAAACCTCTTGAATGGGCAAAACGTTTGATAATTGCATTAGATGTGGGTAGAGGAGTGGAGTATTTACATACTTTAGCTCATCAAAGTTTCATACATAGAGATCTTAAATCTTCTAATATTCTTCTTGGAGATGATATGCGTGCTAAAGTTGCAGATTTTGGTCTTGTTAGATTAGCACCTGAAGGTAAACAATCGATTGAAACTAGAATTGCAGGAACTTTTGGTTATCTTGCACCTGAATATGCAGGTATGTTCTTAAACTCTCCTGTTTATGTTCGTGTGGTATTTTAGACTCTGAACTATTTCCATTTTGGTGAAAAAAACTCTATAAAAACGGTTTTTTTTTAACTTTAAACTTTGATAATCGGGTTTTTAAATTTTATCGGTTTTTTAAAATTAAAATTAAACTTTGAACACAAAATTAAATCATAATCTCAATATTTCACCAAAAAAATAAAAATAAAATTTGGATTAATTATAGGGAATATGGTAAAACAAACCACAAACTTTGTCGATTTGGTGAACAATACCCTCAACTTTAAAAATGGTTTTTTAGACCATGAACTTTAAGCTTTGAATATAAAATTAAACCATAGTTTTAAATTTTAACAAAAAAAATATATTTCAAATTTGGATTAATTAAACTATAATTTCATGTTTAAATTTGAGATTTGAGTTTAAAAAAACCTAGTTATTAGAGTTCGGGATTTAAAACACTCAATTCTCAAAGTTCAGGGTTTAAAAATCCATTTTGAAAGTTGATAGTTTTTTTCACCAAATCGGCAAAGTTTGTGGTTTAATTTACCATTTTCCCTTAATTATAACATAATTTCAAGTTTAAATTTGAGATTTAGGTTAAAAAAAACAGGTTATTAAGGTTTATGGTTTAAAAGACATGGTTATCATAATTCGGGTTTAAAAAACCATTTTGATAGTTGAGGATTTTATCTCACCAAACCGGGATATATACTTCAACGTCTAAAATACCGTAATCTTACTCAAATATTGTGCTAAACTCTTTCTTCATTGCAGTAACCGGAAGAGTTACAACAAAAGTTGATGTTTACAGCTTCGGAGTAATTCTCATGGAATTATTAACCGGTCGAAAAGCTCTTGACGCGAGAGGATCCGAAGAAGATGCTCATCTCGCCACATGGTTTAGGAGAATGTTCATTAACAAAGACTCATTCATAAAAGCCATTGATGAAACAATTGAAGTCAACGAAGATACATTAGTTAGCATTAACAAAGTAGCTGAGTTAGCAAGTTATTGTAGTGCAAGGGAACCTCATCAAAGACCAGAGATGAGTTATGTCGTCACCGTTCTTGTCTCGCTTGTTGAACAGTGGAAACCGAGTAATGACAGTGAGAACTCTGAAGATGGAGTGGACTGCGACGCACCTGATCAGGAAGTGTTAAGAAGATGGAGGGAATTGGCGGGAAGTAGTGCTATTGGTGAATCTTTTTGTTCTTCTTCCATGGGAGATCATACACCAATGAGTATACCTTCGAGACCATCGGAGCTTGACTGCACATTTAAATCAGAACATGGAAGGTAGATGAGGTAAGAGAAGAGTTGGAAAAAAAGAGATGTTTTTTTTTCGTCGGTTGAATTAATTCTTTTTAGAGTTTAGGGATTGTGATTTGTGAATATCTCTTGCTGATTTGCATGATTCACATTTTAGGGCTTCTTTGTGACTTATTGGTATGAAATTGTATTGTTCAAGGGGAACGTACCAAACTTATAAATGATTTCTATATATTTAGATAAATTTAGCTTGAGTTGTACTCTAGACTTGGTTTTATTGAGTAATATCATTTTTCGTAACTAAATTAATGTCAAAAGAAATATAATGGATTTTTTTTGTTATATAAGTTATATGTTGTTGTAAAATCTTCTTACAATTTTTGTTTTGTTGTATTTGTAAATTTTGCGATGTTATTTTTGTTACAAGACTTGACAATATGGAACATGGTGTGGGTTAATGGTTGTTAGAATGGTGGAAATTTGATGAAAAACTTTTATAATTTATTTGAGACAAAGTTTATAAAAACAAACTCAAATTTAATAAAAAAAATTCAAAGTAAATGTAAGAAAGTTAACAACTTATACAATTTAAATAAGTATAGAACATATATACTAAGTTTTGTAAATACATGGACAAGATATTATTCAAATATATATAGAATATAGCTTGAAATATAATATTCAAACAAAAGTGTTATTAAATAATCTAAAACTCAAAATCTAAAATATGTATAAGACATGCTAAATTATATTTCTGTGTATTTAAAAAACTGTGTAAAAGAACTTTTTTTTTCTTCCAAAAAGAACTTAAAAACGAGTTATTATATGTTTCAAAAAAAAAGAGTTATTATATGATTTAATAAATAAGAAAATAACAAGTCAGATATCAACATTTTTCATTTATATATGAATAAATGTTAATGTTGACACAATTATAACAAAAAGTCATAAATTGATACGTTTTAGTCATGATTTTAGCATTTTAATGTGATGAACAAATATCCATCTATTTATTAACATAGTATAAAATTTTCTTAGAAATTCATCGTCATTTTATTTAACAGAGCTAAAGTCTTGAGCCCATGAGCCGGTTTAGTAAAAAACAATTCACAATTTCAAACCCAATCAAACAGCCTTTATGAGACTTAACCGGAGCCGGTTCACCTGGAAATTGTACATTATTTTTAGTGAATGAAAGAAGAGACGATAAAAAGAGGTCTCCGGCAAAGATACAACATCAGCGAATCACCGCCATCGTCGTCAAGTTACTTGCGTCCGTCAAATGATCTCTCTCCAAAAACCCTAATTTGTCTTCTCTTCTGAATTCATTTGTTCGTTCCACGCTCTACCCTCTGGTCAATTCATATTGTAAAAGCTTATTTTGATCGCTAATCGAAATTTTTTCCACCAGTCTAAACCCTATTTTCTTCGTCTGCTAGGGTTTGGCTCTCTTCTCCTCTTCCTCATTTTGGATTAGGAAGTTAGAGATATAGTAAAGGGTTCAAGGATGTCCCTTCCACTATTGGAGTGTAAGTATGTGACGGAGGAATTTGTTCGCGAAGGTAAGAATGGTAACTATGGTTCCAAGCTACCTAGCTCCGTACCCATGCTTCGCTTTCTCTACGAGCTCTGTTGGAATTTGGTACACAAGGATTCTCTACCTCTCTCTCTTTCTCTTTTGTTCTCTATGTTTGCATAGTTCTATTGGTGTCTGTGTGTTATCTTATCTGTCATAGATGCTTTTCAAGTTGCTGAAGCGGCATCGTACTGGATTATTTAGGTTCGCGGTGAATTGCCAATTCCGAGCTGTAGGGCAGTGCTGGATGGGGTGAACTTTTTGGATAAGCCATCGAAAGAAGAATTAGCTTCTTGTTTAGCGGATGTGGTGACACAGATAGCTCAAGACGTAAGCCTTTCCAATTCCTTCTCTGAGAACCTATAACCTACTGAACTTAAAATTTTGGGGTTACCGTTTGGGCATTTTAGCTTACAAATGATTATGCACGGGTACTGACCGTTGGCTTTTTTGCTATCTGATCTCTTACTTCCTTTGCAGCTTACCATGTCTGGAGATCAGCGTAGTCGCCTCACAAAATTGGTCAGTACTACTAGAAACTATTGTACGTTCCAGACACTGTTTCTTGACTATGAACGAGACCTCTAGCTCTTTAAAATTGCATCTTGATGTTAGAAACAACAACAGTCATGTACTAGCATTCTCTGCTGAATAAATTGGAGCCTGTGTTGTTTTGCTATCACTAGTGTCATAAGGTTCAATCAACTGTTGGTTCATTCGAGTCAGGTTACAAGAAGGAGGCATATGCGTACTTTTCCCTGCTTGTAGTAGGGTCCTGCAGCCTAAGGAGCTGAAACTTTGACTGTAGTGCAATTGTATTCTTTTAGCTCAGTTGCTTCCTGACATCCATTGTATCCCTGATACAAAGTTTTCTGACTGCGTACTTAACCATTCTGAGTTATTAGCAAGCCTCTCATGCATATATCTTATTTTTTGTTTTTGACTATTTTGTAATTTTAATTTTCTTCTTAGACTGTACTGTATGGTCTCATTTATAATCTCTTTAACGCTTCTATGCTTCAAGCTACCAATTAGTTATTTTTTCTTTTAGGCGAAATGGCTTGTGGAATCACAAATAGTCCCTCAAAGGCTTTTCCAAGAGCGTTGCGAGGTAAATATTAATTCTGCTTTGAGTGGTTGATTGACCAGCTAATGTATTTATATTCTTGATTAGCATGAAAGCAACTATGCTGAAGGGACTTACAAATGATTTATTTATTGTCTTTTAGGAGGAGTTTCTCTGGGAAGCTGAAATGGTTAAGATAAAGGCCCAAGAATTGAAGGGTAAAGAGGTGAGGAGTTCACACTTCAGTAACTGCTGTATACATATGACCTGCGAGTTTGCTTTTGGTGAAGTGATAATATGTGAATATATTATCTTGTTTAGTCTCAAATATTTTTTAGTTGTATTAAAAAATAATAGAGTACAATGGAATTTGGAGGATGATCGTCATCCAGGTGTATTGTCCTTTGATACATGATAGTTATTTTGAGTGAGTTGTTTTTGTTGAAGATTTATATAAAAGAAGCTTCTTTTTTACCAGTGAATCTGCTTCTCATTGTCTATAAATAACAAATTCTGGTTGGTGCTACTCAGGTGCGATTAAACACTCGCCTTCTTTACCAGCAGACGAAGTTCAACTTACTCCGTGAAGAAAGCGAGGGATATGCCAAACTGGTTCGTCATAGAAGATATCTAGCTTTTATCTTTTGTCATTCTTCCTTTCCCTGCATGTTTTATTGTTAGGTTCATCTTCACTCCGTACATAATGTTCAACTTTAAATATTGGAATGGATGATCTCTTCAACAATGCTGAGGGATATGCCAAACTGATTCGTCATAGAAGATAGATATATATGGCTTTTATCTCTTTTCATTTTTCCTGTCCCTTTCTAAGTTTCTCTGTCAGATTTCATCTTCACTCTGTACTTCATGTTCTCTGAAATCTACTTTAGTGCTCTACTTTTATTTTGGAATGGGTGATTTCTTCAACAATGCTGTTTGGCCTTTCCTTTTCACACGGTTCTACTTAGAGGGTACATCTTCTGCTAGTTCAATAATGGACTAGCTGCACATAATGACAAACATATTACCTCTAAAGATTTCTGCTGATTTTTGGAGTTTGAGTACCTTGTCACAGTAGCTCTTTTTGTGGTTTGCAGGTCACCCTTTTATGCAGGGGATCTGCAAGTTCTTCACATAATGCATCAGCAGCAACTATGGGAATTATCAAGGTTCTAATTTTGCCAATACATGATTTTTGCATTTGTATCCTGTTTCTTTTATCTAACATGACATGTTTGTTGCAGTCATTGATTGGGCAGTTTGACCTGGATCCAAACCGTGTTTTTGACATTGTAAGTTTTCAGTGTTGCTTTTGTCATCTCTCACTTGATATTGCAGAATGCATCTATCTGTCCTTCCATCCCAATTAGTCATGCCTTGTTTTTTTGGATGAATAGGTTCTGGATTGCTTTGAACTTGTAGAAGACTACAACCTATTTCTCAATCTAATTCCTATCTTTCCAAAGGTTTGGAATGCCTTCCTCGTGTTGTCGTTTTCCACTACTTAGTTTGAGAGAGATATTTTTGCTAAACGAAAAGTCTCTTTCATTTGCAGTCTCATGCTTCACAAATTCTTGGATTTAAATTTCAATACTATCAGAGATTGGAGGTGACTAGTCCTGTTCCATTCGGGCTCTATAAGCTCACAGCCTTGCTAATAAAGGAAGAGTTTATCAGTCTTGATAGCATGTGAGCACTTCTTACTTCAATTTGTTTTCTTTTCCCTTTTCCATTGTTTTCTATGCGCTTCTTAGGAGTTGGTGAGAGATCTTCGCAATATGATGAGCAAGAACATGCATTTCCTTGAATTGAGCGTTATATGTGGCATTTAGGAAGTTTATAGTGTTTTCCTCCAGAGGATTGAAGTGGTCGGCCTTTTAATTTTCCTTTCTAGTTGGACATATGCACATAGTCTTCTTCATGATATCTGCTTTTCTTTCCAGTATGTGAGGATAAAGGCTATATCAGTTGGATTCTGAATGGAAGATTGTTTTATCTCTTCTGCCCTATGTATTTTTTTTCCTAGTTCTATGGTATCTCTGCTTCTCTAAGTACGGGATGTTAATGTAGTCTAGAAAGAAAATCAGTGTTGTGTAATTTTCAAAAAAAATCTAAGTTACTTCAATTTTGGGAGGTTGTTATTGTGGAAGTCTACCTTGTGGAGATAATAACTCTGTTCCATAGGAAACCACTTAAATCCTAAACTTATTTCAACAGTGTACTGATCTTGTGATTCCTGTATTGATACTTCTCTTATGTCTATACCAAACCTATAGACCTTAGGCTCTTATGTTGTTTTGTCCAACTGTTGCGAACAGATATGCACATCTGCTACCTAAGGATGAGGAAGTTTTTGAGGATTACAATGCTTCTTCTGCAAAGCGATTTGAGGAGGTACAGATCTAAATATGATTAGGCTTTAAGTCCATGCTTATACATGTTCGGTACTAGCTTTGTTTCTCACACCGTAGGTTCTCTCTATGTCTTTTGAGTTAAACTTGAGACAAACAAAAAAACTTGTTTCATCTCCTTGTAAGATTTGTCTGCTAACTTTTTAAATTGGACAAGTACTTACATTATAATAAACTCTTCATCTTGTTTCTGGAAAAGTCAGCTGGTTATTTGTTGTTTCAGGGATTTACGTTCACATGTTTATTCATGAGATTGATGTTTATAACTTTATTCTTTTCTCCAGGCCAATAAAATTGGGAAAATAAATCTCGCTGCCACTGGGAAGGATCTTATGGAGGATGAGAAGCCAGGAGACGTCACAGTAGATCTCTTTTCTGCTTTGGACATGGAAACTGAAGCTGTCACTGAGCGATTACCAGAGCTTGAAAATCATCAGACGCTGGGCCTCCTTAATGGTTTTCTCTCTGTGGACGATTGGTATGTTCCCTTGATTAGAAAAAATAAATCTTACACTTTTCGAAAGCTGAGGTTTTTATCCACTTCTTAATTTCGTTTTACTTCACTAATCCTCTTTCATCAAATCACCATTTGTTTGAGAAACGCGTTTCTCAAACCAGTGCATGCGAAATTTCAAGTTATAATCTTCATAAGCGAAAAGTTGTTTTAGGATTTACCTTTTGTGGGTGATTGCTACTATTGTGGTAAATGAATTTCTTTGTTTGCTACTTGATAACTTACTTAGGGAACATTTTGGATAACTGTTACTGCTGTCTGCGTGTAGTTCATGGTTCTCTGGAGTTGATCAATACTTCATATAAATTTTATTTATGTTCTTGCTTATGATATAGAAAGCAATTTTGTAGATGAAGTTATATTAAAGGCAGATTATACTCTTCCCTTATTTAACTCTTGATCATTTTGCATCAACTCTTTACTTGTAACAGGTATCATGCCCATATCTTGTTTGAGCGTCTTGCGCCGCTTAATCCAGTGGCTCACATTCAGATATGCGATGGCTTGTTTAGGTTAGTGAGTAATCATTTAGATCAGTCTTTTTTGACGTCAGAAGTATATTTGCTTTATTCCATTGCATCTTGAGCTCTATGTTTACCGTAGCCTGGCCACTAATGATGACAACAATGTTTTTTGGGCTCTGATTTCAGGCTTATAGAGAATTCAATAGCTAATACTTATCGCATTGTTCGTGAGACACACTTTCCAAATTCTTCCTCTTCGGCCACAGAGAAGAGTACACGTTCTACTAATCCAACAGCCAATATGACTTGTCTTGATCTCCCAAAAGAGGTGTTTCAGATGCTTGTGACAGTTGGACCCTACCTATACCGAAATACACAACTGCTGCAGAAGGTAACATCGATCTTTATATGCCAAATGTTCTGCAGAAAATGGAAGACTGAAGCTGATCACTGTTCATCACTGTGGCAGATTTGTCGAGTGTTAAGGTTTTACTACTTGTCTGCCGTGGATCTTGTTCGCAGTAATGATGGGTCGTCAAACCAAGAAAGTCGTGTAAGCGAAGTTTCTCGTGTGAACTTGAAGGAAGTTAGGTTGAGAGTAGAAGAAGCGCTAGGAGCATGCCTTCTGCCATCGTTACAGTTGGTACCGGCAAATCCAGCAGTTGGTCATGAAATTTGGGAAGTGATGAGTCTCCTTCCATATGAGGTCGGAACCGACTTTTGTTTTCCTTCCAAATATTTTTTTTTGTAAAAATATGATGGTCACTGCTGATTGATTTCGTGTTTAGGCTCGTTATCGCTTGTATGGTGAGTGGGAAAATGATGACGAGCGGAATCCACTGTTGTTGGCTGCTAGGCAAGTGGCAAAGGTATTGCAGTCTGACTAATCGCAATTCTTAGATGTTACAAAGAAATGATATATCCTTCAGATTTTAAGAGCCTATTCTCTTATATCAGTTGGACACTCGAAGGATCCTGAAACGGCTTGCAAAAGAAAATTTGAAGCAATTGGGAAGGATGGTAGCAAAACTAGCTCATGCCAATCCCATGACAGTACTTCGGACAATTGTAAATCAGGTGTCAATCTACTGCAAAATCTGGCACTGGTTCTATTTTTGTAGTTGGAGTTGCTCGGATAAGATTAATATTCATGTGTTTATTGCAACAGATTGAAGCATACAGAGATATGATAGCTCCTGTTGTGGATGCCTTTAAGTACTTGACACAGGTCAGTGACGCCTTTTGTATCTTGTTTGTATGCAATGTTCTCTTTTGCCTTATGCCCTTACTCTTCTGAGTTTTCTGTTGGTTTAATGTTCATTTGTTATAAAAGAAAGTAATCATGATGCAACAGAATAATGGTTTTTCTGCGCATGTTTTCATAGTGTGAAAGAATACGATTTCTTTGAGTAATGACAATTTGGCTTTGCATGTTTTTTACTGATGCATTTTGCATGTGATTTTGGGTAGTTTCAAAATGTTGGAAGTGGGGATAGATGATTGTTCGGGGTGATATTTATTCATGAAAAACTTCTGAAGAACGGATTAATGAAGCAAGATAATCATTTTAATTGGGATGCAGTCAGATGAATTCTATTAAGTCAACTTTTTTTCCTCATTGATGGTTAAATTAACGTTTTAGTACATTCAGTGGTCGTGTGTTTCTTATCATTGCCTTAGTTCTTACAATGCTTTTTATTTGAGAAGACCTGCTGTTAACTTCTTCTTGTAAATATTTGTTATCTTTTAGATGCTTCTGCCTCGGTGTTTATGTGCACACTGATGTTCTCCAAATTCTTTCTTACACAGCTTGAGTATGATATCCTAGAATATGTTGTCATGGAGAGACTGGCACAAAGCGGGCGCGATAAACTTAAAGACGATGGGATTAACGTGTCAGACTGGCTTCAATCGTTGGCTTCATTTTGGGGTCACCTGTACGTGTTCTTCTTCATAACATTAATTCACGCTAGAAAACTTTTCATAACGTTTTCAACAGATAACGTTAGTACTAGGATCATGCATACACAGTTAAACCCAGGATAGGACAACACCCTGTGCTATTATTTTAGTGGAAAGCTGTTTGAGGAGTGAACTTGCAATTTCTGATGTTTGAAAGTTGTGCTGGCTACTAATTATATTCGGAGATTCCTTTTCCGTCTTTTCATTCACCTTAGTGTTCATTCACTTGAAGTTGTGTGTTGTAGGATTTTCTTGACTATATTTTGGATCACCTTTTGTCCCTTTTTATTGTTTGGTTAAATTAGTTGAATTCTAACTAATGGTTTTCAGTGCCCGTGATAATATATGCTAAAATTTTGCATGACTTTTCCTCTTACAGAAAGTGAGGATTACATATTTTCTCACATCATCTATGCTGGTTTGCCTGATAGGATAATGGGTGCTTTCCTTTGTTCATTTATTTCATGTGGTCCTTTCCGTTTTTTGGTCTCTCTTTTACTTTAAATTTGAGTTGTCGTGGCTGCCAGCTTCTTCCTGAGAGAGTCTGCGAGATGCACATCGATTCAGAAAGTACTATAATCTGTACAAGTATTTTTTCAAGTGTTTTTAAAAACAATATCATGTTATCCAGGTGTAAAAAGTACCCATCAATGGAGTTGAGGGGTCTTTTCCAGTATCTTGTGAACCAATTAAAGAGGGGTCAAGGGATTGAGCTTGTTCTTCTGCAGGTTCTCTTTTTCTTGTATTTCACAAATTATTTGGCTCTACATGTTCAGACTAATGGTGGTTAACTGTAATTTTGCAATAATGTGTAGGAACTTATTCAGCAGATGGCAAATGTACAGTACACTGAGAACCTTACGGAAGATCAGTTGGATGCCATGGCAGGAAGTGAAACTTTACGATTCCACGCAACATCCTTTGGCATGACACGGAACAACAAGGTTATCTTCTTAGATCCTCATGAATTCAAAATAGCTCGACTCTTATTGAAATCTGAGAAAAATCAAGCATCGGTGTTCACCATAGGTGCCTGCATTTGCTTATTGTTATAGAAAATGATGGTGTCAGCTTGAGATCTGGGCGCTTGTTTAAGTACTCTGAATGAGACATTGATCACGCTAATTTCAAGTTTCTCTGTTTCAGCTCATCGTGTTTGTCTCTGCACACGCCCACTCTGGTGTGAACTTTATTTACATTTGCATGCATACATTTTTGTAGAACATGTTAAGGACTGTGTTAATTAAATTATGTAGTTATCCATTTAGGTTTTTTTCTGGCTGGTTAAGAAATGGTAGGCTCTACAGATAGATACATTGGTGCTTGCAATAGTTGTATATAATATTAATTAGCTTTGTACAGCATTCTAGTCAGTGAACTCTTCTATTTCTTCTTCTGGAATTTTGCAGGCACTCGTTAAATCATCCAACCGATTGCGAGATTCATTACTTCCAAATGATGAACCAAAGTTAGCTATCCCCCTTTTGTTACTTATAGCCCAGCATCGTTCTCTGTAAGTTGACAAACCTGATCACCCGAAACTGTTTGGCATTTGTAAGTGTGCAATTATATGTTTGCATGGTAATGTTCAAGTCTTTGCGAGAATAAAATACATATATCTATCTGTCATATATCTGCAAACATAAATTGACAACAAAGAAAGAAAATACCTATCAGCTCAGTGTCTAAAACTACATTTCTACTTTGTAGATTTTATTTGGTGTTGCTAAGGATAATGTTCCTCTATCTAAATTGAGTATGTGCACTGTAGACTTGTACATTTGTGGGCAAGCCGTGATTTTCTGGAGTTACCTAATGTTCACATGACATACTTGAATGCAGAGTTGTGACAAACGCAAATGCACCGTACATTAAGATGGTCAGTGAGCAGTTTGACAGATGTCATGGAACTCTCCTCCAATACGTGGACTTTCTGTCTAGTGCTTTGAGTCCTGCAACTGCTTATGCCCGGCTGGTCCCCTCGCTTGATGATCTTGTTCACACATACCATCTTGAACCCGAGGTCTCTTGCTGTTTTCCCCATATGTCTCGTTTTATCCTTACGTTACTCCACTTTTCAAAACCTTGAATTTCATCTCTTTTAACTTTTCTTTCTTTTACATTTTTAGCCATTATTGTCTTGTTTTGATTACTTCTCTGCATTTGGTAGTCTCTACTTAGTTCTGAATCCCATGCCAGGTTGCCTTTTTGGTATATCGCCCTGTGATGAGGCTCTTCAAGCGTCAACAGAATGATGATGTTTCATGGCCTTTGGATACTGGGGAATCTGTGGATGCAGACTCTGAAATTTCAAAATCCGAGAGGTCCATGGTTCTTGATGTTGAAGCTTCCGAGAAAGTTGTAAGGTAATATTTCAGTTCAACCTGTTTTGTAGGTTTTAGTTGCTTGAGCAACACTAGGACATGATGTTTATTTTGCAATTTCAAATCGTCTCTTTCTGAAGATTTGAAGTGATAAAGATTAGTTCTTTAATTGCATTCCACCTAGAAACTGATGTTCCCTACTTTCTGTTGCCATTAATATGTTTGCAGGTGGTCTGATCTTCTAGGTACAGTAAGAACAATGCTGCCCTCCAAAGCTTGGAATAGTCTGTCGCCAGAACTTTATGCTACTTTCTGGGGGCTTACCCTTTATGATCTTCATGTACCTAGAAATCGCTATGAGTCTGAGATATCTAAACAGCATGCTGCCCTCAAGACACTTGAGGAGGTTGCTGATAATTCTAGTTCAGCAATAACAAAAAGGAAGAAAGAGAAGGAAAGGATTCAAGAATCTCTTGACCGTCTATCTGGTGAACTGCAAAAGCATGAAGAACATGTTGCTTCTGTCCGTAGAAGGCTTTCACGTGAAAAGGATACTTGGTTGAGCTCCTGTCTCGATACTTTGAAGATCAATATGGAATTCCTGCAGCGCTGTATTTTCCCTCGCTGTACATTTAGCATGGCAGATTCTGTGTACTGTGCAATGTTTGTACATATGCTCCACTCTCTTGGAACACCGTTCTTTAACACGGTCAACCACATTGATGTGCTGATATGTAAAACACTACAACCAATGATCTGCTGCTGCACTGAATATGAAGTTGGAAGACTTGGGCGATTTCTGTTTGAGACTTTAAAGATTGCATACTACTGGAAGGTAACTCTTGAAGTTTTAAACTTTTGTCAATGGAAGTATGCCATGGTGGTTCCTCTTTCTAACCTAGTTTCTAACGCTGGTGGTGTCTCTCTTTTCTCAGAGTAAAGAATCTGTTTACGAGCATGAGTGCGGAAACATGCCAGGGTTTGCTGTTTATTATAGATACCCGAACAGCCAACGTGTCACATTTGGACAGTTTGTTAAGGTTAGCAATTTTGATCCTTGAGTTCTTCACTTCTATATTCATGTTTGTCTTTTTTGGAATAAACTTTTGAACTGTCTCAAGTTCTTCTTTATTCTGGTAAGCTGCTGAAGAACCATCCTACAGATTATTTCTTGATCCACAAAATATCGTTTCTTCCCTGTTTCATGTCTGATATACCGTTTGATCTTACTCAGGTACATTGGAAATGGAGCCAAAGAATCACACGGCTTTTGATACAGTGCCTGGAATCAAATGAGTACATGGAGATTCGTAATGCCCTAATTATGTTAACAAAAATATCTGGTGTTTTCCCAGTTACTCGGAAAACTGGGATAAACCTCGAGAAACGGGCAAGTACTTCGTTACCAGGCATTCTTATTAACTTGCTTTAAGTTAGTATGGCTTCTATCTTTCCTGGTGTTTTTTTGTGTAAAAAATCAAGGTTTCCTTTCTTGGTGATCTGGTCTTACAGGTAGCTAAGATAAAAAATGATGAGCGAGAGGACCTTAAAGTCTTAGCGACTGGTGTTGCCGCAGCTCTGGCTGCAAGAAAAGTGAGTACTAACCGTAGCGATCTCTTTTTTACAAAAAAAAACCCATAGCAATCTTCTGCTACGTGTTTTATGCAATTTACTTGAATGTCTATTATTTGCAGCCAGCATGGGTTACAGACGAAGAATTTAGCATGGGATTCCTTGAACTAAAGGCTGCGCCAGTACATACTTCAAAGCAAGCTCCTTCCCAGTATGGCTTGGTAGGTGGTGTGCCCCAAGATGAAGCAGCAGGGGGAAGATCAGCTTCTAGTGCAAACCAACAGCCTGAGTCTGGGGGTTTGAGCAAGGACCAGATCTCAAAAACTAAACCTCTAGATGGAAGATCGGAAAGTATACCCTTAAAATCTGATCAAGGACATCTAAAATCAAAGGGAGGCATACCTTCGGATTCCCAATCATCTATGTCTAAGAAGTCAATCGAGCAAAAGGATACAGATGAAACTCCCAGAATGTCTGAAGAGAATGCTGTCAAAGCGGGTTCAAAATATTCTGAAGTTGAGGTATTACCAAACTCTTCTCTTGTACCAACCGCTGCTTTGACTATGAATTTTAAGTTTGGCACCAGAATGTGTTTGCAGAAGTATGTAGGAACTTTATTTATCCTGCATATTGGGCAACCTCTTTTTTTTTATTTTTGGAATAGTCCAACCTTCTCGATAGTTGCGTTTCTTTAGGACTTGGGCAAGGAAAGTGATGATTAGATATTATTTTTGAGGTATAATGTAGATAAATAGACCGTGGTTATAACCTATCCTGCACGTGAGCCATAATTGTGAGTGAGACCACTAAGGTCAGTTGATTTGATCCCTAGAAGGTGCATCTTGCTCAATAAATACCCTTCCCCATTTCCCCACCCATTCTTAACCCTTGTTATATGTCATCGATTTTGTCATACATACGTTATTTTTGGTTGGCAGATAAAACCTTCCTCTAAACGGGGTCCATCGGCTACATCATTGACAAAATCAACAAAGCAAGATTTTGGGAAAGATGATGGGAAGGGTGCTAAAGTGTTTGGAAGAACATCGACAGCTGAAAAAGATTTGAACTATATGGAGAGCAGACAAGCTGGTTCGACGAAAGCTTTTTCCAGCGCAACAGCCAATGGTAGCACCGCCACTGGTTCTTCCAAAGGTTTGGTCTCATCTTCAAAAGCATTAGTTGTTGACGGTAGCTAAAAAGTTTGATGGCCTTGTCAGGTGTACTAACTTGAACTTCTGATGCAGGGAAAGATGACATAGCAGAAACTTCTGATACACAAAAGCAATCTTCTCGGACTGTTCATTCCCCTAGGCATGACATTGCAACGCCGTTGAGATCAAATGATAGGTTACAAAAACGTACTAATGCCGTTGAGGACGCTGATAGATTAAGTAAACGTCGTAAAGGAGACGCTGAGCAGAAAGAACATGATAATGAGTCTCGCTTGAATGATCACACTCGAGATAGATCAGCAGAGGGTCGGGTAGATTTTGAAAAATCCACTGATGACCAGAGCATCCATAGGGATCAAGATAGATCAAAGGATAAGGGAAATGAAAGACAGGACCGAGATCACAGAGATAGAGTGGAGCGTTCTGATAAGCCTCGTGGAGATGATGTGGAGAGAATACGAGATAAATCCTTAGAACGTCATGGAAGAGAGCGTTCAGTTGAGAAGGGTCTAGAGAAAGGAACAACTAGGTCTTATGACAGAAATAAGGATGAGAGAAATAAAGATGAAAGAGGCAAACTCCGTCACAGTGAAGGTGCTGATGATCATTTTCATTCTCAAGGTTTACCTCCGCCTCCACCTTTACCTCCTAATCTCTATCCTCCATCTATGGCTGCTGGTAGAAGAGATGAAGAATCTGAAAGAAGGGTTGCCGGTACAAGGCATTCTCAGAGGCTTTCCCCAAGACATGATGAAAGAGAAAGAAGACGTTCTGAAGAGAATTCATCAGTTTCTGTGGACGATACCAAACGAAGAAGAGAAGATGATTTTCGTGACAGAAAGCGCGATGACCGAGAAACCATCAATATGAAGGTACATCTCCTTTTAATCACTGTTGTTGCAAGCGTAGTACTAATAAGAATCTAAAATAAGCATCAGGGTTTCTTATACTACTATATCAAGATAACTTGCTCCGTGCATCTTGAAGTCATTTCTTGCTCGATACACGTTTTATCAGTTCCTGCCATGAATAATAGAATTCCATGGAGTGTTTTCTACCTAAAAATATTTTACAGCCATTTTTTTCGCGAAGCATCCTTCTGAGTGCAGGAATTTACATGGTATGTCTACTCTATGCAGGCAGAGGAAAGAGAAAGAGAAAGAGAGAAAACTATGTCGTTGAAGGAAGATTTCGAAGCTGCTGCCATTGCAGCCTCCAAAAGACGGAAGGTTAAGAGGGAGCAAGTCCCATCCGCTGAACCGGGAGAATATTCCCCTGTGGCAAATCCATCATCTTTATCAATGGGTTTGCCAACATCATCATATGAAGTCAGAGAGCGAAAGAACACTATGATCCAACACGGAGGTTATCTGGAAGATCCAAGTATCAGACTTCACGGTAAAGAAACTACCGGCAAGATGGCTCGTCGTGATCCTGACCCGTATCCTTAAAAAGTCCACATTTACCAACTTTTCCACATTATCGTAAATCTCTCTCTGGCTTTGTGCTGCCATGGCTCTATTGAGTTTGCATCATGAAACAATCCTTATATCTGCTCTGCACATTGATGGGATCGCAATTTCCTTGACCTTGGTTTATAGGATGTATGATCGTGAGTGGGAAGACGACAAGAGACAAAGAGCAGACCGGAAGCGGAGAGATCGGAAGTAAGTAGACGCAGACACAGTTCGTAGAATCTTCACTATCTTGGACAAAAAAGCTGGTACTGCACTGGTTTTGTTGTACAAAAACTGTAAACGATTCCATCACAATGCGACTCCTACCATCTTGTGACATCTGAGCTACACCAAGTTTGAGAATAACGTGTAAAAGACTGTAGAAGCCGTCAATACCCTTTTGAGATTTGACACATTTGAATTTTTTATTCTAAGTTATTTATGGAGCTTGTATAAACTATTTACTCAGCTAGTGAAACAATAGATTCGAATTTTTGTCTTGTTCCAAAGTTGTTAGAGATACAGGTGATGAACTGACTCCTGAGGGAAGTAGCAATGGCTGCTGCCACCGTGATGCAACCGGTCAAAATGGAACACGACAATCTAACCGATGGATAAACTTGGTTCCTAAGTTTAACCAAAGTTTGTGCTTTGTTTTGGTTAAGACCATTTATCAATTTACTGCCAAACTTGGTTCGTTCAGTCATGATCAAATGGACGATCACTTAAATTTAATGTTAGAAATAGTTTATTGAATTAAACGTATAGGTAGTAATAACTAAATAAATAATATTAACGGTTGTTATAAAATTTAAATTATGTACAACAACATTTGTATGAAAACACAAACATTTTATAGGTTTTTTTAGCACTAACATTCTATAGTTTTATGAGGGAAGACGAAATAGAATAATAATATACTTTTTAATAGCAAATTGATTTTTTTGTATTCAATAATTAAATATCAATAAATCAACTACATTATAAATATATAAAATGTTGATAATTTTAAAATGTGATTAATAATGCGTTATACTTCCTTTGTTTCATGTTTTAAAAAATAAATTAGTTACACAAATATTAACAAACATTAATTATTCGTTAAATATTTTGAAAACTCGAATATCAAGAAAAATCAAAATTTTTGGAGAAGAAAAAAAATTTGATTTTTTATAAAGTATATCACTATTGATCCGTTAAATTCGATAACGATGGATTCGATCAAAATATTTTCGATTCATCTGATTTGTTTGAAGCTGTTGACGATCAATCAACCATATATTCTACCCCCGAAAGCAAACTACACATTAATTTCCTAACAAACTCAAAAAGCATTAAATTTAGACAAATTTTGACTAAAAAACGGTCTTTATAATTCTTTTGATAGTACCAAAACATTTAAGAACACTATCTCTTCTCTTGTATACAATACAAAATGTACAATTCCCAAAACGTTAGAAAACTATCTAATGCTTCTTCTCTATTTTCACCATTAATGGAGGCAGAAGAAGTGGTTTGCTTTTCCTTAGCCAATAACACGTGTAATCTCCTTCCTTATAGCAGATGCTACAAGACACCATGACTCTCCTAATCCCCCCTCTTCAAGCTCCTCAAAGATCTGTAAATCGTACGAGTTTACATCCATATCTAGCAACATTAACCAAAGGCTACAAACGCATCAAAACAAAGTTAACAAGTCAACAAAATTAGTCAAATTCTTGCAATTGAAACCCAAAAGGGCAATCTCTTGCTTTCAGATCTGTAGTACAGATCGCCTATCTATAAGGAATCATATATTGCCTTGGAAAAACCTAGAAATCAAGAAAAAAATAGGATCTTCTGTGTAAAAAACTTCAGTTCAGGTCTCCAATTTTTTTCAGCACTTATAAAGCTCAGGAGAACGAAAGTTTTAAGTTTTGACATCATCAGAGTTTAAGACAGAAGATACTCCGTAACAAAAAAACACAAAAAAAGATAGAAATTAAAAGTTGATTTTTTCTATAAAATATGCCTCTGCTCAGTTCAGGTCTCCATAAGGTTTCCGCACCAATTAATCTCGGAAGAACGAAAGTTTTATGATTTGATCATCATCGAGAGGCAATTTAAAATATAAATAATACATGAAATCAAAAGATTTAGAGCCGAATTCGAAAGAAATTCAAGAAAAACGAAACAATAACAGTAAAATCTAGGCTACATGAGAATAGAAGATACGAGGGGATGAAGATGATTGCTGTGATTGTAATCTCTCATCAGTACGCCGATATATACACCATTGGAGGAGCGGCGAAGGATTACTGGTAAACCCTAGTTGTAACTTTGGGCTTTCTCGTAGGCCCATTAATTTTATTTTAAGGCCTTTTTCTTAAATTTTTTATTTTAAAATAAATAAATAAATTGTATCGATTCTGTTTCCTATTTTTTTCCCTAGTTTCCATTTTGACTTTGTTTCCCTTGTTTTTGTGTAATATCATTTAAGAATTATAAAATATATTCATTGTAAACTTTTGATTTAAAAATTTTCTGAAAATATAATTTTTTTTTAGTTTGCATAGTTGTATATGAATGTTAATTTTCACTTGGAG
Organism: Aethionema arabicum; assembly: GCA_000411095.1. Classification (NCBI taxonomy): domain Eukaryota; kingdom Viridiplantae; phylum Streptophyta; class Magnoliopsida; order Brassicales; family Brassicaceae; genus Aethionema; species Aethionema arabicum. The sequence goes on from KE150702.1 coordinate 132,924, forward strand.
TTTTATATTTGAATTGATAGAAAAAAATTGTAAAACACCATATAGGGTGTTTTGTAATATTGATTACAAAAGAATAACAAGTCATTTAATAGTATTTTTTTTGGTTGTGTGTTTTTTGTCGAAGTTTGGTTATGATTTATTCGTGACAATTTTTAATATTAATTTTTGTTAAGATCACTATATAATTTACAAATATTGTTATAGTGTCACCTAATTCAAATATTGATTGAACCGAAAAAAAGTTGGTTTAGGTTTAAGAACTTTGAGAACTTTTTTATTAATTAAATAATAAGATATAAAATGTACATAGCTAGTTAAATACACATTAATATTTAGTTTTATATAAGTTTGAAAATTAATAGTTTCACCTACAATTTTAAAATGATTCCAGAAAATAAAAAAATAAAAACGAGAAGTTGGTTTAGTGCCATACACAGATACAAAAAAAAAACCGAATAATTGAGTTATCATCAAAGCATCGAATAAGATTAACAACACAAAATATTATTTTATTTATAATTAAGATCACTTAATTACAAAGTAGCAGCTTGAATTTTTATTTAAATTTCTGCTCCACTATTCATATGATTATATATAATTATACTTTATTTCGTATGTCTACCATACAATACAGCTGTTCCGATTTTATTCCACAATATCTCATAAAAATATGATCGAAATTAATTAAAAACGTGCATCGTTTTCTTTTTAACAATTAAAGAAACGAATAAAAAGAAGGTGGTGGACGTCACATATATGATTTAATCTTATTCTATAGGTGAAGAGAACCATTAATTATAGGTAAAAAGAAGCCATCATAACGATTCTTTATAACAGAGAGATTAATGTTTTAATTTCTAAGCGATTCTTTTATTTAGGGAAACAAAATTTAAATTATCAAACTAGTTTATACATTCTGAATTTTAGTAATGGAATTTTTTTAATTTGTGATGGATTTAATAACCAAACTTTAAACTGAAATTTTAAAATTAATTTTGTGCTATAGTAACAGTTTTTTTTAGATAATAAACTGTTATTTTTAAATACTTGAATTGGGATATTTTTTAAAATCCGCAAAAAATATAATAATGTTTATCTATAAAATAAAAAAAAAGTTTTACATGACTGTTATATATGTATTTTAAAGAAATACTATTAATTCCTCAATAATTAGATACAAAGTGGAGTTGGAAAATAAATTTCTTATTACAGAAAGATACAGAGAGACAGAGGTTGTTGAAAAATCATGAACTTGTTTGACTTTTGAGATTCTATATAAGTAATGGAGTTAATGCCTGCAGAGTAAACACACAACAATTCAATGGACACATTTCTTCCTATTAAAGGGATTCTCAAGAGCGATGCTCTCAAAGAGGTTTTTGTCTTCTACTTTGCTTCATTTTCAATTTTTTACTTAACTTTTTTTAATGGTTGAAATGTGAAACAGTATGTGTTTAAAACGACGGCGTATCCGAGAGAGCATGAAGAACTCAAGAAATTAAGAGAAGCTACGGTTCATAAATATGGCGATCTTGTGTAAGTCTTGTTTTTTCACCTTCTCTTCATCATAATCATATACATAAATTTTATTTTTATTATATTTTAAGTAGTGACGAGCCACAATAACAAACAATAATGGAGTATGTTATTTATTTATTTTTCTTAAAACTTTTATTGCTGAAGATTGTTGTTAAACATGTTTTGCTGTTTGTTTGGTGAAGCGTTAAAATTTTTACCATTGGCGGGAACTAGGTAAGGTTCACGGTGAAAAAATAAATTATAATTTAAATTTGACCGATTTTTGTAATTGATCCATGTCAAAATTTTTTTTGACACCGTAAACTTTAAATTGTTCAATATTCCATTTGAAAAAAATATTATGACCCTCCTAACAAATTTTTCTCGCTCCGTTTTACCAATTTGAAATTTAAATTATTGATAACCAAAACTTTTTTTTTTGTTAATCGAGGATGGGTTCATGCCCAAGAACCTTACTAGTCGACTAATGAACAACAAATAAACAAATATGATTTCATCGTTCGTTATTGACGACAATTAAACGAATAACATTACTTATTATTGATCGTTGTCTTCGTGATTTTAGAAGCGGGATGGGGATACCAGTAGATGAAGGGCTTTTCCTGTCAATGCTTATAAAGATGATGAACGCTAAGAACACACTAGAGCTTGGTGTTTTCACTGGCTACTCACTCCTCACCACAGCTCTTGCCTTGCCTTCTGATGGTCAAGTATGTAATCAATTTTTTCGCTAAATTGTAAAAAAAAAAAAATCTCACCTATCGCTGAATTAACAAAAAAAATCTTAAATTTCAAATATATAATAAGTAAACCTAACGTTTAATATAAATATTAAAAAAATCCTGTAACTTTATTCCGTTAAATATTTGCCAAAATTCTTTAAAAAATACTTCTAAACTTTTAAATTTGTAAATATACCGATAATCTTTTTCCCATAAAATTCATTTTTTTCCCAATTTTATATTAAATCTCACCTATCGATGAATTGGCAAAAAAAGTCTAAATTTTAAATGCACAAAAAATAAACTTAACGTTTAATATAAAAGAATCTTGTAACTTTATTCCGTTAAATATCTGTCAAAATTCAATAAAAAAAGCTCTAAACTTCTAAATTTGCAAAAAAAACCCCAAAAATTTCATTTTTGTTCCGAATGAACATATTTCGACTAAAAAATATAAACGATAACAGGTAACTGCAATTGACATCGACAAAGAAGCTTACAAGGTAGGACTAGAGTTCATGAAAAACGCAGGAGTTGACCACAAGATCAATTTCATCGAATCTGATTGTCTTCAAGCTTTAGACGATATGTTGAATCTACCCGAAAACGAGCGACCGGAGTTTGATTTCGCCTTTATCGACGCTGATAAACCAAACTACGGCAAAGCATACGATAGATTAATGAAGCTGGTGAAAGTTGGAGGAATCATAGCTTTTGATAACACTTTATGGTTTGGTTTTGTGGCTGAGGAAGATGAGGAGAAGGTTCCAGAGATGATGAGAGAGAATAGAAAGCCTATAATGGAACTAAACAAGCGTTTAGCTTTGGATCCACGCATTGAGATCTCACAAGTTTCTATTGGTGATGGTGTTACTCTTTGCAGACGTCTTGAATGATCAAGAAATGTTTTTTTTTTGTTTCTTGTGTTTTATTTTAAAATGAATAAATAAAATTTCCATTTTTATTGTGATATACTACTTTTTTTTCTTTTTTTTATTTTTCGGTTTTTTCCGGATGAATCACAAACCGGTTCTATTAATTAAAATGTGAAACTTAAATGCAGAAACAAAAGTTTCCATGGAAACATAAGGAAGGAGTTACGAGTGAGGGACCACTGAACCAATCTTGCTCCGATATATTTTTTGGTTTAGTTATAAAGATTACGTTGATGTTACTAAAGTTAATAATTTCGATATAAAGATTATATTGTGATGAAGAATTTTAATTTAGAACATTAATGAGAAAAGAGTCTATATCTCCTTAAACTTTGGTCAACGTGAGTAAATTTAAAAAAAAAACACATTTCATCTATTGACAAATGTACAACAAAACTTCAATTTTAAAATGTGTAGATATAATGTTTTATTACGAAAAAGATTGAATCATTTCATATCATTTTAAAAACCTTTTCTAAGAGGAAAAAATTATCGTAACAAATATAGCTTCGTGTTGGTCAGCTTGTTCTAGGGTCCATAAGTCGAAGTCTTAAATTTCACGTAAGAATAAAAGTTATTTCCCTAAAAAATATTTTTTTTTTCATAGAACCAAAAGGGATTAAATCACTAGATTTTCAATTACGGAATCGTTAATATTTCATTATGCAAAGTTATAACACCTAATTTCAAAAAGTCGGAATTTAAAAACCCAAACTCAAAACTCCAAAGTAGATTTTTTTTTATAATTGTTCGCCAACACGACATAGTGTAACAAAATTATATTACGTAAAAGAAACTTTATAAACAACATTCTAATATAAAAATACTCTTCTGAACCTCAATTAATATAATTTGTAAATTTAGAATAAGTATTATATTTGAAATATTAATTTATTACTAAATAAAAAAAATACTTGACTAATTGGTTGGAGATGCTTTTTGTCCTTTATATGACAACATCTAGCGTTAGGTGAACGATTAAATTATCCATATTAATTATTTATAAATTATACATAACGTTAGGAGATGCTTACAGCTCTCCTACTCCCACTTTTTCTTTAACACTTTTTATAGTTTTTAAAATTCTATTTAAGAAATGAAGAATGAATCCATCAAGGAACAGATCACAAGATGTCAAGAACAGAGAGAGAAAGAGCTATGGACGTTACAAGTTTACCTTCCAAAGGGATTCTGAAGAGTGATGCTCTCAAAGAGGTCTTTGACTTTGACTTTACATTTTTCTCTTGCACTTACATCCAAAAACTTATTTGCTTCATCTTCAAGCTTTTAACTTTTAAAGATTGAAATGTGATGAGACAGTACATCTTGAAAACGACGGCGTATCCCAGAGAGCACCAAGAGCTGAAGAAACTAAGAGAAGCTACGGTTCTTAAGTATGGGAGTTTGTAAGTCTTGTCTTCCATCCTTTCCTTGATCATGATCATATTCATTAATTTTATACTCTTTAACAATTCCAATCAAGGACCGCTATGGGCAAGGTCGGTCTTGAAAATACAGAGATTTGGGGTAAAACTCGAAATTAGGATCATTATTTCATATAACGAAAAAAAGAGTAAATATATGATTCCAGGCCGGTATAATTTGTGGTCCCAAGTGAATACATCATGGGGTTTTGCCAGGACCGTGACTAAGGAGTAAAATTTGACACATTTGTTTAGGGATCCACAATTTTTTTAAATATTAAGAGGTCCAATATTTTAGTATTTTATATTTATAGGAGTAATTTTATTTATATTAAAGGGCCTAAACTTTTAAAAAATATTGAAAGATACAATATATTGGTAGTTTATATATTATAGACAAAAAAATTTTTGTATCCTTTACGGGTTCCAAATATCTGGCCACGGCTCTGGGTTTTGCCAAGGGACCGTCCTAGCGAGGGGCAAAGTCGGATGAGTCATTGTCCTTATCCCCAAAATTTATCTTTTTCATGTAAATTTGAGTGTTGGATTTTAGTATTTATGTCTTAGTTAAGATAGTTTTAAATCAAAATCAGCTTTCATCCATCTAGTGGTTAATTTAGAAGAAAGAAAACTCACTACGTAGAGGTATTGGGTTCAATTCTTCCTAATTGCATATATAAGGTCAGGCCATAATACCAATAACATATTTGAGTATGTTTGCAGAAGCCAAATGAATATACCAGTGGACGGTGGGCTCTTCCTTTCAATGCTTATAAAGATGATGAACGCGAAGAACACACTAGAACTCGGTGTTTTCACTGGCTATTCACTTCTAACCACAGCTCTAGCCTTACCTTCTGATGGTCAAGTACGTAAATTTATTAACATAATTCGGATTGAAATAATAAAACTAATTTATTAATATTATTTTCCAAAATATAGTTTGACCATTCTATATTTTGATCGATATTGGTCAAAATTATTTTCGACCAGATTTTGACTAATGTTTATTTTGGTCGAAAATTGGTCAAAAATATCTTCGACCACTAGATTTTTTTGACCAAATTGAATAATCGATAGAAGAGAATCGACCAACATATTTAGTCGAAAATTAGTCGAAAATGATTGTTTTTGACCAAGTTTCGACCAAACTTGTGGTAAAAAAATGCAGTATTTTCTTGTAGCTGTTCCGTAGCTATAGGAGGTCCTAGTCGAAAATAAAAAATGTATATTATTTTTTTTAGTCGAGATAAATGATACCAATATAAAAATTGTGCCCTATTTTTATCTAAACATAAATTTTTTTTTTTGATGTGGACCCTAGGCCATTGCCTAGCCTGCCTATGCTCAAGTACGACTCTAAGTGAAACAATTCTTTAAAGATCAAGAATTCATCATCAAATTAAGCAAAAATTGATGATTAAATGTAAATGAAAACAGGTAACAGCAATAGATATTGACAAAGAAGCTTACGAGTTGGGGCTAGAGTTCATCAAGAACGCAGGAGTTGACCACAAGATCGATTTTATTCACTCTGATGGGGTTCAAGCCTTAGACAAGATGTTGAGTTTACCTGAAGAGGAGAGACCAGAGTTTGATTTTGCGTTTGTTGATGCTGATAAACAAAACTACGGCAACGCGTACGAGAGATTAATGAAGCTAGTGAAAGTTGGAGGAATCATAGGTTTTGATAATATGTTGTGGTTTGGTAGTGTGGCTGAGGAAGATGAGGAGAAGGTTCCAGAAGAGCTGAGGAAGAGTAGAACGTTGACTATTGAACTCAACAAGCGTTTAGCTTTGGATCAACGTATTGAGATCTCGCAAGTCTCCATTGGTGACGGTGTTACACTATGTAGACGTCTTGTATGATGCAGCATTCGTTTGTTTCGTTGTTTTTTTTTTTTTACTTTTTTTTTAATAAGACTCTTTCAGTCATGGGGAGAGATGGATTGATTTTAATAATATTTTTAATGAAGATTAAGTTGATGCTAATTAAATTAATGATTTTTAATATCAAAATGAAACCGTGACAACATCAATTTTTTAATTAACAATATTAAGGGGAAAAAATTAACAATATTGATATTTGGATGTACCAAAAAAATAAAAATAAAATATATATATATATATTTCTTCTGATTTTTAATGTAAGATGTTTTGGGTTAGTGCTTAAATGTTATTAAAACAATTAACATGACAAAAAGAGAAATTATATTTGAGGTACGAGTATACCAAAATAAAAAATAAAGTAAATGGATATTATTCAAAAACATAACTTTTTATTCAAATTATAAAAAAAATTATAATTTGAAAGAAAAACTGGTTAAAACTTTTATATCTTTAAATGGAAGAAATATATTTAAGGACATTTTTATATTATAGAATAATTTATGAGCGTAGTGGATAGAGATTTAATATATATTTAAAATGTTATAAGCTATAAGCTTTTATTTTTATTAAAAAAAAGTAACTAACCATTGACAAAAAAAATTCAAAATATCAATATTTTGTTACAATATTTAATATAACCATACAATATAGCGATAATATTTATAGTGGTAACCTCTTACACTTTAAATCATAAACTATGGGATGCTACTAATACTTGTTTCATTTGAAATGAAACATCATTATCATCTAAATTATTGTATAAAAAGGGAAAAGAAAAAGCCTTATTCTTTTTTCCAAAAAAATAAGTCTATTCAAGCGAGAAAAAACCATGACTTTTTAAAAATTTTATTTATTTTTCAAAAATGATTTGAAACTGATAATTGCATATCTCAAAGGAAGCTTTTGAAATCTCGGGGGACTAAGACAAAATCAGAAATTAAAATTGCTATTTTACATAAAGAAAATAATTGGTTTTTAAAAAAATAAATATAAAATTCAAGGACCAATAGAAATTAGAGGTTGAAGCAATGTTTTATTCGACTTGACCCTGGACCGCTCTGCATACCTATTATCCAAACTTTAAATTTATTATTTGTGTGTTCGCCTTTAAAAAAAGAAAAAGAGATGGACTTTATTTAAATCATTGGATCCACCACTCTCCACTTATGATGTAATTAGGCAAACATTTCATTTTAAATATATTTTATAAAGAAAAAGTTAGAATCTCTGCTTATAAAACGTGAAATAGATCAGATATTTTAGTTGCCTACTTTGATTATTTTATTTATTTATTTATTTATTTTCTTGATTATTTTTATAACTTTTTTAGATTATATTTAAGTAATGGAGATATGTATCGTTGAGTAGCAGAGGCACTAATTGAGATAGAGCTATGGACACAACTATTCCTACTAAAGGGATTCTAAAGAGCCAGGATCTCAAAGAGGTTTCTAGTTTCTCTCTACTACTTAAGATCAAAACTCTTTTGCTTCATCTTCAAGTTTTAACTTAGTTTTTTTTTCTCTTCATATGTGAGACAGTATATCTTGAAAACGACGGCGTATCCAAGAGAGCACGAAGAGCTGAAGAAGTTAAGAGAAGCTACGGTTCATAAGTATGGGAATTTGTAAGTCTTGCTTTTTATCTCTCACTGATCATAATCATCAATCATGTATATATATATATTTACAATATGATTTGATTGCAGAAGCGAGATGGAGGTACCTGTAGATGAGGGACTTTTTCTGTCGATGATTATAAAGATGATGAACGCTAAGAAGACACTAGAACTTGGTGTTTTCACTGGCTATTCACTGCTCACCACGGCTCTTGCCTTGCCTTCAGATGGTCGTGTATGTATATGATCTTAATTCTGTTGGTCAAGATTCATTAAAATAGGGAAAATGGTAAAATTGACCTCGAAGTTTGTCGATGTGGGGTAAAATTTCTCCAATTTTAAAAATGGTTTTTTAGATCCTGAATTTTGATAACCCGGTTATTTTAAATTAGAATTATACTTTGAACATGAAATTAGACTATAATTTTGAAATTTAATAAAAAAATATAATCCAAATTCAGATTAATTATACTAAAAATGTAAGTTTAAATTTGAGATTTTTGTTTTAAAATTTTGGTTATTAGGATTTAGAGTTTAAAATCTTTGGTTATCAAAATCCAGGTTCTAAAACCCCATTTTTAAATTAGGCAGATTTTACACCAAATCCGCAAAATGGAAGGTCTATTTTACCATTTTCCCATAAACATAAGCAAAAAATGATGAATATATGTAAATGAAAACAGGTAACAGCAATAGATATTGACAAAGAAGCTTACGAGTTGGGGTTAGAGTTCATAAAGAACGCAGGAGTTGACCACAAGATCAATTTCATCGAATCTGATGGTCTTCAAGCCTTAGACGAGATGTTGAATCTACCTGAAGACGAGCGACCGGAGTTTGATTTCGCGTTTGTTGACGCTGATAAACCAAACTACGGCAACGCATACGAGAGACTAATGAAGCTGGTGAAGGTTGGAGGGATCATAGCTTTTGATAACACTTTATGGTTTGGTTTTGTAGCAGAGGAAGAGGAAGAGGCTCCGGAGCACATGAGGGAGAATAGAACAGCTTTTATTGAACTGAACAAGCGTCTTGCTTCAGATCCACGCATTGAGATCTCGCAAGTCTCCATTGGTGATGGTGTTACTCTCTGCAGACGCCTTGTATGATATCATCAAGCTTTCCTCTTCTTGCTCCTTGTTTCCTTTTGCTGCTTTTAATAAGTCTCTTTCAGTTCTGGATAGAGTTTGTTTTGAGTTTCTCCTGCATCAATAATCACGCAAATGCGAGATGTTGTTCATCTTCTTCTCCTTCTTCTGCTTCTTTTGATTAGCTTGGGATATAATCTACAAGAAAAGGTTAACAAGCCAAAGACAGAAGAAAGAATATATGTAAGAAATATCTTTAAATCCAGAACAGAAACCATTAATCACACAAGACTGCAGTCTGTAGCAGAAAACAAATTAAGGAATTACAGGTCTCTCTCTTTCACCTTCTTGAATCTATGCACTGATCTCTATTATGTCAGAAACACTCTTAGTAACATATATGGTGATACAATAAATCACACCAAATAAAAGAGATATGAAACCCCAAGTGAAAGAGTATTAAAGGTTATAAGAAATTAATAACACGAGCCTATCACTTTTTTTGTACTTGTTAATTTTGATACGAGAAATACTCCATATATTCCCTTACTAGGTACTCTTAGTTAAACCACTTCCTCCAGCAGCCCTGCACAGGTAAATAACATCATACAATGTAACTAAACTGATCTATAATTTCGAGTAAGAAATATCTGAGCTGTTCGTAGGATGAAACTGCTACGTACTGATAATAGATCCGGATCAAGAATCAAGAATTACAATGTGAGGAGTGGATATACCTTCCAGCAAGAATCTGGGCTGTGTTGGATGAGTTCTTGCTATTTGAAAACCTTTTGGCTTTATTGTCCTGGTCTTTCTCCACGCGCATGGCAGCAACCTCTTTCTCCATTGAAGCTACTTCCCTTCTCATCTTTTTCGCTTCAACCTCCATTGCCTTTGTTAGTGTCTCCACTTTCTTTGCTAGCATCTACAAAGCTCAAACACCATTATTCGAGTGTGTATTTTAATAAGATTCATATCGCATAACAGAAGAAGAATTCTACCTCAATGGCATCATCCTTGTCTTTGAGGCTTTGATCCTTTTCTTGAGAAGCTTTCCTTAATGAAACTACTTCTTTCTGTAGTAAATCATACAAAACCCCTGAGACGGTATCTTCAGTTGCTTGTGCAGGGTTTTCGTTAGGCGTCTTCTCCTCTGAATTTTCTGTCCACCCATTAGCTGACTCTGGTTGTTCCTTAGAGTCATCAGAAGCTTTGTTAAAGGAATAATTCCCAGGTCCGTTTATGAGTGCTTTGCCTCTATCCAAGGATCTTGTCCCTCCATCAAAAGACTTGGATGCTCCTTTCGCATTCTTCAATACAGAAGTTGAATTAATAGACAAAGAATTCCTCATTTGAGAAGTTGGAGCTTTCTTTGACAGGAAACCATTTGACGCAAACTTTTGTGAGTTTTCAGCACCACCAAAAGACTGCCTACGCGAGAGTCCGTTAGTCATGCTTCTTGCCTCAGATGTGTTTCTGATGCTAATGCTTGAAGTTCCTCTAAGTGTCTCCTCAAGCACTTTAAGCCGTTGCTGAAACTTTTCCTGGATTTGCACAAACATTTATTTTACTTCTAGTTCGACTAAACAAGATCAATTGACATAAGCTGACTAATACAAAAGATCATTACTTTTAATTGTGCTTCAGATTTAGCAGCTCGATCTGTTATAGCAAGTTTATCACGAAGTTGCTGCATTTCTCCCTGCACAGAGTTGATAAAAACGAGAACTGAGAATCTACGTATGACTGTACTCACTGCTGGGAATTTTCACCCTAAAATCTAGGAGGGCATTTAATATCAAGATAAACCTGTAGAAACCTTCTTTCTTCAAGCCATTGCTTCACAGGCATCACTTTGTCGTTGCCATCTTTCCACTCATTTGCCACCACCGTGGCAACTCTGTTAGCTGTAACCTTTGCACGTGCAAGCTCCCGGTCAAGAGTTTTTCTTTCTTCCTGAGAGACATAGCAAGAACAATACCTTCATCAGTAGGCAGTTACTGTGATAACAAACTGGAGACTTTACGAATCTTTTTTCGCAGTTGTGTGAAGTGTGTTTACTTACATTCATCTCTTGAAATTTTCGCTGGTAATCCCTCACGGCATTTGCAGCAGCACCACCTGCAAGAACAGCCTCTTCCAGCTCCCGTACTGTCTGTGTAAGCTTTTCCACTTCAGCAACCTTCTGCCTGTGCATTTTGTCCAGAATTTTGTTTTCTTCCTAAGACATACAATAAAACTAATCAGATGGTTGACGAACAATGTGACTGGTAGATCCCAATAAATTCAGGACTAAGCATATACAAAGAATAAGATGGGTAACTGCAGAACCTGACAGATTTCTATTTGTTTCATGAACTCTTGATTCTTGTTTTGTAGATCATCAACCATGGCGGCTTTCACCAGGGCAGATTCAACTGTCCTCTCAGCTTCAAGTAAGGCTGCTTCTTTTGATTTAGTCAGACGATCTAAAGCCTTATTATCTTCTTGAAGCTTCCCAATCTATGCAGAAACAAAGCAGCTCACTGGTGAACTCTTAATCTTTCAAAGCGAAGTAGACTTAAAAGGGAATAAGATACCTCTGAGCGTGCAAGCTTTAGTTCCGCTTCTAAAGGAGCAAGTATGGCCTCAATTGGAGGCATGTCATCATCCTTTTGGGCAGCATGGACCCTTCTTAAGGTAGCTTCAGCAGCAAACTGAGCAGCCATTGATGCCTTCTTTTCCTCATTGATTTTCTTGATTTCTAGATTCTGCAACACGGGTGATAATCAACTGTCTAGTAGCTAAGAAAACGGTGGGCATAATCAAGCCAAGGAAGGATAATGAGCAATACTTTGCTTTCGAGAAGGGATTCGGTCAACTTCAGCTTCTCATCCAACTTAGTAAGCTCCTCAGTAAGCTGACATTTCAAAGAAATTGGAAAAGTTAACCCTCGAAAACATGTAAACCCAGTTCCAACTACTTAAGACCAAAAATAGAATGTAACTACAAGAAGCCATGTGTACAACTCTCCAATGCAAACTTAACAGATACACTTATTAAAACTTAGTAGTAAGAATGACTTCCAACCACATTGCACGGCAGACACTGCGATAAATAATGAATTCTTCAACTAACACCTAGATTCTGTGGTGAAAGTAAGTAAGAGGTGAAATTTAGCAAGCATGATCGATGGCTAAATTGTACCAAAATGGAGACAGTATTAGGAAATCGACAGATTAATGTAATTCCCTAAGAGATGTTAAAAACTGACTCGGTTCAGATGGAGAAATAGAAAATCAGATTAGAACACACCTCTTCAACAGCTTTTTCTCTCTGTCTCTCGGATAGCCTCAACGCTCTGATCTCGGCATGTGCTTCCCCTAACTCTCGATCCTTATCTGCACCACAATCGGAGTGCTTCGAATCAGATAGTACCAATACAAAACTCAAAACAATGTTGACCAACATAAAACCAAAAATTAGATTCGAATCGACACATAGACACCTAGATCGAGCAACATTTCAAACCTCTAACTTCATTCTCTAGCCGATTAAGCTCCACCTTCACTGGATCCGAGCCATGGAGCATAGT